>CM068835.1:120504957-120917457 GCA_028554795.2 Sinohyriopsis cumingii | reverse complement strand
TTTTAAACAAGCAGTAACTATTCAAGGAGTTTTTAAGAGACTTATTCAGTGTATTAAATTATTTCTATGACAACAATGACTATAATTCCTCATAGATCCTCAAAACAGTGAAGCTTTACATGAACAAATTTGCTTCAAATAGCATGTGCGTGTGAAATATAATTTATATGTTATATCTTGAGAGACTGGGTTAGGGAGGGGCGTGGAGGGAGATATAATGTGTGATATATGATATCCCCCAACTGAGATGGTGCTTTGGTTATCATTATGATCGATCGTGGTGTTATTGCCCAGATCGAGTAATTAATAACAAAATATGACATTAATGGATGGAATAACAGCGATCTGAGCAAAGATTTAGAATAGAACAACACGAGCATCCGTCTGTAAAATATAACAATTTAATCAATTCCATAAACAAAATGAAACTGGACATGATATTTGAATGATACACTCTCTTAAAAATCGAGTTACACATTTTATGCAAAATTCAAGAAGCCGTTCTGTCAAAGCGATGAAACAAATATCACCATAGAATCGACAAACTGTTTGAACTCAAATTACCGGCATGCCAGCATAAATTGATTGCTTCAGGTCCTTTCCAAATCACTATCGGCGACAGGACAGTGTTGCCGTATTTCTTCTCTCTCTCTCTCTCTCTCTCTCTCTCCTCTTCGGATCATCAAATGTAACTTGGATGTCTGCTGTCTTTGCCCACTATGTGGTGCACAGGTATGGACCTATTTATTTTCCTTCAAAAAAATAAATACGCAAACTAAATTTTGTCAAAATTTTCTTCTTCTGGAATCAAACACTATTCCCATCCTTTTTAAGCCAGATATTGTCTTATCGTAACTCAACAGAACTAAAATATGGTCAGTTAGCATGCACAAACGACCGAGTAACGTTAATTGATGCCTTTTGTTTCAGAGGCTACTCGCATTTCTAACTGGAACTATGACATAACTACACCCCTTTGGTAACCACTGTGGGCTATAAATTACCAGCCGAACAATGTCAGTCGACACATGTCGATTGTCTCGGTGGAAAGAATTCACAACTTAATTAGACAAATGATTTAATAAACTTGTCGTCTTGTCTTAACTACATTACTTGCTAACTAACGACTCATTGACATAGACAGGGTAAAAACAATTCTTAGCATACATAATACATATCATTTAAGATAAATAAATTAATTCTTATAAGTCGTATCAGAGCAATACATGGCGGACGCTCTAACCACTAGGCCACCGGAGCAGTCCTTATCTGAAGTAACAAATTTCAGTCCTCAAGACCATAAAACTTTATCGTTTGTGGAAATAGATCAGATAGGAAGGCTTCATTTACTTAGGTCAAATAGAAAGGTTTCAGTTACCAAATTTCATTTCGTCCCTCTATTTTCATCGAGATATTTACACAAATTAAGACAAACAGTGTTATATAATGTTACGCACCTGCAATATTAAACTGGCGTCCATGTTTCATTTTTCGTTTGGAAGGCAAAGATTTTCTTTTTATGTACTCGTTAGATATTGCACCCAATATTTTTAAACGAGTGTGTGTGCGTGACTGTGTGTGCAATTAGATTATTCAGATAACATAAATATTGAACCACGTTACCTTCAAAAAATGATTAAAATGTTATATGTTATAGAGGATATTTTCGTTTCCTGTGTAAATACCGGATATATTTCATTGTATGGAAAAAATAAGTGATATATTTATTTTTGCTCCACAAGATAAAATATATCCAATATTCATGCAGAGAAATGAAACTTTCTTTTTATTATATACGAACTTGCTCCAGGATCGAAGCTTAGAAGATTAAACTCGCTTTTCAGCACACCCCCACCCAGACACCATTTTCAAACTTCACAAGTTCCGGTGTTTTCTCAAAACCGATCACTTCTCTCTTGGCATTATGGGATTGCAGGCTGCATGCAACACCACCAGCTGGGTTTAAAACAACAGACGTGCTCCACAAAGCATGAGCAATTTTACATTTTCCAAAAACATGTGTTGACACATTTTTACGAAGAAATTTACTTAGTTTAAATCATAATCGAGGCATTTATTAGAATGACCTTAGCAAGTCATGAAAATGAACAAAGAAGACGGGCCAAGTATTTAGAACTAGTTTGTTACTCTTTCTATACGTGTCCTCAGGGCTGGTCGGTGTAGGAATATTATCCAGAACTGGATAGTAAATCGCCAGGCCAGATAGCAGAGAGGCTTATTTGGCGACTATAGCGCAGAGTACCCCATTTTCGTAAATTCATCCTGCTTTCATTAGGATATAAATATCATTGACTTAATATAGCAATATGATTATGACCTAACCACTTGCAGAAAATTAGATGTTTGATGTTGTATACATTTTTTTACTCTAAAGAAAGTCAGATTCATCAGTGCGTCACGGCTGGTTTATCAACGCTGTCAATGTGGTATTGGGGAAATACCTTAATGGTGACACGAACGACTTTAAGTCGAATTTCTTCAGCAAAAAATAATTTCCATGCTTGAAATGTATCTCATTGCTATTTATTTGTTCTAGGTCACAAAGTGCGCGTTTTTCTTGCTGTTGGTGTAAAATCTTTAGGTTGGTTGGTTGTTATGCATTTAACGCCATTTTTCAGGATATGATAGGCTATGACACAACGGCGGCCAGTAAATTTGGTCGAGGAAGAAGCGGGAAAACCCGGGAAGAAACACCGATCACCGATTAAACCCACGTTGACAGGTGAGATGTCAGCAATCTGTATAAAGGCGAGCTCATTAGACCACTCGGTCCCCTGAGGCCCTCAACTTCTATGGGCACAAAAAAAAAAAGAAACAAGCGTAACATATCATTATTGGAAAGATTGTATTTTCACATGTGCAAATAAAAGGAAATATTTCAGATGTGAAAATATAGGCATGAAAATAATATGAAAATTATTCGTGAACATTTTTTTGTATTTCACAATTTAGTACACGATAAAAGCTATTACACTCCCAGTCTCACTTTAGATGCAAGTTACCTATCTTTATACAATTCATAAAATATATTTTCAAGATATATTATTCGCTTCATGATTTAATATTTCGGAGAATCATAACCACTTTGACCGAATGAGAAACCCTTGAGAACATGGATGATGTCGTTTTTTCCGCTAATTTAATAACAAAAAGCCTAGACTCTTTATGAGTCGAGAACACGTAACATCAAATGCATAAATCAAGTTCAGTAATGTATATTTTCACCAGAAGAAATTCCAAATATATTCTGTCAAGATGGTGATACTTATTTTGTTTTTGTTCGTCACATGTACAGAATTTTTAATATTTAGACTTTCCGAGGCTTAGAAAGCTGACATTTTAAATTGCATAATTGAGAAACTGAATCATCAAAACCTTGCCACAAACAAAAGAGGATATTTTTCGTTTCCTGCGTTAATACCGGATATATTATATCGTGTGGTACCAAAAACGGGCTCTTGTGACGAGTGGCGAATCAGCGAGTTAAACAAATATGGTTTTTGGTACCAACAGATGAAATATGTCCATTATAAAAATGTTCTTTTTATTTTATACCAAAACTTGCTCCAGAATCGAAGTTTAAAAGATTAAACTCACCCCTTTTCGGAACAACACACTCACTCCCACCCCCTTTTCGTAAATTCACCCTATTTTCAAAGGCTGATCACATAAATAAATTCGCGACCTAAGAGAGCGGTAGGATTGGGTTGACAACCTGTCGCAATAAATTACACTTCTGTAATTTTGTAAACTATTTGATTCTATCTGAAAACATCGCAAAATCCGATTCAGCAATGCATCACAGCAGGTTTATCGTTGTTTTTTTAGGAAGGGGAATAAATTCAGAGAGACGTGAACGGCGTCTTGTCAAATTTCTTTATCAAAGATTAATTTCCATGTCTAAAATGTAAGGCAGTCTGTTTATTTGTTTTAGCTTTTTTTTTTTTTTTTTTTAGGCAAGTAAAATCATGCGTCGCATGGCATGATTGGAAATCTTATATTTTTCAGGATAAATTAAGGATAAATTTTACA
Organism: Sinohyriopsis cumingii; assembly: GCA_028554795.2. Lineage (NCBI taxonomy): Eukaryota > Metazoa > Mollusca > Bivalvia > Unionida > Unionidae > Sinohyriopsis > Sinohyriopsis cumingii. Next base: position 120,913,404 of record CM068835.1, on the reverse strand, counting down.
CATTGAAAAAATAAGAATATATTTTTCATATGTAAATTATAGGAATGAAAAAACATGTAAGTTATTTCGCCAATAAGTCTCCACGTTTCACACTTAAGTTTATAATAAAACTCATATTCATGCTTGTTTATGTAAATGAGAAGATACACATGCATGCAATTCATCTACTTTTTACCACAAGCATTTGTTAAATTTTGTACTTGTTTATGTACCAGCCATTATCTCGCTAGCTTGTAGAATACTGCGTCCATGGGCCACATCAGTTGTCAGGTTAAACATCCCGCTGTGGAAATAATGTTCAGTGGATCAGTGCAGTGCCGAACAGGTTTGCCAATTGCAGTTGTTACTATGTTCGGCTTATGTTTTTATTCAGAATGATACTTGTTTAAAAGCATATGTGGAAATAAGATATTATATTTGGGGGGAGTGTGAATATTATCTGACCTAGTTTTGCTCGGTATTAACCTCGCTGTTCGCCACGAACGCCGACACTTTGAGATCGACTGTTAGGCTTAAATTGCAGTGGAATCGGAAAGGGTTTCCAGATTACCATTACATTTCCTTTGTAACATATACATTTAATCGTGCATCACAAGGAATTCGTTCTCTATAAGATACCGAATTTCAGTGGAGCATAACTAATTTATCCCGAGTATTTTGTCTGCGTCTGGAAATACATTGCAAACTTGACCTCGTGGGTATTTTCCTCAAAGTATTTCTGGAGCGTCCTAATACCGAGACATGGTATTCAGACAAAGAAATGTGTGATTCAGATCGATAATCGATAACAGTGATTCTGTGTGCAGGTTTGAAAGGTAAGTTATGATTTCGGTAGATTAGGCTTCGATGAAGAATCATCAAAGTTTCATGTGCAAACTGATTTAAGCAGATAAAGTGTGTACCTTAAGAATAACGATGGTAGTAAGAATAAAGATAGTAGTAGTAGTAAGAATAAAGATAGTAGTAGTAGTAAGAATAAAGACAGTAGTAGTAGTAAGAATAGAGATAGTAGTTGTAGTAAGAATAAAGATAGTAGTAGTAGTAAGAATAAAGATAGTAGTAAGAATAAAGATAGTAGTAGTAGTAAGAATAGAGATAGTAGTAGTAGTAAGAATAAAGATAGTAGTAGTAGTAAGAATAGAGATAGTAGTTGTAGTAAGAATAAAGATAGTAGTAGTAGTAAGAATAAAGATAGTAGTAGTAGTAAGAATAGAGATAGTAGTTGTAGTAAGAATAAAGATAGTAGTAGTAGTAAGAATAAAGAGAGTAGTAGTAGTAAGAATAAAGATAGTAGTAAGAATCAAGATAGTAGTAAGAATCAAGATAGTAGTAGTAGTAAGAATCAAGATAGTTGTAGTAGTAAGAATAAAGATAGTAGTAGTAAGAATAAAGATAGTAGTAGTAAGAATAAAGATAGTAGTAGTAGTAAGAATAAAGATAGTAATAGTAGCAATAATAAAGATAGTAGTAAGAATCAAGATAGTAGTAAGAATCAAGATAGTAGTAAGAATTAAAATAGTAGTAAGAATAAAGATAGTAGTAGTAGTAAGAATAAAGATAGTAGTAGTGGTTATAATAAAGATAGTAATAGTAGTAAGAATTAAGATAGTAGTAGTAGTAAGAATTAAGATAGTAGTAAGAATGAAGATAGTAGTAGTAGTAAGAATAAAGATAGTAGTAGTAGTAAGAATTAAGATAGTACTAAGAATAAAGATAGTAGTAAGAATTAAGATAGTAGTAGTAGTAAGAATTAAGATAGTAGTAAGAATAAAGATAGTAGTAAGAATTAAGATAGTAGTAGTAGTAAGAATGAAGATAGTAGTAGTAGTAGTAATAATAAAAAAAAGTAGTAGTAGTAGTAATAATAAAGATAGTAGTAGTAGTAATAATAAAGATAGTAATAGTAGCAATAATAAAGATAGCAGTAAGAATCAAGATAGTAGTAAGAATAAAGATAGTAGTAAGAATGGAGATAGTAGTAGTAGTAATAATAAAGATAGTAGTAGTAGTAATAATAAAGATAGTAGTAGTAGTAAGAATAAAGATAGTAGTAAGAATGGAGATAGTAGTAGTAGTAATAATAAAGATAGTAGTAGTAATAAGAATAAAGATAGTAGTAGTAGTAATAATAAAGATAGTATTCGCAGTAGTAAGAATAAAGATAGTAGTAGTAGTAAGAATGGAGATAGTAGTAGTAGTAAGAATAAAGATAGTAGTAGTAGTAAGAATAAAGATAGTAGTAGTAGTAAGAATATAGATAGTAGTAAGAATCAAGATAGTAGTAAGAATCAAGATAGTAGTAGTAGTAAGAATCAAGATAGTAGTAAGAATAAAGACAGTAGTAGTAGTAATAATAAAGATAGTAGTAGTAGTAGTAATAATAAAGATAGTATTCGCAGTAGTAAGAATAAAGATAGTAGTAGTAGTAAGAATAAAGATAGTAGTAAGAATGAAGATAGTAGTAGTAGTAAGAATGGAGATAGTAGTAGTAGTAAGAATGGAGATAGTAGTAGTAGTTGTTGTTGTTGTTGTTTTGGGGCTTAACGCCATTTTTCAGCACACGATAGGCTATACATGGCGGCCAGTATTAATGGTGGAGGAAGAACCCTGGAAAACCCCGGAAAGAACCACCGACCCACGAGAAGCTACTGGCAAGCTTTCTCACATACCCACATTGGCTGAATCCTAGACTCGAACCGCCGCAGACAGAGGTGAGAAGTAGTAGTAGTAATAATATAGTAGTAGTAGTAATAATAAAGATAGTAGTAGTAGTAGTAGTAATAATAAAGATAGTAATAGTAGTAAGAATAAAGATGTAGTAGTAGTAAGAATAAAGATAGTAGTAGTAGTAAGAATAAAGATAGTAGTAGTAGTAAGAATGGAGATAGTAGTAGTAGTAAGAATAAAGATAGTAGTAGTAGTAATAATAAAGATAGTAGTAGTAGTAGGAATGGAGATAGTAGTAGTAGTAAGAATGGAGATAGTAGTAGTAGTAATAATAAAGATAGTATTCGCAGTAGTAAGAATAAAGATAGTAGTAGTAGTAAGAATAAAGATAGTAGTAGTAGTAGGAATGGAGATAGTAGTAGTAGTAAGAATGGAGATAGTAGTAGTAGTAAGAATGGAGATAGTAGTAGTAGTAATAATAAAGATAGTAGTAGTAGTAAGAATAAAGATAGTAGTTGTAGCAAGAATAAAGATAGTAGTAGTAGTAAGAATAAAGATAGTAATAGTAGTAAGAATAAAGATGTATAGTAGTAAGAATAAAGATATTAGTAGTAGTAAGAATAAAGATAGTAATAGTAGTAAGAATAAAGATGTATAGTAGTAAGAATAAAGATAGTAGTAGTAGTAAGAATAAAGATAGTAATAGTAGTAAGAATAAAGATGTATAGTAGTAAGAATAAAGATAGTAGTAGTAGTAAGAATAAAGATAGTAATAGTAGTAAGAATAAAGATGTAGTAGTAATAAGAATAAAGATAGTAATAGTAGTAAGAATAAAGATGTATAGTAGTAAGAATAAAGATAGTAGTAGTAGTAAGAATAAAGATAGTAGTAGTAGTAAGAATAAAGATAGTAGTTGTAGTAAGAATAAAGATAGTAGTAAGAATAAAGATAGTAGTAGTAGTAGTAAGAATAAAGATAGTAGTAGTAGTAAGAATAAAGATAGTAGTAGTAGTAAGAATAAAGATAGTAGTTGTAGTAAGAATAAAGATGTAGTAGTAGTAATAATAAAGATAGTAGTAGTAGTAAGAATAAAGATAGTAGTAGTAGTAAGAATAAAGATAGTAGTAGCAGTAGTAAGAATAAAGATAGTAATAGTAGTAAGAATAAAGATAGTAGTAGTAGTAATAATAAAGATAGTAATAGTAGTAATAATAAAGATAGTAGTAGTAGTAAGAATAAAGATAGTAGTAGCAGTAGTAAGAATAAAGATAGTAATAGTAGTAAGAATAAAGATAGTAATAGTAGTAAGAATAAAGACAGTAGTAGTAGTAAGAATAAAGATAGTAGTAGTAGTAAGAATAAATATAGTAGTAGTAGTAAGAATAAAGATAGTAGTAGTAGTAAGAATAAAGATGTAGCAGTAGTAAGAATAAAGATAGTAGTAGTAGTAAGAATAAAGAGAGTAGCAAGAATCAAGATAGTAGTAAGAATTAAAATAGTAGTAAGAATAAAGATAGCAGTAGTTGTAAGAATGAAGATAATAGTAAGAATGATGATAATAGTAAGAATTAAGATAGCATAATTACCAGGTTAATATTAGTAGTAAGAATAAAGATAGTAGTAGTAGTAATAATAAAGATAGTAGTAAGAATAAAGATAGTAGTAAGAATAAAGATAGTAGTAGTAGTAGTAATAAAGACAGTAGTAGTAGTAAGAATAAAGATAGTAGTAGTAGTAATAATAAAGATAGTAGTAAGAATAAAGATAGTAGTAAGAATAAAGATAGTAGTAGTAGTAGTAATAAAGATAGTAGTAGTAGTAAGAATAAAGATAGTAATAGTAGCAAGAATAAAGACAGTAGTAGTAGTAGGAATAAAGATAGTAGTAGTAGTAAGAATAAAGATAGTAGTAGTAGTAGTAGTAATAAAGATAGTAGTAGTAGTAAGAATAAAGATAGTAGTAGTAGTAAGAATAAAGATAGTAGTAGTAGTAATAATAAAGATAGTAATAGTAGTAGTAGTAATAAAGATAGTAGTTGTAGTAAGAATAAAGATAGTAGTAAGAATAAAGATAGTAGTAGTAGTAAGAATAAAGATAGTAGCAAGAATAAAGATAGTAGTAGTAGTAAGAATAAAGATAGTAGTAAGAATAAAGATAGTAGTAGTAGTAAGAATAAAGATAGTAGTAAGAATAAAGATAGCAATAGTAGTAAGAATAAAGATAGTAGCAAGAATAAAGATAGTAGTAGTAGTAAGAATAAAGATAGTAGTAAGAATAAAGATAGTAGTAGTAGTAAGAATAAAGATAGTAGTAAGAATAAAGATAGCAATAGTAGTAAGAATAGAGATAGTAGTAAGAATAAAGATAGTAGTAGTAGTAAGAATAAAGATAGTAGTAAGAATAAAGATAGTAGTAGTAGTAAGAATAAAGATAGTAGTAAGAATAAAGATAGCAATAGTAGTAAGAATAAAGATAGTAGTAAGAATAAAGATAGTAGTAGTAGTAAGAATAAAGATAGTAGTAAGAATAAAGATAGTAGTAAGAATAAAGATAGTAATAGCAGTAATAATAAAGATAGTAATAGTAGTAATAATAAAGACAGTAGTAGTAGTAAGAATAAAGATAGTAGTAAGAATAAAGATAGTAGTAGTAGTAATAATAAAGATAGTAGTAAGAATATAGATAGTAGTAGTAGTAAGAATAAAGATAGTAGTAAGAATAAAGATAGTAGTAGTAGTAGTAAGAATAAAGATAGTAGTAGTAGTAAGAATAAAGATAGTAGTAGTAGTAGGAATGGAGATAGTAGTAGTAGTAAGAATGGAGATAGTAGTAGTAGTAAGAATGGAGATAGTAGTAGTAGTAATAATAAAGATAGTAGTAGTAGTAAGAATAAAGATAGTAGTTGTAGTAAGAATAAAGATAGTAGTAGTAGTAAGAATAAAGATAGTAATAGTAGTAAGAATAAAGATGTATAGTAGTAAGAATAAAGATATTAGTAGTAGTAAGAATAAAGATAGTAATAGTAGTAAGAATAAAGATGTATAGTAGTAAGAATAAAGATAGTAGTAGTAGTAAGAATAAAGATAGTAATAGTAGTAAGAATAAAGATGTAGTAGTAATAAGAATAAAGATAGTAATAGTAGTAAGAATAAAGATGTATAGTAGTAAGAATAAAGATAGTAGTAAGAATAAAGATGTATAGTAGTAAGAATAAAGATAGTAGTAAGAATAAAGATGTATAGTAGTAAGAATAAAGATAGTAGTAGTAGTAAGAATAAAGATAGTAATAGTAGTAAGAATAAAGATGTAGTAGTAATAAGAATAAAGATAGTAATAGTAGTAAGAATAAAGATGCATAGTAGTAAGAATAAAGATAGTAGTAGTAGTAAGAATAAAGATAGTAGTAGTAGTAATAATAAAGATAGTAATAGTAGTAGTAGTAATAAAGATAGTAGTTGTAGTAAGAATAAAGATAGTAGTAAGAATAAAGATAGTAGTAGTAGTAAGAATAAAGATAGTAATAGTAGCAAGAATAAAGACAGTAGTAGTAGTAGGAATAAAGATAGTAGTAGTAGTAAGAATAAAGATAGTAGTAGTAGTAGTAGTAATAAAGATAGTAGTAGTAGTAAGAATAAAGATAGTAGTAGTAGTAAGAATAAAGATAGTAGTAGTAGTAATAATAAAGATAGTAATAGTAGTAGTAGTAATAAAGATAGTAGTTGTAGTAAGAATAAAGATAGTAGTAAGAATAAAGATAGTAGTAGTAGTAAGAATAAAGATAGTAGCAAGAATAAAGATAGTAGTAGTAGTAAGAATAAAGATAGTAGTAAGAATAAAGATAGTAGTAGTAGTAAGAATAAAGATAGTAGTAAGAATAAAGATAGCAATAGTAGTAAGAATAGAGATAGTAGTAAGAATAAAGATAGTAGTAGTAGTAAGAATAAAGATAGTAGTAAGAATAAAGATAGTAGTAGTAGTAAGAATAAAGATAGTAGTAAGAATAAAGATAGTAGTAAGAATAAAGATAGTAATAGCAGTAATAATAAAGATAGTAATAGTAGTAATAATAAAGACAGTAGTAGTAGTAAGAATAAAGATAGTAGTAAGAATAAAGATAGTAGTAGTAGTAATAATAAAGATAGTAGTAAGAATATAGATAGTAGTAGTAGTAAGAATAAAGATAGTAGTAAGAATAAAGATAGTAGTAGTAGTAGTAAGAATAAAGATAGTAGTAGTAGTAAGAATAAAGATAGTAGTAGTAGTAGGAATGGAGATAGTAGTAGTAGTAAGAATGGAGATAGTAGTAGTAGTAAGAATGGAGATAGTAGTAGTAGTAATAATAAAGATAGTAGTAGTAGTAAGAATAAAGATAGTAGTTGTAGTAAGAATAAAGATAGTAGTAGTAGTAAGAATAAAGATAGCAATAGTAGTAAGAATAAAGATGTATAGTAGTAAGAATAAAGATATTAGTAGTAGTAAGAATAAAGATAGTAATAGTAGTAAGAATAAAGATGTATAGTAGTAAGAATAAAGATAGTAGTAGTAGTAAGAATAAAGATAGTAATAGTAGTAAGAATAAAGATGTATAGTAGTAAGAATAAAGATAGTAGTAGTAGTAAGAATAAAGATAGTAATAGTAGTAAGAATAAAGATGTAGTAGTAATAAGAATAAAGATAGTAATAGTAGTAAGAATAAAGATGCATAGTAGTAAGAATAAAGATAGTAGTAGTAGTAAGAATAAAGATAGTAGTAGTAGTAATAATAAAGATAGTAATAGTAGTAGTAGTAATAAAGATAGTAGTTGTAGTAAGAATAAAGATAGTAGTAAGAATAAAGATAGTAGTAGTAGTAAGAATAAAGATAGTAGCAAGAATAAAGATAGTAGTAGTAGTAAGAATAAAGATAGTAGTAAGAATAAAGATAGTAGTAGTAGTAAGAATAAAGATAGTAGTAAGAATAAAGATAGTAATAGTAGTAAGAATAGAGATAGTAGTAAGAATAAAGATAGTAGTAGTAGTAAGAATAAAGATAGTAGTAAGAATAAAGATAGTAGTAGTAGTAAGAATAAAGATAGTAGTAAGAATAAAGATAGTAGTAAGAATAAAGATAGTAATAGTAGTAATAATAAAGATAGTAATAGTAGTAATAATAAAGACAGTAGTAGTAGTAAGAATAAAGATAGTAGTAAGAATAAAGATAGTAGTAGTAGTAATAATAAAGATAGTAGTAAGAATATAGATAGTAGTAGTAGTAAGAATAAAGATAGTAGTAAGAATAAAGATAGTAGTAGTAGTAAGAATAAAGATAGTAGTAAGAATAAAGATAGTAGTAGTAGTAAGAATAAAGATAGTAGTAGTAGTAAGAATAGAGATAGTAGTAAGAATAAAGATAGTAGTAATAGTAAGAATAAAGATAGTAGTAAGAATAAAGATAGTAGTAGTAGTAATAATAAAGATAGTATTAGTAGTAAGAATAAAGATAGTAGTAAGAATAAAGATAGTAATAGTAGTAATAATAAAGATAGTAGTAGTAGTAGTAATAATAAAGATAGTAGTAGTAGTAAGAATAAAGATAGTAGTAGTAGTAATAATAATAAAGATAGTAGCAGTAGTAAGAATAAAGGTAGTAGTAGTAGTAAGAATGAAGATAGTAGTAGTAGTAAGAATAAAGATAGTAGTAGTAATAAGAATGAAGATAGTAGTAGTAGTAATAATAATAAAGATAGTAGTAGTAGTAAGAATGAAGATAGTAGTAGCAGTAAGAATAAAGATAGTAGTAGTAGTAAGAATAAAGATAGTAGTAGTAGTAAGAATGAAGATAGTAGTAGTAGTAAGAATGAAGATAGTAGTAGTAGTAAGAATGAAGATAGTAGTAGTAGTAAGAATAAAGATAGTAGTAGTTGTAAGAATGGAGATAGTAGTAGTAGTAAGAATAAAAATAGTAGTAGTAGTAAGAATAAAGATAGTAGTAGTAGTAAGAATAAAGATAGTAGTAGTAGTAAGAATGAAGATAGTAGTAGTAGTAAGAATAAAGATAGTAGTAGTAGTAATAATAAAGATAGTAGTAGTAGTAGGAATGGAGATAGTAGTAGTAGTATGAATGGAGATAGTAGTAGTAGTAAGAATAAAGATAGTAGTAGTAGTAAGAATAAAGATAGTAGTAGTAGTAAGAATGAAGATAGTAGTAGTAGTAAGAATAAAGATAGTAGTAGTAGTAAGAATGGAGATAGTAGTAGTAGTAAGAATAAAGATAGTAGTAGTAGTAATAATAAAGATAGTAGTAGTAGTAATAATAAAGATAGTAGTAGTAGTAATAATAAACATAGTAGTAGTAGTAAGAATAAAGGTAGTAGTAGTAGTAGTAGTAAGAATAAACGTAGTAGTAGTAGTAGTAGTAAGAATAAACGCAGTTTCCAGGCTATTCCTCTGTCAGGATATTGTGGAGCTAACAATACACCGAGCGTTGAAAGCTATGTCCACTGGTTCCTTCTATCACAGGAGTGATAACCAATCGCTTGTCTATGAATATTATGTTCACCTATTCATTATTTTAAAAGAGTGACATTTAATCGCTTGTCTATCGCTAACTGCGTTGCTTCGTTCTTTGTGCGAATTAAAAGAAAGGTGACGTGTGTAAGATACGTAGTACAAAGGTTGTGTTCAAATTAGGGTTGTGTGAAAAATCCGATCTAATTTGTATTAGCAACATGAGGCATACTAGGAAACATCGGTTGAGCTTTTGGACATTGGTTATGGGCACGTCTCGTGTGCTGCGCTGATGGAACAGAGCTGATAGGAAATACGCACTTGACCAATGCATACATTCTAAAGAGTGATCCTTGATTAGAGCGCATCTTAACGTTTCAGTAATATCATATCTTACATACTGTATATTGTACACCATTAGTGATCTTCGACCCGAATGCATCTTAGTCTGTTAGTCTGTTAGTAATATGATATCTTACATCTTGTATACTGTACACCATCAGTGATCTTCGAACCGAATGCATCAGTCTGTTAGTCTGTTAGTAATATGATATCTTACATATTGTATACTGTATATCATCAGTGATCTTCGAACCGAATTCATCCTAGTATGTTAGTCTGTTAATAATATGATATCTTACATATTGTATACTGTATACCATCAGTGATCTTCGAACCGAATGCATCCTAATCTGTTAGTCTGTCACTAATGTCATATCTTACAGATTGTATACTGTATATCATCAGTGATCTTCGAACCGAATTCATCCTAGTATGTTAGTCTGTTAATAATTCACTGGACAACAAATTTTTACAAAAGTCATGTTACTGAAATAAAATTAGTCAATTCTTATCAATTTTTATGTGCTGAACACGAATATGACAGTCAAATTGCAAAATTGGCTCTAGTTTTTTTGTAATCTGCAAGAAATTAATGTTTACATAACGAAATGCATTCCAATAGTAAAAGGTCAACTGTAATAGCCTACCTATAAAAAATCAAGTCATTGACTACATCTTAGATTTCTTCGCCTGTCTCTTGTACAGCTGTTCGGGAGCATCTCTGAGGAGTGTCCAGCAGTAGTCAGCCAGCATTGTAGTGGACCATTTTCCCTGGTATCTTTGTTCCATTGTTGCGATATCTTGATGAAAACGTTCGCCGTGTTCATCACTAACAATACCACAGTTGCTAGGAAAGAAATCCAAATGGGAATGAAGGAAGTGAATCTTTAGAGACATATTGCAGCCAAGTTTCTTATACTTCATCAACATGTCTTCTACTAGTTCCTTATAGTTTTCTGCCCTAACATTTCCGAGGAAGTTTGTAGAAACTAGGCGAAAAGCATTCCATGCTTGTTTCGCGTCACCTTCCAGCAAGTTGTTGAACCGGTCATCTTTGAAAAGCTCTCGAATCTGAGGACCCACAAAAACTCCCTCTTTAATCTTTGCTTCGCTGAGTCGAGGGAATTTTTCATGCAGGTATCGGAATGCTGGCAAAGTCCGGTCAATGGCTTTCACGAAGTTCTTCATCAAACCTAGTTTGATGTGAAGGGGTGGTAGCAAGATTTTCTGAGCCTCAACCAGAGCTGGGTGTTGGATATTCTTCTCTCCAATGGCTACATTCTGCCTGTGAGTCCATTCCTTCCTCATGTAGTGCATTTCCCTTGCTCGGCTATCCCACTCGCATAAGAAACACATGTATTTTGTATATCCTTGCTGCAGTCCCATTAAATCACCACAGAGGTGCCAGCTGTACTTGTTATACTCAATGGAATTCAGTAGCTGCCTTAAGTTATCGTATGTCTCTTTCATGTGGACAGCATACGCTACTGGAATAGATGGAAGAATGTTTCCATTGTGCAAAAGCACAGCCTTGAGACTCAGTTTCGAAGAGTCCACAAATAGTCTCCATTCTTGTGGGTCATGAGTGATTTTTAAAGCATTCATGAGGCCCTCAATATCGGAACAGAATATCAGATTACTTTCCTTTCTGAAGAAAGGCTCCAATTGCTGGTGGCGCTTTCGATATGCAGTAATTGTGACATCTTCTTCTAGAAGATTCCATTGTTGGAGTCTTGATCCTAGCAATTCTGCCTTGTTCTTTGATAAGTCCAAATCACGAATCAGGTCATTTAGTTCTTCCTGTGTTATTCTGTGTGGGGTTGATGATGCACCACAGTGAAAATCTGGATCACTGCATGCTGATGGACCAGGAGAAGAACAGGTCGACTCACCTTTGTCTTCGTCAGATGAATCAAGAGAATATTCTGCTGGAGGTTCTGGAATAGGAAGTCCCTCACCATGTGGAACTGGTCTCAATGCAGACGGAATGTTTGGGTAGACTATTCTCGACTTCTTTCGCTTCGTTATTCCGCCGGAAAGAGGAGGAACCAAGCAGAAGTAACAGTCATTTAGGTGGTTGCTTGGCTCTCTCCACACCATTGGGACTGCAAACGGCATTGATGACCTTTTGCAATTCAACCACTGTGAAAGCTGTGTTGTACATGTAGCACAGCATATATGCGGAGCCCAAGGCTTGTCTTGGTCACCAACCTTGCATCCGAAGTAAAGATGATATGCCTTCTTCACTTGAGAATTGATACTTTTCTTCTGGTTGGCAAATGTCACTTCCCCACAAATATAGCAAAAATTGTCCGCGGTATTAACACACTTTCGAGGCATTACTGTTCTTTATTGTACGTAAATGGATAAAATAATAAGTTTTATGTAACAGTAGCTTGAACTGTCTCGCACAACGTCTAAAATATTTTAAATGCTGAACCTATCTGATTGGGCTTTATATAGTACACTGCTTACGTCAGCTTCAGCAGCCGCCTGGCATTAGTATAATAGGCCTACACATGTATAGTACACTGCTGACGTCAACTTACTTCAGCAGCCGCATGGCATTAGTATTGCATTGCATCAGAAAATGATGCAATCAACTGTGGATGATGTGAGCATGATGGTATTATGCAATGTTACATCATTATTCCGGATGTTGCTGCAGTCCTACTGGAGAAATTTACACAGTGAAACATAGAAAATGAGGTATATGAATATCTTCAAAACGAGAGCCAATACAAATTTTTCACGGTTATATTCGTGTTCGGCACACCAAAATACTACAGATTAGGGCCTTTTCAAGTCAGTAATGATTTCACTGTTGACCAGTGTAATATGATATCTTACATATTGTATACTGTATATCATCAGTGATCTTCGAACCGAATGCATCCTAGTCTGTTAGTCTGTTAGTAATATGATATCTTACATATTGTATACTGTACACCATCAGTGATCTTCGAACCGAATGCATCATAGTATGTTAGTCTGTTAATAATATGATATCTTACATATTGTATACTGTATACCATCAGTGATCTTCGAACCGAATGCATCAGTCTGTTAGTCTGTTAGTAATATGATATCTTACATATTGTATCCTGTACACCATTAGTGATCTTCGACCCGAATGCATCTTAGTCTGTTAGTAATATGATATCTTACATATTGTATACTGTACACCATCAGTGATCTTAGAATCAAATGCATCCTAGTCTGTTAGTCTGTTAGTAATATCATATCTTACATATTGTATACTGTACACCATCAGTGATCTTAGAACCAAATGTATCCTAGTCTGTTAGTAATATCATATCTTACATATTGTATACTGTACACCATCAGTGATCTTCGAACCGAATGCATCATAGTATGTTAGTCTGTTAGTAATATGATATCTTACATATTGTATACTGTACACCATCAGTGATCTTCGAACCGAATGCATCCTAGTCTGTTAGTCTGTTAATAATATGATATCTTACATATTGTATACTGTATACCATCAGTGATCTTCGAACCGAATGCATCAGTCTGTTAGTCTGTTAGTAATATGATATCTTACATATTGTATCCTGTACACCATTAGTGATCTTCGACCCGAATGCATCTTAGTCTGTTAGTAATATGATATCTTACATATTGTATACTGTACACCATCAGTGATCTTAGAATCAAATGCATCCTAGTCTGTTAGTCTGTTAGTAATATCATATCTTACATATTGTATACTGTACACCATCAGTGATCTTAGAACCAAATGTATCCTAGTCTGTTAGTAATATCATATCTTACATATTGTATACTGTACACCATCAGTGATCTTCGAACCGAATGCATCCTAGTCTGTTAGTCTGTTAGTAATATGATATCTTACATATTGTATACTGTACACCATCAGTGGTCTTCGAACCGAATGCATCAGAGTCTGTTAGTCTGTTAGTAATATGGTATCTTACAGATTGTACACTGTACACCATCAGTGATCTTAGAACCAAATGCATCCTAGTCTGTTAGTAATATCATATCTTACATTATTGTATACTGTACACCATCAGTGATCTTCGAACCGAATGCATCCTAGTCTGTTAGTCTGTTAGTAATATATCTTACATATTGTATACTGTATGCCATCAGTGATCTTCGAACCGAATGCATCCTAGTCTGTTAGTCTGTTAGTAATATGATATCTTACATATTGTGTACTGCACATCATCAGTGATCTTCGAACCGAATGCATCATAGTATGTTAGTCTGTTAGTAATATCATATCTTGCATATTGTATACTGTACACCATCAGTAATCTTCGAACCGAATGCATCCTAGTATGTTAGTCTGTTAGTAATATCATATCTTACATATTGTATACTGTACACCATCAGTGATCTTCGAACCGAATGCATCAGTCTGTTAGTCTGTTAGTAATATGGTATCTTACAGATTGTACACTGTACGCCATCAGTGATCCTCGACCAGAGTGCATCTTAGTCTTTTAGTAATATGGTATCTTCCAGATCGCACTCTGTACACTTAGTTTTCTTCAGGTCACATACCTGACCGGCAACGCTGCCGTTGGTGTTTCTCTTAGTCCTTTCATAAAACTTCAGTCATTAAATATGGATCTTAGAGTTCTAACCATTCTAGATCGAATGGAGAAATAAACGGATAACCTTGACTCCACGAGCACGAACACAGCCGACGAACCCAACCCATTATTTTTGCCGGACCATGAACAGTGTATGCCAACAACATCAACATCACTGACTTTGAACGTTAGTACTAGAACCAGACCTTTTTGATGTATGGACTAAGCAATTCAAATAGAAAGAGTTTACAGTTAACAATAAAGTTCCTTTGATATAGGTAGCCGTTTTACATACATTCAGTTTATAAAGAGCTCTATCTCTCTCTCTCTCTCTCTCTCTCTCTCTCTCTCTCGGAAGCCCTCAAATAAATTAGAGAGCCCAGGAATGAAATTGTAGAGTTCATTATATCAGTTAGAGACCTGGTTTAATTACTGCCATCAATTAACAATTGTTGATGCCTATAGTTAATACGTCGACTATGTGGACTGTATCAGTGTGATACCTCAAGACTTATAGCATACTTACACTATTCCAGGCTATTTGTACATCAGCACATTAAAGATTGGAATTCATTCAATACTCCACTGGAATTTATTCGGAATATTCTATACTCTTGAACTTGTGATAGAAGTTTTAAGTCTATTTAGGATTTATTTAACAAAACTAAATTCTTTTTTCATTTTCACTTTGTAACCTAGGGAAATACATTTCTTGCTGAATTTGAGTAAACTTGTTGGCTTTCGCTTTTAATATATTGGTTTAAGCCACTATTTTGGGATTATTGTGAGTTCATTTAGAGAAATCTTGGATTATATAATTGCAATACGTCAAGACTGTTAGCATATAAACACTATTCAGGCTATTCATACATCAGCACATTAAAGATTAGAATTCATTAAATACTCCTGGAATTCATTGGAAATACTCTATACGCATGGGCTTGTGATATAATTCTAGGACTATTTGGATTAAGTTCATAAAACTGTAAGTTCCTTTTACATTTTTACTTTGCATTCTAGAGTAATACATTATTTATTGAATTTTAGTAAAAATGTTGATTTTCGCTTTTTTCTGTTACTTAGTTTAAGCTAAGACCATAAAGTCCATACTATACACATATACATAACTGAAAAACAGAGATGTTTTATTGACGGAATTGCAGACTTGACTTTAGAAAAACATTACACACATTAGGATCTGCTTCTCTGGTGCGGAATTGAAAACACGTGTTTCAGATACATCTAAATGATGAAAATGCAGCGGGAAATAATGTTTTTCTCCACACATAATATTGCATCAGAGATATGTCTGTACTGATGAATATGTCTAATCATGAGAATCCAGAAATTTAAAGTTACTGAATTCGTAATATCAGGGTGTTTCCACGGTTTTGCTGTAGCAGCAGAATTAGTACATCATTAATGTGAACCCTTCGAGATATATGTACAGTAATGCTTGACAGTGTCCTTTTAAAAAAATCGAGACTTAGCATCAAGATATGATTGTCCAGAATCAAGTCTGAAATTGTTATTCATTGATAGGAATAGTTTTCCAAATGTTACAAAATAATCCAGAACCAGACTAGGTGTACACAGCTGCAACCCATTTATTTTACAGGGCAAGAGTATTTTATTTAAAGGTAGATCACAGCCAATAAACACGCATGCAAAATTCTCTGTGTACCATGGTTCAGACTCCTAGTTTCTTTTAGTCATGCTAAATACAATATAACAAGACACGACCGGGATACCGTAGAGCATTTTAGAACTTTAAATTACCGAATATTTAGACCTTAGTGAAGCATTTAACGGTGGTTTCATGCCTTTGGAAGGCGGAACTGCAGTTTAAATTCTCACAAAGCTATGAGCTTAAGACATGCGCAGCCAGTATCTTAATTTCTATCAAGAGCCCAGTACTTAACTGCCCTAAGTGATGATGTTAGAATAAGAGCGGTATGCTGGCAACATCTGTCTTTGATTTAAGGCTTAGAATTACACAAGGTTTCAATTTCTCAATCAGCAACAGCAGTCGCGAACGTTGTTTCGTTGTAATACGAATATTTGCTATATGGAGCTAAACAAATGAGATCTTTGACAGAAAGTATGGTTGTACTCGCTTATCAGTCGACTTAAACTGCAAATCCGGCGGATCTGGGTCTGTGCAGTTTGCAGTTTAACTGGTCGAATCAGCTAGTACATACGGTAACTATTTGAGTGAGACGATTTAACTTTAAAAAAGACCAGAAAATCCGTTTTTGAGGTTGAATGTAAGCATAGACTCGTTAATTTGATCCTTGATCAGAATATTTTTCTTTATCAGATGAACTTTAAGTTTTTACGAGAGAAGTTTGAAGCAATCTCTAAGACCAAGAAAAATGACAAAAATGACACCACATCAGAGAAAAAGAAGGAGAAAGATTCACGTCCTCCTCATCAACCCCTGACAGAACTCTCAGAGGAAAAGATTCAAGGTAAAAACAGACACCAAGTATAAAATACAGTGTGTGTGTGTGTGTGTGTGTGTGTGTGTGTGTGTGTGTGTTGGTTTGGTGCCTGTGAATTTTCAATCTATATCCGTGTATTATGAGGATGTAACGAAAAAGACCATAGACCCGGATGTGCGATCACTTACTGCGTCAGAGTATCAGAGCAAATGACATGAAATCATTAGTGAAATAAATGACACAGGCCCTGGCACATTATGTGGAAGCAGATCTAAGCCTTTGGCCTTTGCAGTTATGTACGCACTATACACAAGAAAGCACTAATGTGCGCACACAAACGTACGCACGCACACACACGGTGCACACGAAGCAGACATTTGTCTACGCTACCCTCAGCTGAGTGTGTTTTGCAGGGTAGACACTAATTATTCATGCATACATACAGTCTTCCGAAAATTAGGAGGGTATCTTATTATTCTTATTCTTCTTGTTATTGTTAATAATAATAATAATAATAATAATAATAATAATAATAATAATAATAATAAGAATAATAATAATAATAATAATTATTATTATTATTATTATTATTATTATTATTATTATTATCCTTAGTAGTAGTAGTAGCAGCAGTAGTAGTAGTAGCATAAACTCAAAATGGAGTGATACATAGACCGTTTTTAAATTGAATCAGGTTTTTAGACGCTCCAATGCATCATGTCAACAGAATTCATCTTTAATTCCATGCATATCAATGAATCGTGTCAAGAGAGTTCATCTTTAATTCCATGCATATCAATACATCATGTCAACAGAGTTCATCTTTAATTCCATGCATATCAATGCATCGTGTCAAGAGAGTTCATATTTAATTCCATGCATATCAATGCATCGTGTCAAGAGAGTTCATCTTTAATTCCATGCATATCAATGCATCGTGTCAAGAGAGTTCATCTTTACTTTCATGCAGATCAATGCATCGTGTCAAGAGATTTCATCTTTAATTCCATGCAGATCAATGCATCGTGTCCAGAGAGTTCATCTTTAATTCCATGCAGATCAATGCATCGTGTCCAGAGAGTTCATCTTTAATTCCATGCAGATCAATGCATCGTGTCCAGAGAGTTCATTTTTAATTCCATGCATATCAATGCATCGTGTCCAGAGAGTTCATTTTTAATTCCATGCATATCAATGCATTATGTCACTCAAAAGAGTTTATTTTTAGTTCAATGACTAAAATGCTGTTTTAGTCTTCACGTAGAAATAGCATGATTTACGCAAGACGATACCTTTGATGCACATAGCATTCTGGGTTCATTTCATACGCACAATAAACTTATTTCAGCATTAACAAGAACACGTCACAGTTATGACCCATTGTATATTTTTTTCAGAATTAAAAGAGAGTTTTACATTGTTCGACAAGAACGGAGATGGCATGATAACAAAGGAGGAGTTGAGTAGTGTATTGTACTCCCTTGGAGTGCGGCCATCTGTCCTTGAACTGCAGGCCATGATCACAACTGTGGATATTGATAGTAAGATCGTCCGTTTTCTTTTCTTCTTCATTTTTTTATACAGCAAAAAGTAAATCTAGGAATATTTTTTAATGTCATTGTGAAAATATGGTAAACACTGATATGAAATGACAAATTCAGATATTTCTTTTATCGCCCTAGGGTTACTTACTATTCTTTGTGTAATAATGGAATATACAATGCATTGAATAATGAACGTTGCCATAACGATTGCTGCGGTCTAATATCTGAGATTCAGCTTTAAAGTTTGTTCAAAGTAAGATAGATTCAAAATCCGGATCTACTTTTATCTGATCAGGACATGGAATCATTGTTTCACACTCTGTTTATAGGTAATGGGTGTTAACATTCTTGATCATAATATTTCTTGTTCGTAAATAATTTTATTCTCTACTTGTACAGGTATGCCTATGAATTTAATTACTAATGATTTCAAATACACGGTATCAAATCCATACCTATGTGGTATCAAATCCATACTTATGTCGTATCAAATCCATACCTATGTCGTATCAAATCCATACCTATGTGGTATCAAATCCATAACAATGTCGTATCAAATCCATATATATATCTTATCAAATCCATACCTATGTCGTATCAAATCCATACTTATGTCGTATCAAATCCATACCTATGTCGTATCAAATCCATACCTATATGGTATCAAATCCATACCTATGTGGTATCAAATCCATATCTATGTGGTATCAAACCCATAGCTATGTCGTATCAAACCCATATCTATGTCATATCAAATCCATACCTATATGGTATCAAATTCATACATATGTGGTATCAAATCCATACCTATGTGGTATCAAATCCATACATATGTGGTTTCAAATCCATACCTATATGGTATCAAATCCATACCTATGTGGTTTCCATACCTATGTGGTATCAAATCCATACCTATGTGGTATCAAATCCATACCTACATCAGCTCTGTATTGTCAGCATTTACTTTTTAATTCGGAAGGAATCCTGAACGTGTCTCTTGAATTTGTTTAAAATAATGTTTTGGGTGTTATTTTCGATTTTGATTTTGAGCTTTACAATTGTCTAGGTACACGGATTACTCTAATACCTTAACTAGATTACCATTACTTGATTAGTTTTACAATATGTTATAATCTCAGAATCAGGTACCATAGACTTTGACGAATTCATGAAGATCTTTCAAAGGAAGTTGTCTGTTGACATTGAAACGGAGCTTCACGATGTTTTCTGCGTGTTCGACAAGGACAAAGATGGCGGCATCTCTCCTGGTGAACTGTACGAAGTCCTGAACAAATTGGGAGAAATCATAACAGAGGTAGGACATAGGGTTACAATCTGGAAGACTCTAACTCGAGTCTTCATTAGATTTTAATATTTGAAACGAGCTCACTTGTACACTCTGCTGCGGCATTCATTCTGAGACCATTTTGCGTTATTCCGCAATAATTAAAGACTGTATGTTAACAAGAAAGAGGAATTCGCCTTCTCACGCTACCTCAGCTTGCGGAGTAATACTGCTATTATCCAGTAGTAATTTGCTCCGAAGGAAGTTCCAAGACTTAATGTTCCAGGAAAGAGTACGTACTTGCACCACTTCTTTTGTCCCTAACTTCGCTATCCTCGCCTTCATTACACGGTAATTTTGTGACCTACATATTCAAGCGAGTATAAGGAGCGTCGTATTATCGTATCGATAAAACCTAAATTCTTTAAAATTTTCTTCGGAAATGATGATCATGCAGAGGACTTCTTTGTCCAGTTTCAGATTCATTTCGTATTAATTTTGATTGTGAGCATGCCAGTCTGTGTCTCGCATAATCTTATATACTCACTTTATATTTAAATATAGAGCAGCATGTATTAGGGTTTAAAGGCACGTCAGCACAATGATGGTCATATAGTACCCGTTAAAAATATTGTTTTCTGAAAGTTTAAGCAAGGGAAAAATACAGGAAGAAAAAACCCTTAAACACCAAGCACCACAAGACAGAAGACAAAAAACGAAGATGCAAAATTCTGCAAAATGAACACAAAACAAAAGACAAGGGCAAGCACATGTAGATATGTATGGATGTAAATGTGTGTTTATGTGTTTCCTCCATCACTTAGGTCTGCCGGTCTGTTATATATTGTCATGTTTTCTCGTTTCTACGGGTGTTCATTTTCGTTTATTGGTTTGTATTTATTTTCTGTGTTATGTCAAGAGGCTTAAACTTAAAGGAGACCAGAAACAACAAATTTCTTTTTATGTATGTAATTCTCTACAAATTTTAATTGGACTGTGATGTTTATAAATTAAATATCGTAGGCCGGTAGTGATTATATTGCGCGGAAGATACCACGATTCCGTAAATTGCCGAGTTTTTCCGAGCTTTAATAAGACGACAGATCAGGTGGTCCCCAGACGCAATACTAGCCAGTCCTCAAATACAAACATATACATGGCGAGCGAGACAGACAGGAGGAGACCAGATTTGGGTTGCTAATTCAACAGTTAAATATGCTTCCGAGTTATGCTCATTACTATATCTGTTGAATTGTGTGTTAACAATGTGTTTAAGACCAGACATCAGAAAAATACAACAGTAGGAAGGTGCTCATATTTCATATTTTGGAATTTTTTGAAAAGCAATGTAATTTTAAAATAAATACTTATACATTGTGTGCTGTGCAAAAATGTGATAAGGATTAAGCGACGGTGCCCAAAGTAATATTTAAAAAATTACCACAATGTAATAAATTCATTTAAGAAGGATGAGGTTCAATCGTATTATATGTAAATGATATGTTCGTTACCTACCCCCAACACACACACACACACACACACACACACACCACCACCACCACCACCACCGAAGGTATGATATCTTGCAAATATACATCCAACACTGAAACGTTGAGAGATAATACTGAATTTTGGGCGAAAGGGACCAGAACCGGGACAGACGTGTGTGAAACAATATCCATTACTCTGGAGGTGTAAAAGACATTGAGAACGGTTTTCTTAAGCATTAGTTTTTCACACACAACCCCTCCCCCCCACCCCCAAATAAATCTACAAAGCAGAAATCATAAGTAAATTAATTTAAACATTAAGAAGCTTCCTTCTTATGATTCAATTACAGTGTATTTTACATGTAGGCTACAGATAGCGTATTGACAAATCTGATAGTATATACATGTCAGGTATAATAGTTTATGTACTGTACTGGTCAGTGCTGAAAGAATTTTTTAGGCCCAGGCCCAGGGTTGGTGACTTAAATAAAGTCACTAGCCCTGACTGAAATTCCACAAGCCAGGACAGTTCATACCTGTCAACTCTCAAGCCGGGAGAAAAACCTTACGATGTTGGGGGTATTTCCACACCTACCTCCCGATCTCGTACTATCTTCCGAGTTTTCGCAGAGAACTCCCTATTATTACATTATGTCTGCCAATTTTCATTTCTCAGAAGAAAAAAAAACATACATAAATAGATAAAACGTATACGATCCACAGATGCCGTATTGTTTTATCACTTGTGAATATTGTAGTGACGAAATAATAAATATCACACGAGTTTTTTTCTTCAGTAAATATAATGTTAAGATTAAACATTATTAACGTAAATTTCAGATTTTTTAAAACACTATAACAGAATTGTAGTAATAAAAACATTTAAAAAATAAAATTGTCACCAATTAGCTTAAATCCCATGAATGATCACTGTGAATGTTGCCTACTTTTTTCTGCAAACAAAATCAATCCCCATTTCCACCAAAGAAACTCGGCCAGTTAACGCCTGACATTCCTCTACCGTATATGTAAAGTTTAATTACCATGATTAAATGAAAAGAAAGAATAAAAGAAAATATGCCACGCAGTATATATGCCCACAAAGAACTAATTCAGAATAAATATTTTATTCAGTAAACAGTGTTACACGCCTTAAGACTTTTAAATGTGGGGAAAACCCCCAGATTTTAACTGTTAAAATGAAGTCCTAGGCATCGTAAGTTATAATGAAATAGGGCATCGTTTATTTGCCAATCAATGCTGATGTTTACATATACATATTGTAGAACATGGTTTCTTTGAAGTATGTCCGAAGGCAGTCCTTTTCACAAGATAAATGAACTGATAAGGATTAACTGTTAATTAGTCACACTGGCCTTATGCTTGTGTATTCAAGTCTAACCGTTAGCTATTATGCAGTTTAGCCACAGCTGATCAGAATAAGATACAAGGGTCTTGTCCTGGGGGATAATAAGGCGTATCACAGGGGAAATGGCGCGTCCCATGGGCGCTCGCACATTGGGGCAAGGGGTGAGGTCAGTAGTAGCCTCTCCCAATTTATATTGTCAGCCAGTTAAATTGAAACTTTGATTTTATAACTGACCTCTTTTCTTTTAGGCGCTGCTATTTAAATATCCCAAGGGATAGTTTTATATCAGTTCCAATCATTACAGATTACCGTTTATACACACTACGTGTAACAGGCATAGACTGATTTTTTTTTTAAATTTATAATTTTTGTTTAAGATTACTGAAAATTGTGTTTTCTCGAAACATGACTGTGTCAGGGGTTTAGAATCTTATTTTTAGCAAAGCTTCCATTTGATTAAAACCAGATCTCAACTTCACCTAGGGCAGATGTGATTTGATTTCGATTGTGCCGTGTTAAGTCATGTATGTCAACATCTTGAAAATACATTTACTCATTTC
This sequence comes from Sinohyriopsis cumingii, assembly GCA_028554795.2. Classification (NCBI taxonomy): domain Eukaryota; kingdom Metazoa; phylum Mollusca; class Bivalvia; order Unionida; family Unionidae; genus Sinohyriopsis; species Sinohyriopsis cumingii. Next base: position 120,890,627 of record CM068835.1, on the reverse strand, counting down.
ATCAGCGCGATCAAAGTTTCCTCAGGGAAACAATTTTTTTCTGACAAACCCGACGGGCACCTAACTTTGAATACAGGATGGGCTCGAACTAAAAATCAGAGGGGCTATCACATTTTTAGCACTGCTGGTGTAGATAAAAGATTTGTGAATTGATTGTTGCATTTTGTGGTCACTTACTCGGCCTTCTGCCTATTTTCGTAACTCACACGTTTAACACTTTTCCCACGATTTAAAATATCCAACAGTATGTCTGGAACAGCGACAACTTTTAGTCTAGGCCTAGCATTTGCGTATCCTAGAGCTGCCATTTTTTTTTCAGGATCGTTCTCGTAACATTCCTTTAGAAATGTAATGATCACAGAGTGCTGTATGGTGTTGCTTTGAAATCGACTCGCTTCTAGTAATGTATCAATACTTTCTTTATGCCTTTATATTTGGAAAAGAAACAAAAAATGATGTCCACAGGCTTTTGTTAATGTGCAATTACACCCGTAAGCAACGCAAAACGGCATTGTTTTTACTCTGGCAACTCCCAGTTGGGATGCTGGAGTGGCTACTATGACGTCACACCCGAAAGTAACCGAATAGGCGCGGAAATTTGCATACGAGGTCACGGAAATTAAGCTCCTAGAAGATATGCCAATATTTAAATATTGGCATTACGGTCGCAGATCATACTTCAGAATCATGTTTTCTGCTATAGCACTTTTATTATTATTCTGTATTTCCATTGGTTTCTGGTCGACTTTAAGTAACAAGACAATGTAAACCCAACAAACATTCAATTTTCCAAAATATAAATTTATTTAAATAAAATATAAAATCAAACCATGTGAAAGAATTAAAAATAACTTACAGTGTATGAATTTCTACAATATCCTAAACTGTACTATCATCTTCTCACTAATCCGGAAACTGTCCAAAGGTATTCCGAATGAAGGTTCTGCTATGTTTATGTGCTATCGTGCTAATCACCATTGAAAAATCACAGTTCTAAATCCAAATATGTATGCTTCAATATAATCCCGTGAAAGTAGAATATCACTGAAGTCCTAAAATGTTTAGTTACTCCAAGAGAATTACTTAAAATTTAAGTCCTTTAATAAATTCATATAATCCAATAGGTACTGACTGTTTCAATTAAAGATTTTCCTTTCAGCTAAATCCCACGCACAAATATTATAATAAATCACTATTTCTTCTCAATGACTCTTCCATAACTGGCATAGACTGAAGAATAGAATGAGATTCCAGAACGTAGTGTACATGTACTTTATTATAGTGCTAGCCAGACAGACACTGATTTAAAGAATTAAAATAATAACGTCATATACCCAAATGAATTAAATAACTGTTATATAATAAATTTAATAAATGATACAGATATGCTTAATATCTGCATGTGTCTAGACTAGAATGCAAACAATGTGCATTCTATAACGATATAGGTTTTATATGTTTTAATATTATCTGACATATTTTTTTAAAACACTGGTTCTATTTAAGGCAGGTACTTGCGTACGGTGAATATTTATCAACTTCATAACTATGTTAGTATGCACCAGTTTCATATGTTTCCTTATTATTTAAAATTTTGGGGTTAACAATGATTTTTTAATGAAAGCTAAGGTTTAGAGATGGACCATATTACTTTATACTTTTTTTAAAAAGCTAGTCTTGTTTTATCTCTTCCCCAAATTTGAGGATTTTTCTCAAATTCCACGCGTTTCCTAATTCTCTTTCCCAAAGATTAAAGATTCCCTGTGTTCAAATATTTGTACAGTCTCTATCTCTGCCTAAAATGTCCATGTTGTCATCTGCAACATATTGTAGTAAATTTAGAGTATGTGCACTTGGTTATAGCGCCCCGTTTTAAGCAATTCTTAGATTTGTATGATTACTTGTTTGATTATTGGAATTCGGCGCCATGGAAATATTCCTGGCCCGAACTAATGAGCTAATTAATAGGAGTAAACGTCACGGAGTGAAGTGTTAGTGTGTTTCCATGATGTCCTGGTTCACTAGTAGTGAATTCCGACCAAAACCGAATGAATGTCCCTGTCGTAAAATAGTCCATATTAAAATCTAGTAGTATACATTGGTAGCGTGACTGCAAGGACAGTACTTACGGTATTAAACCGGTAAATTACACAAGGGCATAAATAAAAAGGGACTTGGCAGACACCGTTTATGTCGCCATGTGGGCGAATATGGTGCAGTTATATCGGCGAAATGTGCCTGGACAGCATACGTTGACTGGCCTAAGGTGGCGGAGTTAAAATAGTTCCCATTGTTAGGGAGTACTCATATATGTTCTAAGGCGTGAACGGTTGGTGGTACGGAAACATAATGAAGCCAAAACACGCAGATGTACGGTTGATAGATAGTTGGCAGTTTGGTTTATCTGTGGTCTTGCATTAATTAGAGGAAAATTTAGGTATAGAATGGACACGTCGGGCTTTCTAATTTACAACTGAGGTTGTATAGAAGTCTTTGGAAAGTCGGGGTCAAGTAAATACCCGTGTGCGTGTAACAATATTATTCTGTACAACCTCAATTTGAACAAAATGATTGATAATTTAGTGTATAATGATCCGATGCCTTGAATCTTGTTCTATTTAATATTTACAGGATGAGGCACGAGCCATGGTACGAGAAGCTGATCTCAATAGAGATGGAAAAGTTGACTACAAAGGTAAACCAGTCCAACAGCGTAAGATTAGGCTCAGTCTAATTCAACAGCCATACTGGCATGATGAAGGTGTAAATAGTACTTGACCCTCAGACACTTACTGCACTCTTATTAAAGTGAAGAGAAAACAATCCATAAAATCCACCACTAATGAATATGTAATTCTCTTTCAACCCAAATGCATAATGCTTGTTTCATGATACATGTGCGTTTAAATTCAAGAGAAGTTCTTCGTATTATTAAACATAAAACTTGTTTTGTTTTCATATTTTATGTCAGGCCATCGTAAAATAAATCTGCAGTCTTTTTATAGACCAATTATCATTTTTGTACCAAACATCTGCGTTGTGTAAGTCTATAGAATTGCCATAGTTTTGTATTTCTTCAGATAATAGCATTTTTTAATTAAAAAAATCTCCATGACGAATACAAGTCTCATTCGCATTCAAAGGCCTGTCGGATAATTAAATAAACAAGAAAAAAAATAAGATGACAACCATTACTATCTCACTAACAAAACAGCTATCAAGAATAACAACAGTAACAACAAAAACGACCATAACTCCACTAGTAAGGTAAAAAAGATAAGACTGTTATACGCTGATTCTTTTGCTAAAATTCTCCTTTTTCTGACATGACTGGTCGCGGAAAATAACTGAAGACACGCTTCATGCTGGAGCGCCAGCTTTGTTATGCTGGCGGATTATCGAGCCGCTTGCTACTAATTAATAAAATTATTTTGACTGACCGTATCCGTATGGTTAGTATAATCCATCTTCTATTGATTTATGCCATTAAATCCTTTAGATTACTCACTTTATGTTAGCATTAATCCCTATGATAGGGACATCGTCTATTGACTGGAATGGCTGAAGCATGCTTTAAAAGGCAGCATTACCCCAAAGGAAGAGTAACCGTATAGCAAAAGCTATGTCATCGGGAAATGACTAATGCATATGATGGCCACGTGGCTTTGCTCTTGCCGTGGGATGATGCTCTTTCAGGGAAGACTCCATAGGAACATTGAGGCTTTGAACTTTGTTGGGGCGAGGAGGTTTTAAAAATGTAGATTTCAAGACAAGATGTAATTGTCGCGACTATATAATGGGGTGTCGCTTTCCCCGGCAAAAATGTAACGATTATCAATATATAATATGGTATTTCTCCATAAAGGAACGTTATTTAGTTCATAAAATGGAAAGTTTCTCCAGAAAAAAATGTTAAACAATAAGCACGCAGAATGCAATGAGCAACTAAGGTCACACCAGAGCTGCAAACAATTAGTAAGTTAACGATGTGTAGAAGCGAAGCCGCACCCCAAATCTGTTTTTAAGAATTAGATTGCGTAGTCATTCTTCGTGTATATACACAGTAACATACATATACCCCTACAAAATGTATTCAAAAGATGTATATAGGTACACACGCACATAATTATGAACAAAACCTCTATCTTTACATTTTGACGGCTGGCGAAGGGAAGACAATATTACTCAAAACCTTATGGATTGTATATCACGATCTTACTACAACAATTTTCTGCCTATCCTTTTTAATTACACAAAACCGTATACATTGTATAGCATTGCATGGCTATTCCATTGTTTCCCCTAGCCTGATTACTATCATTTCAGTTAATAGAAAGGTTTGAAAAAAATATATATTTTCCATTCGTCTGTGTGATCATGATCATCACTGAAGGAATAAACACTTATCGGTCGACAATTTGGCGAACGTTGGCGATATCGCCACCAGTAATATAATAATAGGCGTTTGAGATTCGGCGATGGTGAAGCTTAACACCTTTTACAACACATGGGTTTGTCCTCTCGAACCACCCAAGCAAAGACACCACGATGAGTCCCATACGAGAGGAAAGTCATGTGGGGTAGAAAGCTTTAACCTAGATAAATAACCAGTCAAACCCTATTATCTTGCTACTTATCGACCACTCGATTACGGAATCATACGAGTGCAACCCGTGTGAGTTCTAGAAGTGAAGTTATCATGAGGCTATCCCAATACAGCTGTTGCTAGGCAGTGGCAGACCGATACATGCACACTGGTGATAATCACCGCAAGTAAATAAATAACTTCGGTATTACTATACAGATGGCATTCTCACTCACTCAAAAGTGGGAAATATATCATGAAACCCTTTCTGTATCCAGAGAAGTGCTAACCATAGCTGAGATATACAAACTCTCCAAATCGTTTAGAATTAGTGGATTTGACTTTGTGAACGAAAGTATGCGGGTTGGCGTGAACTTAACACACATTTTACGTAAGTTAGCATGTTTATTTGTTAGTGATTATTCAGATTGCATGCATGTTTGTTGACGAGACCCATGTACAGTATTTCAGATGACCATATATAAAGAGCATTTCTCTAGTTTTTTGTAGTCCGATGGTAGGATTCGAACCCGTTCCCAAGATGAAATTGGATTTGCGCAGTGTCGCGATAAACGAGTTTGAAAAGAACATCTTTAACCTAATGAACAACGTTATGTTCGGGAAAACTATGGAGAACCTACGAAAGCGAATCCGCTTATTGGCCCGGTTATATCAGGAAAACTCTAATTATGAGATGTTTAGCGTGGGATCGACTGGAACTCTTCGCGGCTATATAGACATCTGTGAACGCATCAGAGGTATGTTACAATCGTGACAGACTGAACAGAAAGATCTGACAGAAGGCTTCGATCAAACGTTTGTATCACTGATCAAACTAACTAAAGAGAATGTAGCCAAGACCGCTTAAACTGCGAAAGAGGTAAAGAAAGTTGCGAAACTCACCGCGGAGATCATAGGAACGGATGATGAACAGGGTTCGATTGTCAAGACAGCCCGGCCTATTAAAGCAGCTGACAGCGATGATGGAGAAATTCCAAGAAGACATGGGAGAAACTGGAGAGAGTGTTGGTGTGATTGAAAAAGGCACTCGTATACTTGACGTAGGGAATATTACACTACCACCACCAGTGTAAGTCATTGCAGAAAACACCGATGCAGAATTTTAATTAACTAGGTCCTCAATCGATCTATAAAAACCTTATACTTGTTTTATCAAGCAAATGAGAACAAATCGAAATAAAACAAAACATTGATTATAAATAATATATGGACCAGGTGGGTATTCAGGGAGATGACTGGATTTAAACAGGCCCTTCGCGACCCGCAGATATGGTATAATAAAATAGTTAATATTTTTCAAGCTGGAAACGTTAACGAAGGCAAGGCAATGCTTGAAAATTTTATGGGCCGAGTAGAGTTGGGAAGAAACATAAAACAACCTCTCACCTGTCGACCCAAACCCGAGTAGGAACCCGAACCCGAACCTGAATCTGTCCCCGAATTCCAGTCCGTGTGCAAACCAGAATATGCATACGAATATGAATCCGAATATGTAAACGTGTCGGAACCATGCGTATAGTACGAATCTCTATTGCTAAAAGTGTCCTCACCTCCACAGCAACAGCCATCTGCACCCCAAGCTCAACAAAAGCATGCTACACCCAATAAAAGCACAACAGTCTCGTGCACCCACACGGGAACAGGAAACAAAATTTGTCAGATTTCTAACATAACAAGAAAAACTGATCAAGATGCTAGTGGAACAATGACGTGCATCTAGACAAAGACAAGAAGAACTAATACCGCAACGACAACATGCAGCAGAAGATCGTGGTGGACCGTGGGCGCCCCACGACCTTGTTGATCATCTGAAACACTCGTTCGAGAGGACAACAACGCAACTGAAGTCATGGATGAGGCCGCGTTGATTTGTCAATGACTGTTCACAAGCAAAATCAAGGATACTAGGAAGGTTTCGCGCGTAGATGCACGAACTCTTTGAAGACATCGATGATCTATATAACACCGATGAGGGATTCCGAAGCGATTCTTCGCGAAATCAATGCTGACATGTAGCGTGTCGTTGCAAACACAACACCGAGGGTCACCTCGTTGATTACATCCTCCTGTAGGAAATCAGTAGTTCATGCAGTCTTACCGACGCCAATCACAGTCGGACAATCTGACCAACTTTGATTTGCTCGCCACGACAAAATCAAACATTTCTGAGGTGTCTTTATGCGTGATGAACTTGCTTCGATGATCCCCCCCCCCCAAGCGGGAAATCGGCATCATCATCATGGATTTGACACCAGGATCTTAAACGCATTGAGTCGCATACGCAATAACACATCGACATCTTTTGTAATTTGCACCACCACACGAAGTCGGTGACTATTTGCGTATTGGTGAAAGTGTACAAACGTTGATTTATGCAACGTTGCCGTTGCAAACTCAGATGGATGGTCCAGTATGTGAACATGCTGTTGAAGCGCTGCATACACGAGCTCACAGACACCACAAGGGCTTCTTCAGTTTACATTCTCACTTAAAAACTACATTTAATAGCATACGCAATGCATATAGCCATTTGCGGAAACTCAACCCCAACCCCCAACCCCCCGACATCAGGTCGATGTGGATCTAACCAAGTTTGTCACCAAAGCGAACTTAATTGAATTTACAAGCAGGAATGTTGTTGTCGTCGACCCGGGTGAGCTTGTGATTTTTCAAGATCAAACTGGAAAGCTACAAACGTCCAACGTGGAAACTCAATATGTTGTTTGAAGTTTAAAAGATGGAATCACTAATACTTGCGTAATACGAACGCGTGTGCGTGGATGTGGATGTTATTTACGGAATTACTGCCACAATTGCTGTTGGCCTTGGTGTTGCTAGAATTATGACTACATCAACTATCAATGGATATGCTGGTAAAATAATTTCGCTACAGCTGTATTTGCGAATACGTGTTTGTTCGGAACTGCTAGTGGTGGCACAAAGGAGTTTTATTACACTTATCAATCTGTACTCAGTGACTGTTGTGGATAAAACGAGTAGCCTGGCTGTGTTCGACGCCGTGTTGGCGGAAAAGGAAAACCACCAACGTCTCCGAGCGCAGATATAGAAAAGCTGATTTATAGGAAGTAAAACTTGAATGAAAATCGAGTAAATCTTTGCCAATATATTGGGGCACCTCAAGAGAATTTCACTTATTGGGTTCGCGCAGATTACACTCTTATGATTCCGTTATCGAATGGTAGATCAGTAGTGTAATAACAGGGATTTGTTTGGATACTGATTTAGGATAACACTTTCTGACGTTCCTCTCTTATGAGACGACACGTGGTAACTTTGCCTATATTAGTAAATGAAACCTCAAATCCCTAGTATCATATTACAAAGTCTATCTGATCGCTGCGCCTATAACCGGTAAAACAAAATAATGTTATGATCTTCACTTCATGTGTGCAAAAGTCTCAATGACTAAACTAATGTGTCCATTAGCGACCTTATGAAAAATGTCTACAATGAGAAATAATAATCTTTGATGAAATACTTGTCCTCTCCTTAATCTGAGATTTTCCGGTTCTAAAACATAAACATGTTTATAAAATAATAATAAAAAACATGTCTAAATGTTGTTCCATATATATATATGCTACGTCTACACATCGAGTGAGATGTCTTAAGTATGACGTCGCAATGAACCATTCAGTCGTAAACAATAAAATAGGGGAATCCGAATGCAATATCGCGCTTCTGTAGATATGCAAAGTAAGCGGCTTATATCGTGTAGTGTCACATTTATAAAATAATGTTATTTTTTAAATACATATTTAGTTTTCTTTGACGGATATATCAGGTGCAATCTCTTTATAATTACAGTCGTAGTTTTATTGTTTACAATGGAATAGTCCCTTGCAACATCATACTCACAATATCTTAGCCCAGGGGTCTCAAACACGCGGTATGCGGGTCGCTTTCGGCCCGCCAAGTCGTATCCTGTGATCCGCAGAATGATTGGCGTCAGAGTGGTTTGAGTTTGAGAACCCTGTCTTAGCCTAAGTGTAAGTTTGCTCCTATTTTAATCAGCACCATGACTACTAATATCTCTTTCAGCAAGGATGTCAGTGAGGTATTGAAAATAATTAATCCTTTCCTGAACAAATTATCTATTCACACAAATTTTCACCTTTCTTTTATTTTCAGAATTCAAAGCCATCCTGAATTACCGATAGAAGAAGAATCCCTCATTTAGACTAGTGCTCAGGAATGTGCTCTGAACTTTACATGTGAACATTCTCATTATTGTTCATGTACTCTGAACTTTACATGTGAACATTCTCATTATTGTTCATGTACTCTGAACTTTACATGTGAACATTCTCATTATTGTACATATTTGCTTCTGATTATCTTCTCCGTCATCTCTATTTCCGATTCGAGTCGAATAACCTTTGGTATCATACAAAGAAAAATGCAAACGACGTTCCTAGTCAACCGTAATAATATATAGAGTATAATGTGGTCGTTTGTAAATGCCGGGCATTTTGAAATGTGTTTCGGACTTTTCACGTACACCGTGTCATTTATATTTTGTTTTTGCCATTAATGTGCCATTTGGGAAATTGTTGACATGACAAGGGAGATAACCGTTTATGTTCTTGTTATTGTATTAGTCTTGTTAGGATGAGAGACATCCCTGGAGCAGCTGTTCAGTAGAAAAGCAACGTAGAATACGAGATTTGGAGTATATGATGCATACGAGATTCGGAGTATATGATGCATACGAGATTAGGAGTATATGATGCATACGAGATTTGGAGTATTTCATGCATACGAGATTTGGAGTATATGATGCATACGAGATTTGGAGTATATGATGCATACGAGATTAGGAGTATATGATGCATACGAGATTTGGAGTATTTGATGCATACGAGATTTGGAGTATATGATGCATACGAGATTTGGAGTATATGATGCATCCGAGATTTGGAGTATATGATGCATACGCGATTAGGAGTATATGATGCATACGAGATTTGGAGTATATGATGCATACGAGATTAGGAGTATATGATGCATACGAGATTTGGAGTATTTGATGCATACGAGATTTGGAGTATATGATGCATACGAGATTAGGAGTATATGATGCATACGAGATTTGGAGTATTTGGTGCATACGAGATTTGGAGTATATGATGCATACGAGATTTGGAGCATATGATGCATCCGAGATTTGGAGTATATGATGCATACGAGATTAGGAGTATATGATGCATACGAGATTTGGAGTATATGATGCATACGAGATTTGGAGCATATGATGCATCCGAGATTTGGAGTATATGATGCATACGAGATTAGGAGTATATGATGCATACGAGATTTGGAGTATATGATGCATACGAGATTAGGAGTATATGATGCATACGAGATTTGGAGTATATGATGCATACGAGATTAGGAGTATATGATGCATACGAGATTAGGAGTATATGATGCATACGAGATTTGGAGTATATGATGCATACGAGATTTGGAGTATATGATGCATACGAGATTAGGAGTATATGATGCATACGAGATTTGGAGTATTTGATGCATACGAGATTTGGAGTATATGATACATACGAGATTTGGAGTATATGATGCATACGAGATTTGGAGTATATGATGCATACGAGATCTTATTTTCTATTAAAAAAAACATTGTATTCATAATTCATCTAGAGATAATTCCAAGTTGATTACAAAGTGGTAGAAAATCAAAACATTCTATTCCCAGAAGTTTTTCAATCATTTTTTTTACTTGAAAAAGTCTTTAAGTTAGCAAATAACTCTTTCATATGAACCACGTGGTGTTACCAATCTGTTTTTCCTCTTGACTTCTCGTATTTGTCTTCCGCTACTAACCACTTTCTGGGGATGAATGGGGACTGATTCCGTCGACGATATCTTTCTGTTCAATCCAGATTGTGCCCCAAATTTACAATACATAGGAAATTCTTCTTGGGAACGCCAGTTGTATATTGCAAACTGAAACACCCCGTTTGAACTTTTAACATGACAATGTTCACGAAGATTCCAGCAAATGTCTAAGGGATTTTGGATAGCGTTTGATTCATAGTACAAGAGAAGTCTCCGCTAAAGCAATAGCAGCATTCCACCTGTACTTGCAAAGACCATCTCTGGCGAGGTATTATGCATTACCAGAGGACACCAGACCTGCCACGGTGTACACAAACTGTAGTTCTTGCAGCAATTTTAGACGGTAATATACGTGTACAATTGTTGGATCATATCAAATGTGGTATGCAAGTGTGCATATTGGACGCAGGGATATCAGGAAAAACTTGACCTGTGGCTAAGTCAGTTGACACGTGTAGTTCAGATCGTGTTATACCTGTCGAAATTCGTAATGGATGTATTGGGAGAGTATATATAGTTAATACTGTATTCTTTATTAATTACAGTTGTGACAATTTTTTTGACCTAGTTTTGTTACCTTCATGATGTTTCAAAATTTTGTTCATTGATACCAATTGCTACAAATGGGTCAGTCCTATGGTTTCATTGCATCTTTAATCACTATATCCACCGTAAACAAAACCTATACTTTTCCTCTTCATTATCTTCTTCAAGAATAGTTCAACAGTTTGGAAAAATAAATACAAAGTCTCGTTATATGTCCCTGCAAAATTGGCACTGTTTCAAGCTGTAAAAAACAACAAGCCATTAGGACATCTTGTGATAATTTTATTTCAGTTTGTTTGTTCATTCTATTAATTTTCAATTTTGATGAAGCACGGATTAAAAGGGGGCTGTAATTTTCTCTATACCGTTTACCGTTTGGTACATTTAAAACAATTATTGGAACGATCTATTGTAATATTACTTATTCAATACAATGTTGTTATGAAATTTACTTATCTTTTCATTGTACATTGATTCTCTGATCGTTTTCTCTTCCCTTTAGATTTTTATCAAATTAGCACAATTCCTGAATCTTTAATCTTGTATTTTGTTTCCATATGGTCGACTGCATGTTTCCTTTCTGTATTTGTAGCATCGGATAGTACTCGTTTATTTGCTACCTTTATTTTCTCTGATGGATCTGTCGTCTTTATTGCCCGCTAGTCATTGGGCCATATACACTGTTCAATCTTGCTAAACTAAATAATCTGGCTAATCACTGAACCAGGTTTTTTTCATCTATATTTATAACGTTCATTATCTAACCTACCATTAACTGTTTGCAAATGTCCGAGCAGAAATGACCAATATTTCATTAATGGGTGATAATGGAAGTTGTATTGTTATACGAAAATCTGTAACAATACAGTGTTTATATCAACATATTAAATTCCACAGTGAATGTCCTTTATTGTGCTTTCTCTTTTTATACTCAGATATATTTCTTTCAATTTTGGAGTGACTGAATTTAGATCTTATGTTCAACATTGACGAGTTTCTATTTATTAATCAAAATTTGACAAACACATATCTCTTACTGTTCACTTTCTGTCTTTAATATCTTTTCAACTTTGCACGCGTGTCATCTTGTTTCTTATAGTGACAAGTCCTCCTGGTAAAGCATCCCCCCAACAATCTCTCCCTTTAGGTTTAAATAGGCTCCTTTTCCAAATTTAGATTTATAGGTTTAAATCTTAACCTTCTGACCTATATTATTTTTAGGTATTCCAGCGGTATCCGTTGTCAAGTACCCAAATAAGTTTTTCAGTACTTTTGACCTGTTGTTTGGGTCCCCAACTTCAAATGAAGTCATATATATTAAGCTGTGACAAATGTTATCATATCCATTCATCAAAGTTAGGCAATGCATTTACCAACTGCCTAGATTCTTTTTCTGCAAAGTATTTCCATATTCAAGTTTTCGAAATTATATTAAACCTTTCTAAAGTATTTTTGGTCAAAATGAAGAAACGGTCAATATTTTTCTTCAATAACTAATTAACTTTGCAGCTCTTTCGTCTCATCAAACTATCTTTCTGGTTTTCGCTCCTTAAGGATTTCTCTGCATACGTCATATTAATATCTCATCTTATTTTCGACTTATCTCGGCCCATGCATTAACATATCTACAAGTCAAGATGTATTTATATCTACTAGTATCTTTTCCATAGGATTACATATCAACAATTGCCATTGAGAATTAATGTCATTTACATCAAGCTTTTAAATGGATTTTGCTGTCTTGTGTGATATGAAAGTGGATAGACCAGTCAACCATTCTTTAAAATTCACCGTACTGTGATCTTTTTATGTTGTTTAATTTGCTCCAACAGCTGACTGATACTGGTAAATAAGTGCACTTTTTGTATCATGAATACGCATCTTATTCTTCTTTATCTGCCGTTTATTTTCAAAATTTTGCATTTAAATAAACTATATTTTAATAAATTTTTGATGTTTTGAAGAAGCTATAATCAGTCTTATTTTAGTGGCTAGGCAAAGATGTCAATATCTGAAAGTAATATTTATATATATTCTAGTTTACTTGGATAAAAGTATGGTCTAACAAAACGGAGAATAAAAACATTAATATGACTATCTCGAGCATCAAAGCATATTCTTGTCTGTTTGTAAAAGACTGAAGAATTACAGACAACTTTTAAGGATTATTATACTAAAATCAGTTGCCACTTTATTCACTCAAGAAATTCCATATCAGCTTCAGAGTATAAAACAGGTATCAATTTTACATTTCTAATCTCCACTATATGCTCATTTATCGTAAGACATTGTTTCTTCTTGGAACTGTATGTTTTGTTGATTTTTTTTAATTATATCTGTATTAACATTTAAAGGGAGATAATTCAATCACAAGTCTACTGTCCCATAGACGATATTTGAATTTAATTGCTGTCAAACACAAGTCTTTGGAAATTGATAAACAATATTGTCATTTATTGAAATTGATGAAGTTTGATTAAGGGGTGTTAAAATGCCTGAAGAATGTTAAATTTACTATTAATATATGTATGAATTCTTAAGGACTGTATATTGGGGTTTAATGTAAATGACATTATACAAAATTGCCTAATTGCAGTGATTAGCAGAAAAAGACAAGTCTACAAACAACCAGCTGAGTTAAACACGAGTGCTATAGGACAAAACATATCAATCTGTATAAATATTTACTTGAGGATTCCAAGGTGATACTCCAGTCAGTGCATACATGAAGATGGATGAGAAAAAGTCCATCTGACAACTGGCCCTCTCCAAGGGACCCAAGGTTGACACCCCTCACAAAAATGGTTACTACTGGGACAACAAAACAACAAATTTCTGTGAATTTCCATACAATGATTAAGTTGTAGTGATCGATACATGGAAAATGGAGAAGGATGCAAAGACAGGAGTATCATAATATCTCTAATAAATTTTAACAAGAAGACCTTGAACGGACTGATGGTCTTATGAAGAAACAGAGTTCCAGGCAACCAACATGTGTCTTTTCCTTGTCCTATCTTCTATTTAACTGGTAAATACTGATACCATATATTATATCATGCTCACAAGCCAGTACAGCTAAAAACATCAGCCAAGACCTCATTAACTAGTATAGCTAAAAACATCAGCCAAGACCTCATTAACTAGTATAGCTAAAAACATCAGCCAAGACATTTGATCTTAAATCAATGTCAGAGTGCTACTATCAACTAGCTAACTGAATTACAATTAAATAAAAAGTATGGTCAAAAGTCTATTGTGTATGTCACTGAATTCCTGAACTCAATCAAATACAAATGCAAACATCAATTTCTGGCTTCACAATAATGTTAATCAGGTTTTGTTTTCAAAACAGCATCACAAATGTGTGGAAATATGAGTCCGATCTACACCATTTGCTTTAGTGAAAACGCCATGTCAATGGCGTCATTCATGCAAGAGGAGTAAGTTTTTCAAGATGGCCACTATGTTGCCATGTTGAAAGTCAGATGTACATTTTCATTCAGACCCAGCCACATATTGCTAATACTGTTTTAGCAAAAACTTCATGTTGCTCAGACAATAAATTTATAAGAGTAGTAATGTAAAAAAAATTCAAGATGGTCATGAAGGCTGTCATTTTTTCAGCCGGATCAGCCATCTTTTTAATATTGGAATAACTATATAATGAAACAAAAAAATGTGTTTAAATATTGGTACGGCCATCCAATTTGGAGAAATAGTAGTTTCAATCTGTTTTCAAATTGTGGTGGTCACTCTGGCATCCTTTTCATTAAGGACCAACTACATATTCCATAACCGTTTAGGTAAAACCTCTATGCTGTATAACCATCCCCTCAAGGGAGTAAAATTTCATGATAGACACCACTGACCATCACCATTTTTATGTAAGACCATCATGAGAAGTCTTTCATGGAAAACCCTATGTCTACAGGACCATCTGTTCAGAAGTACTCTTGCTGTAACAAGATTTTCAAGAGGGCTACCATGGCAACTATACTGAAGGTGCCATTTTCATTGAACCACCTCTGTGGGATCATGGATGTAGAATATATTTGATATGATCTACTCTATTATATGAGGCAACTAATGGAAACTGCAATGGCTCATGGTTTAGCATGCTGGACTCGATACCAAAAGGGGTTAAAAACCCACCATCAGATCAGCCCTGTTTGGCTACCATGACATTTCATTGAGTATGGCAACTTACTACTACTGTCTCAGCACTGAACAATCTCCTTTACTTGTAATGCCATAAAACAACAAACCATTTTTGTTTATGACCAACTGCATATCAAAAGAAGTCTTTCAGTGAAAATACCATGTTGCCATGACTAATAAATTCTGGAGATGCAGCAATAACAGCATTTTCAAGATGGCATCATGGCCATAAGGATTAACACCATTTTGACCTGCTTGACACTATAAAATACATTATTACATGTCTGAGCTACAAGATTTTCACTTAATACCAGCAAGATATTATAAGCCATCTTTTAGTGAAAACCTCATGTCTAGATAAATTGTGTCTACACAAATTGTAGTGAAACCTCGTGTCTACATAAATTTGAGTGAAAACCTCATGTCTACACAAATTGTGTCTACACATATTTAGTGAAAACCTCATGTCTACACAAATTGCGTCTGTAAATGAAAAACATTCCAGCCCAGTTGATCTCTGATTTGGGGTTCCACTAGGCTATGTTCTTGGCTCCATTCTCTTCATCCTATATACTCAGACACTCAAATATAAAAATCTAACTGCCCAACTGAAGTTGAGGCTACCATCCCAGGTGGTATAGAGGTGCATTTCCAATGTGAAGTCATGGATGACATGTAACAAGCTACAGATGAATGATGATAAAAATGAAGCCATAATGATCACCACATCAAGACTTTCTCATTTGTATCCTTTACCTCAAACAATATAGATCAGCTGACATTAAATTCACACAGTATGAAATCTATGTGTCATTCTCGACAGTACACTCTCATTACACAAACATGTAATTAACATATGCAAAGCTGCATATCTGGAGCTGAGATTTATCAGTTCCATTCACAATTTTCTTTTGGTTGATGTGACTAAAACATTTTGTGTTCCTCAGTACCAACATGAATGGACTACTATAATTCACTTCTGTCTGGTTCATCTCTGTATCTACTTCAGAAACTTCAAAAAGTTAAAAACATGGCTGACCTGAACATCCGTAGATTATAATGAAATGAGCACACTTCAACCCTGCACCTTCACTGGCTACACATTCAATCCAGAATCAAACACAAAACTGGTTCTCTATGCTACATTTCGTTTACTGGATCTGTCCAATATACCCATCTGACCTCGCCCATGTGAACAACCTCTCTAGAAACTTGTGCTCCCCTTCCAACACAAATATTCCCATTGTTCCCACTGTTAAAACGAAATCATATGGACATTCTTTTGTGCACCCGGGCCCAGCTATGTGGAATGAATTGACCATAGATCTTTCACATAAAGACACTGATCTCATTCAAGAGTACTCTTAAATCCCACCTATTTCAACTACAAGAACAGACTTAATGTTGAACTTATTAATTGTCAGCATGTTTTTATTTTGTGATTTCATGCTGTTTGTTTTTAAAATCTTGTCACTGTATATGTTTTATCTATTATTGTAAAGCACTTAAAGCTTCCAAAGACTAAGCACTGTACTAAGTCCATGTTATTATTATTATTATAATTATTATTTATTATTATTATTATTTATTATTATTATTATTATTATTATTATTATTATTACAATCATTCTTTCTTGAGAAGGGAAAACAAGATTTTAAAGATGACTGATATGGTGGTCATCCTGGCGTTATAAGATCAACATCATAAGAAGGGTGAAAACCCATGCTGATCGGACTATCTGCTGAGGAGGGGTAGCAATACCAAGATGGCCACTGTGACAGCCCGTACTAAAAGTCCAAGTGGTGCATTTTCATTTAGAACCGACAAGACCTTGGGACGAATAAGTAGATTATGTTTCATGGCAATCCTTTATGTAGTTTAGATAATGAATAAAGACTAATGAATTGACAATGGATGGACGACATACAGATGGCAACAAAAAAACCTTGATTCTCATTCATTGTTCTCACTTGTGTATGACAATTCAGATTAACCTTGTTAATCGAATGCAAACTGTTATGTCAACAGATGAAACCTACTGTTTGGGACAGATTTCCACTGTCTAAAATTTAGCTGATTTGACTATACAACCAGACTGAATGACCAGTCAATTTAACTTTTTCTTTAACAGAATAATATTATGCCCTACTGGATAAAAATGTTACTTATTACGGTATTCATGCCAGACCTACATAATTCCTTCTACCCATGTAAGAATGATGCACGTACATCAATACCTATTCTATAAGTACTCTTGACTCTCACTAATATCCTATAATTGCAATGAAAGCTAAAATTGACAAAAAATTTCTTGCTGAGCTATATCTGTGTGAAATTTCATGGCAGAGTTATACTTTCAGTATTTGGTTGACTCTGGCCTCCAATATATGAATAGCTGAATTTTTATGATTTAAAAACAAAAAAATCCTCAAAATATTAATACGTGGTTTTAAAGCTACAATCTGATATAGGAAGTAGAATAAATGCTTGTAGACTGCACTACATTGTTGCAGAGTGCTATCTATATCCACACACCTAAGAAATCATAAGTCACAAGAAAAACACAATTTCTGACTCCTGAATCCGCTAACCTTCATGCTCGTATTTAAGAAAAACATTATTTCCAGTTAAACTTTTGAGAAGAAAAAAAGAGAGACTTCTTTTGACACAAAAATATAGGTCTGTTACCTATTAAACATCAAATAGTCATTTGTACTGCCTCACATTTAATGCCTATAGAAAACTATCAACACTATCACAAGTGTTTTATACAATTAGTCATTATCAAAAGATAAAAGCAGTCAGAAATTACAACCACCATTCCAAATATGACATAAATGAATGGCAATCAGTCATTAAGCTGATTTACATAGGTACAGGACATAAATGGAACAATCCAATTTGTTTGAAAATTAGGTAAATCAGAGATGGGTCTTGAAGAAACAAAAGTTACTATACTTTGTTACCTTGAATGATAACGTTAACGCTACAATTATTAAAGATTGCTGGTTAGTTGTTCATGAAGTTTCTTTTAAGTCAAACTTTACTCCTTACATACAATAACATGATTATTTTTGTAGTTGCAATGACAAACTTCTTATTATAGAAGGTAAAATGTCAAAAAACGTTTTGCTAATGTGGATATGTGCGAAAGCTTGCCAGTAGCTTCTTGTGGGTCGTTAGTTCTTTCCGGGGTTTTCTTTGGTTCTTCCTCCACCATTAATACTGGCTGCCATATATAGCCTATCATGTGCTGAAAAATGGCATTAAGCCCAACAACAACAACAGCAAACAACAACTGTGATTTGGGAACAGTGTGCAGCTCCCAGCAAAACTAAATTTCAGAATTTATGGTTGCCTTTTTTGAAGCATAGCAGCAAGTCTGGGGGTATGTATACTTTGTATATACTGCAAACACCATATCAACATTAGTCAATCTGAAGAACAGGACATCTCTTGATACAGTAACACCATGCACACAAATGACATTTGTATCATCTACAAACCCACCTAGTAACTACTGCGAGCAGCAAAGTCAGTAAATACAAGTCTGATACCGTAGTCACTGTTCAGTGGATTTTAAAGACAGACGTGTATTTTTTGTTTTATTGAATGTGTATCATTGTGATTATGCAAATGTGCATGTGGTAATGATGCATGACAATGCTTAGTTTTGTGTTGTTTGGAAGTCTATCAACTACATCAAAGAAAACATTTTTTATTATCTTTTATTCAAATTCCATATTCTATAGGTATTGTCAGTATTCAACTCTCCATTGCTTATGTGGTTCATGCACACAGAACCCTTCTCCCCCCACCCAACACCCTCTTGAGACCATAAAACAAACTTTCATAGTTCCAAAATGCCCAACTATATGTAAGGTTGGCAGGTATGGATGTATAACCATTTTATATTTACTGTATAACAGTAAATCTACAGGTCTGTAATAGATCTATGGTATTAAAGATGGCAGCAAATTAATTTGAAGTCACTGAAACAACTGTCAACATTGTTTCTATCATAGACAGACTAATACATATAACTTGCAATAAAAATATAAGCATATAAATATATGTAGCCTTACCCCAGATCAACAGTAAACAATGGCATATATTTACAGTAGGTAGGTAATAACAGAGCAATGGCTACCCATACTACAGAACAGCTCCAAGCCCACACTATAGAACATCTGTAGCTCAAGGCCATGGTCCCAGTAAAAGTTGCTGCTTTAATACTAATCAAACTTATTTATCATGGCCATCTCTATAAAGAGGTCCTAACACTTATGGAAATTTCATGGTACCAGCAATGTACTGGCATTATGCAGAACATGGTATCCCATCTGTGCATCATACAATGATGTAATTGTATCAAATGGCTTTAAAACACAACTATAACAAAGAACCTAAATCAAGTCTCACTATTTCCTAATGCAAGCGGGCAATCATTACTGACATAATGTAAATCATACAACTATTGTAACTAAAGTTTCTAAAACATAATATATAGCTATATCCATATCATAATGATAACATTATATGTTGTTGGTTGTCTCTTTACTTCACAAAAATGTCAAATGGCTGAAAGTGTCATGATCTAAATTATAAATTATTTGGAAGCCAGAGGTGTCACATGCAAGAAAAAGCAATATTATTTGTGAAGTTTGTATCAGAAAACAGAATATAAATATGCAAAGTTAAGATTCAAACTGAAGTACATACAAATCTTATTCAAACTGAAGTACATACAAATCTGATTCAAACTGAAGTACATACAAATCTTATTCAAACTGAAGTACATACAAATCTGATTCAAACTGAAGTACATACAAATCTTATTCAAACTGAAGTACGTACAAAATCTGATTGAAACTGAAAAACTGAAGTACATACAAAAAATCTGATTAAAATTCAGATCTAGGATATGAATGGAGATGTGACAGGCACCAACAAAAGTAACTATTTGCTGACCTTTGAAATTACCAGTCCACTTTAGTAGTCAATCAGATAAAGCCTTGCATTTTGTGTAGAGAGACATAACATTAGTAACAATGTTCTGAACATTGTTTCACTTCCAGCTGTATGCAAACTGTAATTTGATTGGTGAACAAAACAAGGGTCAACAGAACCTTGTATCAGTGTCTTTCACCTTGTTGTTGATAAGTAGATTTTGATTTGAATGCCATATTCATACAATGTATGAATAACAAGCAACTATGAACAGCCTTGACCCAGATCTGCCATTACATAAGGTGCCTCAAGATCAGGGTCTATCAGTTTGCATATTCATCTCACTGTAGCCCAAGTAACACAGACTAAACAACCCTGAGGGCTTCAAATATGATGCTTGGATCCATCATTCCCAAGAGATGTGCACTGTATTCTGGTGAATATGATTAAAAGTAGAATGTCTATCCATAGACACCTGGTACAACTTTCATAAACACCAATGAAATCTTAAAAAGTGATAATTGTGCCCTAGGCCTTTGACCTCCAATATTTATATCCCTTGGTAAACAGCTTTACTTTGATGACAATTCATCCAGGAAATATAACATAGTACTTCAGAATCCAGAACTAAAAAGCCGACCACCCACACAAAATGAATTCAAAGACATTAAAAACTGACTAATAACCTAAAATGTAAACAATCATTTTCTGTGACCTTAACCTTTGACCTACTTGGCCTTCAATCTCTAGGGGTATTCCATCCCCAATATATTTGTGAGAAAATTGATGATGGCCAACTAATGAAAACAGGAGATAATGTTCATTAAAGTTACTTGAACTAAACGTTTACACTGGCTGACCAGTGGGACAGACGACTGTACATTGTGACTGCTATGTCTTGTATCTTGCAATATCCATCACAGCACCGAGTCTGATCTGCTGACACATTATGTGACAGCAAACATGGGTCTAAGTTGTTTGCAGTATGGTGTATATTTAACATGGATAAAGATGGTACCAAACCTTTTGCAAGCAAAATAACACAAGAACTAAAAACAATGAAAAGAGAAAATTATGTACATATAGTGGCTTTTGATTATTGGTGTCAACAAAATAGCATATACCTAACCCAAAATGCAAATGTCTGATACTGAACATCATGTAAAATTTCATCAAAAGGAATAAGCAATGATCAATTTGATCAATTAAACAGTTGATTGTTCACAAAGATGATAAAACAATGTGACAACATATAAGTTAAATATTTCAAAAACATTATACAAAAGTATGAAAAAGAGCACACAAATGGCATATGACATGCCAGTCTTGTGACCTTTTCCCATTAATGACATTCTCTTTCAGCTAGAACTTGAGTAATGCATGATAAAGTGTGGACCTGAGTCACGAAAATATATTAACATTGGCATCTTACCAATTGTCATCAGTGACTAGCTCTAATCAGTGACCAGCTCTTATCAGTGACCAGCTCTAATCAGTGACCAGTTCTCGTCAGTGACCAGTTCTCATCAGCAACAAGTTCTCATCAGTGAACAGTTCTAGTCAGTGACCACTTCTCATCAGTGACTAGTTTACATCAGTGACCAGTTCTTATCAGTGACCAGTTCTTATCAGTGACTAGTTCTCATCAGTGACCAGTTCTAGTCAGTGACCAGTTCTCATCAGTGACCAGTTCTAGTCAGTGACCAGTTCTCATCAGTGACCAGTTCTAGTCAGTGACCAGTTCTCATCAGTGACCACTTCTCATCAGTGAACAGTTTAGTCAGTGACTAGTTCTCATCAGTGACCAGTTCTCATCAGTGACCAGTTCTAGTCAGTGACCAGTTCTCATCAGTGACCAGTTCTAGTCAGTGACCAGTTCTCATCAGTGACTAGTTCTCATCAGTGACCAGTTCTTATCAGAAACTAGTTCTGAGTGGCAACATTACTCTCAATAACCATAGAATTATATTTAATTTCCTTGTTTGTCTAAGCCTTTAGTGGCCCTCAAAGTATGTTTGAAAGGCAACAATCTACATCAACTTGTAAGCACATTTATCTATTGAAAAATGAGGTCAGAACAGCAATGAATCCATGTTGTTTACATTGCTCTGCAGTGGGAAGCATGGATTGAACCCATGTGTGGACAACTGGGACCAATACAGTGAAATAACCACCTTGTTTTTACATGTAATTGTCATGGATGGCTAAATAAATATCCACATTTAGCAAAACAATTAGTGACCAATTATGCATAGAACCTGCAATTACGGCATGGACAATATCAACTTAATAGTATTATGAGCTCAAACTGTTCAGAAATATCTGGGCAGCTAATGATATGGTTCATATTGTTAAGTTATATCTGGGCAGCTGATGATGTGGTTCATATTGTTATGTTATATCTGGGCAGCTGATGATGTGGTTCATATTGTTATGTTATATCTGGGCAGCTGATGATGTGGTTCATATTGTTATGATTACCAAGATATCAGGTATACAAAATATAGAGATCACTGATTTATACCGTCTACTGTCATGACTTTTACCGTCAAGTAAGGGGCACACCTACACCCTGTCTAGTCATAATATATAATTGGTTAAAATTGGTTTAAAACATCTTCAGACGTTAAAAAGTTATACACCATACAATGATAGAAGCCAGTTACATTTTGCCTTGCTAATTAATGTACATGACACAATGTCTAATCATGACGTATATTTGGGCTTGAGGCCTGGCTAATTAATGTACATGACACAATATCTAATCATGATGTATATTTGGGCTAAGTCTCATACAAATCTCTTCATTACAATGTTATGGGCCTGACACGCAAAAGTTCATTGAAGGAGACACAAAGGGATGTATGGATGGAAAACACTAAATGACAATACCCCGACTTATGACAGTCATTTAAAAGTATAAACCACATTATTTTGCTTGCAAAACTTACAGTCATCCCTCATTATATAGTCACTCAATATACCATTGTCCCTCTTATAACAGATATAGTTAAGAATCCCATTCACTTGGCCACTAACTATAAAATCACTCAATATACCACTGTCCTGCTCTGTCCTGCTTATAACAGATATAGTTAAGAATCCCATTCAATTGATCACTCACTATAAAATCACTCAATATACCACTGTCCTGCTCTGTCCTGCTTATAACAGATATAGTTAAGAATCCCATTCAATTGATCACTCACCATAAAATCACTCAATATACAAATGTCCATCTTATAGCACAGATATGGAATGGATCCCATTAAATTACTAAAACTTTCAAAGTATCATTTCTACTTGAGCTCTTGACTGATGAGAACCAATTAGGATTTTAGCTCACATCATTAAATACTAATTTCCATATTTTAATACACAATAAAAACATTCCTCAATATAAAGTTCCCTCACTTGTAATACATGGCAGATTTAAGGCTCCCATTGAAAGCATTGTAAAGAGAAAGATTCCTTTGCAAGTTTTCAGAAAGGTGGAATCATTCTTTCAAATATATAAAAATTGTCCAAACAGTAAATACTAGTTAACAAAATATATGCATGAGAAACTCATTAAAAATCATCAAAATCAAAGGAGAAAAATGGTCAAAAGCTTCCATTATAAAAGCAACAAAAACTGAGAATAGATTATCAATATTTGACACCACTACCAATAAACATACCAAAGTACTTGCTTAACAAAAATAATTGTGTACAATAAAAAATATGTTTGTTTTAGAAGAGATCAAAATAGCTAGTCACTAGTTCACTATAGGGTGAATAACAGGTATGTATAATGTAATGGATATGTACAATGCATACTACACCATTGCCAGATGTGGCAAAATTGGAAATAAAGTGCACAGCCTCATAAACTTAAGATTCCCTGCCTTGATAAGAACAAAAAAAGTGTTCAAGAGAATATGTCATCTTGACTATCAGTGATGTCTGTTTAGGCAGACAGACTGGAATCATACCATATAAGGTATAAACTTCAGGCTATATTACAGTTCAATGAAAGTTTCATTTGAATACTGCAATTAATGTAAAAGATTTATGACTTTCAAAGAGCTCTCACATAGGTTTTCAACTACGCTGATGACAGAGCCACCATTACTCCTGCACAGACCAAAATATTATAAATGATGATGCAGTCAATGTCACTCTCACACTGGGCCTAAACGTTACTGATGATGCAGTCAATGTCCCTCTCACGCTGGGCCTAAACGTTACTGATGATGCAGTCAATGTCACTCTGCCACTGGGCCGATACATTACTGATGATGCAGTCACCGTTACTTTCATACTGGGCCTAAACATTACTGATGATGCAGGTTATAAATACTAGTCATGACATAGTCACTGTTTCACACAGGGCCTAAATGTTACTGACTATGTGATAATCCTTATTAGAAATATATAAGTCTCTCTACACACAGGAAGGACAATAATCTTAACACAAAATACAGTAATCATTTACTACTAAGCCCCTCACTATAACGTTGCCACTTTTAAAATGTGGGCAAGGTCATGGATCACAAATAATTGGTCAAATTCTGTTTCAACATTGTTGTTTACTTCAATTAATTTTATTTGTCAACACATAAGAACCAATTACATTGTGATATCCCTTAATTATTCCATTTGTGCAGTGTAATGAACTATCATGATTCAACCATACTGGAACATCCCACAGTATAAAGAACTATCAGGACTCAAGCATACTGGAACTTCCCACAGTATAAATAACTATCAGTACTCAAGCATACTGGAACATCCCACAGTATAAATAACTATCGGGACTCAAACATACTGGAACATCCCACAGCATAAATAACTATCAGGACTCTAGCATGCTGGAACATCCCACAGTATAAATAACTATCAGGACTCAAGCATACTGGAACTTCCCACAGTATAAATAACTATCAGGACTCAAGCATACTGGAACATCCCACAGTATAAATAGCTATCAAGACTCAAGCATACTGGAACATCCCACAGTATAAAGCTCTGTCACTTATAAATGGGTCACTGGCTCCAATGAACAAGATTATAATGAGGAAATAGTGAACAGAATTTAAGAACTAAGGGCATGAAACAAATGAACAAAATAAATAATAAAACAGCTGTCTGACATACAAAAGTGACACTTTACGAAAATAAAAATAAATCTACAAAAACTCTAGAACAATAAATACAGTAAAATGTTGACTATCAGGATGCCAATTATCAGATAATTCACAAATACATGCTACCATGTCCCTAATTTTGTTCTACTTATTATGATGTGCATGTATGCATAAATGAAACTAATTTCCTGATATCACCCAAATGTAACCATTGAGTGCTGCTATGATGTTATTTGTCATACTGAAATACCAGATTATCAAGCATGATTAAGCAATAGATTCATCCATACATTTCTATCTGCATGAGGAAATAACTGCAGTTTTTCAAATGTGCTGTGATACGGGACAAGCCCTGAAGATGATAGTATTTTTGAACAATGATAGAGGAGTAACGATAACAAGATTTTCAACATGGCTGCCATGGTGGCCATATTGAAAAAGGGATTGCACCATATTCACTGAGAATCAACTAGACATCATAAGAAGTCTTCTGGTGAAAACCCAACATCAATATGATTTTTCATTCAGGAGTAGAGATGACAAGATTTTTAACAAGGCTGTTGTGGTGGCCACATTGAACATCAGATCAGCGTTATTTTAATGGAGGACCAAGTAGACCTGATAAACCCAATGCAGATATCATTTCAGTCAGATATCAGCATCACTTCAGTCCGATATTACGATCATTTCAGAAGAAGAATGAACAAGATTTTCATGATGGCCACTGTGGAAGTCATATTTGATATCAGATCATCATCATTTTTATTTAAGACCAAGTGGAGATCATACAAGGTCTCCTGGTGAAAAACCCCATGTTGATATGACAGAAGCAGTGAAAACAACATTTTCAAGATGTCTGCTTGGCATCTATAGCTGATACCAGATCAGCACCAGTTTCATTTATGAACAACACCATAAAATGTCTTTCAGTGAAAAGCCCATGTTGACAGCATATTGATTCAGTTGAAGTAGCAACAATAATAATTTGAAGATGACCACTCTGTGATATGGCATATTGGAGCATTTTCATTAATGACTAATTAGACCATGGGACAAACGCATGTTTAAGTTTTATGACAGTCCTCCAAGTAGTTTACGATAAGCAGTGATAACAAATGTACTAATGGAGGTAAAAAAGACACAGACAGCATTATTACATTCTGAAAATACATCAACACACATCTAAAATTACATGTGAGACATTTTTGCACAGCTTATACCTGTTTCACACTTACCAATTGTATAGCCAATTACAGCCCATAACCTAACCAACTTATTTTCTTGAACACACTTTCATTCATCTTGGAAGTACACATTTCTGATACACATTTTACAGTTCCAATTATATCAATATATACAATATTCATATTTCCAATTATATCAATATATATAATATTCATATTTATCTTATTTTTTAAACATTTAATATTTAAATCTGATTTACTGGTAAGTGTCAACAACAACAAAATAACTCTGGATAGTCATTATGGCATTATGGTTTCTATTGTTAATGTTGGAATGAAAGAAATACATCTTAAGAATCTGTAGACATTAGTTCTGGTGATGAAACTATAAATTATCTAATGAGAAAAATGTAAAAACACATGCAAGACTGTGCACACAACATTAAAGAACTGACAAAACACCCCCACCACAAGGATTTAACTTCCCTGTTTGAAAGCAAATGAAGCTGTTTTCAATGACCTCTCTACACAAACACATTTCATATGGAAACAGCTATTATGTCCCTAAGCTTGTTACTAGGGAACATAAAATATACAAGATACACGTGTGTGCTGTTACATTTTGTATTCTGATTTTATGAATTATGTATTGTCCAAAAAACACAGACCTAGATAATATTTTAAAATGTAAATGATATTAAAATCATAGCAGGAAAGAGGCTACCAACCACTTGTAAAAAGAAACCTTTATGTCAAGCCTTTCCCCCAAGGTTTGATAAACTGGTGTTACACACATCAAGGTGTACCCATGTGTCAAGTGACATGACTTTGTGGACACCTGCACTAAAGAAACTGAACACATAACACACTATAACACTGATAATGAGGACGGACAGAAAGACGTACAGATGTGTAGAAATTAATGCCTATATCACTGCTATTCCGAACTTCAACTTACATACAAATAAATCAACAAACGAACTTATCTCTGATACATATGCGCACAAAGCTTTTACATGTGTGACTTAACAATGTATTCATGATTGCAAGTCAAGTACAACAGCTGTGCATATTATATTGCATATTTTTTGTTTTCTCTTCTTTATTTTTCTTTTATGACTGTCTGTGGTTTGATTTTTATTGCCTCCTCTTCTTCAGGAATCACTAACCAAACTTTCTGCCCAGTATGCGTAAGAGATCCTGAAATAAAAAAAGAAAATTTCCAAATTTTAAACAGGTCAGTGGAAGCTTCACAAATATTTCTGATAACCTGTTTTGGACTACAATGCCTGGTTGTGTCAAGAGAACCACTGAACCATCCAATCTGAACTGAAGAGAGTCTCGGTCGACAGAAAGGGCATGCAGCTTGCGTACCCTGCATGTGGAAGCTAAAGCTATCAGGAAACATATCTTGTATGATAGTAACCCTAGCAAAGTGTGGGCTAGAGACTCAATTTTACTTGAACTGAGCCATATTTAAACCCAGGATTGGTTCCATTTGGAAATAGAGTGAGGGATTTTGGTTGATTGAAACTAAAATGGGCTAAAAGATAGGTCTATATCAATGTCCAAAATCATGTCTGCCTGAGATTGGGGCCAACTGTTTCTCCTCAACAAGCCAGAGAAAAAAGTAAGACAGTTGAGGGACTAAGGTACTCAGAGGGATGATGATATTGGTATGGCACCAGTCCCTGAAAACATTGCTAGTTTCCCTTGATAGCCTTCAGAATGGAGGGCATTCTTGCTATTGAGAGTCTCACCACAATCAAAGGTTTATATTGTTTGTCCGAGAGTCAATCTTTTGAGAAATGAAAGGCACTGATGACAGTCTTCATTTCAAAGATGTTGATATGCAGAGGCTATTTCCCTGGCTCCCACAGGTCACTGATTGTAGTGAAGTCTGGCAATGTGCGGACACCCCAACCCAGCCCTAGTTAATGACTCTAGTGTTCCTGGCTGTTACCTTTACCTCTCAAGCGTGGCTATTTCCAGGTGACTCCAACAAGACTGAAAAGTGCCAATGAGGCCAAATTCAACACTGATGGAGCAATGACATCTCAAACCAGCAGATGAGCAGGCATATAAAAAGTTGCCATATTCTTTTCAAGTGGGTTCCAAAGTTATCAGGGTTCAAGTTATCAAGGGAGTGGTGTACAAAGTATCTGAAACATTGTCTCTATAACATATTTGCTAAAATGTGCTAAACTCGGAGATCATTACTCTTGGAAAATCCGATTCGGCTAATGTGGGTATGTGAGAAAGCTTGCCAGTAGCTTCTCAAAGTTCGGTGGTTCTTTCCGGTGATTTCCTGGGTTCTTCCTCCACCATTAATACCGGCCGCCATGTATAGCCTATCGTGTGCTGAAAAATGGCGTAAAACCCTACAACAACAACAACAACTCCTGAAGAAATACAGGATGTAAACAAGTGTTTAAAACTCCATGAAACGCTGGTGATATAACATGTATGTACCATATATACTCACTTGCATATGGAACATATTAGCACACAAATCTGTGTCTATGCCCTTTGTTAGGAGTAATCAGTAGAACAAACAACATAGATCCTGACCCACCAACACATTATGTGATGGCAGAACAGTGTCTATGTTGTTTGGAGTTGACTCAACTTCTAAGCAAGTATATGTGATAGCTGTCAATGAAAACTAAAGACTGTCTTATTATAAAATATTACAAGTATATAAAGCTGTCATTGAAAACTAAATATATATATATATATATATATATATATACACACACACACACACACACACACATACATACATACATACATATATACTGTATGTACTGTATATACTTGCTTATAAGTCAACCTTTTTTGTACTGAAAATTTGATTCATGAAGAGGGTTGTCTTGTAAGTATGACATTTAAAACATTTGATAAATCTAGTGGTTGGAAACTGCAGATGTCTTCAATACAGAAAAATAATGTCAATCTCAATAATTTTATGTTTTCATGCTTCTATTCCCATTAACAAATACACATATAGCATGCAGTCTTTATCTGTTTCATGACAAAATTCATTGTACAACAACTGTTTCAACAATTATTTATATTTTAATAATCTGAAAATATTGCAGGTAAATTAAATACAACCCACTATAAAATGTCCATCAATGTTCTTTACCTTGGGTGTTTACTAGCAAGTATACTGCTTTCATTTTTGTGCAAGTCCTAGCAATACAAGTTTGATTTAAGTTTATCGAAATTTTCCATAACTATGATTTAATTCCAAATTGATATTTCCCAGGTTATTTGCCTGTACACTGGCCTGACAAGCCTTTAGTTTGTAAAGGCATCACCTACCCACTTAGGTTTCAAGTTGACAACCCTTTTTGTTTGAGCCACAAATTTAGTACATGCACTTGTTCAGTGCCAAGCAGTGTTCCACATCTTCTAGTGAATGTCTGACCATAATCCCTTACCTTGTAATGGTAGCACAGTCTTTTTTTCCCCCACATGACAACCCTTTGATCAAGCTGCAAGTTTGATACTTGCTTGCTCTGTGCCAAATAACAGAGGGTGGTTATCTGAACTCCCTGTGGACATGCTGCACAAATGACACAGGTTCAGTTGCAGCCTTTAATAGATTTCACACACAATATGATCAAGGTACAACAAAGCCCAAACTCAGTCTCTACATAAACACCAGTATATGATAGTGAAGCAGAGGAAACAGTCAGATGATATTTACAATGACCAGATGATAATGATTTACAATGAATAGATAATGATGATTTACAATGACTAGATAATGATGGAGGATTTCAGAACCTTATCAAACAACAAGGATGAATGTTTGGACTTTGTACTACATCACATTAGACCTGGTATCGAATATTGTGCAACTTGTGTTGTTTATTTGTAAGATACATGGATATTGTGAATCATATCATTATGAACTATATTTATACTGGTATGTAATCTATAATTGAGTTCACGGATTTATCATATAAATGGATTTAAAATGTCAAGCATTATGGATTTAATTAGAACAAATTATAACTTGTCTATATATTTGTGACATATCCCACTCAATAATATGTATATTTTACACTGGTTGACATTATTTTTCCTATTTAACTATCTATCCAGTTGAGCTTATTTATTTTTCCAAAAAGCAACTCTGACTCACTGACGGTAAGTCACCCCTTCAGATGGATCCAACTTGCAAAATACACTCTGACTTACAGGAGGGTAAAAGAGTAATTGGCTTTTTGTAGCCCTAAAAGGTGGGGGGGGGATCGACTTATAATTGAACTGATTTATTAGCGAGTACATACAGTACATACAACATGTATCCATCAGTGAAGCCAAAGACTGTTTGTATGGAACAGATTAATATGAATTTAAAAGTTTTCCATAAAAAAACCTGTAACTGGATTTCATCTGTTTGTAGCTTTTGTTAATTACATTCAAAGAATGAATGTCATTAATGCACCCTGCTGTGATAGAGCTATCTAGATTAACAAACTTCTAAAACTTCTAAATCAAAAAATGTTTAAAAAAAGACTGAAAAATTATAAAAGTAGTGAATCAAATTGGATCCGAATCCATCAAGTACCATCCATACTCGTCTATATATCAAGTCCAACTGTAAACAGCACAGTCCCAGATCTGCCTTCATAATGCCCTGGTCAGCAAATCTGGGTTCATATAGTTTATTAGAAGTAATCAGCAGAACAAACAATATAGACCCTGATCTGTTGGCACATTGTGCAATGAAGGATGAGGGTCTATCATGTTTGCAGTTGAACTGGACTTAGAAATGAGTATATATGGTATTTAATAAAGATAAGAAACTTACTTATGAATTCAAGAACAACTCGAGGTTTGTTTTTCCACTTCACTCCTATAAAGTAGACTGGTAGACCTGTTGCAACAAACAGCAGACCCATGCCTGTGTTTTTTGTGTCGGCATAGAGTGGTACTACCAACAGGAATGCTACGGCAATCATAAAGATGATGGGTATTATCAGCGGAAACTGAAAGAGAGGCAAGAAAAGAAACATGCAAGGAATCAGTGGCATTTATACATAAATGATCAGGACAATTTATAACTTCCTACTAAGGATCAGTGGCAGCAGAGTAAACCTATAAAATATAAGTAGCTTTACTGGAGTGTTAGGTGTTAAAAAAAATTAAAAATGGCACATTAACAATTAGTGGTTAAGCTCACGCTAATTAAATGAAGCTGCACATACTATATCATATCTAAGATATAATCAGCCATAGCAAGGCCAGATTTAGTACAACATATATAAATTCTAGTGTCATATCGAAGATATAATCAGCCAAAGCAAGGCCAGATTTAGTACAACATATAAATTCTATTGTCACATTTGGCTGACTACATGGATCTTTTGTCAGTTTTCTCTCTCCCTCTCTCTCTCTCATAACTGGGATTTAAGTTCAGGACAATGTTTTCTGGCTTGGAAAACACTATGGTCTACCTGATATTTGTCATGTCGCTCACTAAAATTGAAGTAAAAGACCTGACCTTGCTTACAACTTAAGAATTTCTGGAAATGAACATTTTTACCCTCATCCTTGTCATCTTATAGCATCTTAGTTTTTTATGTAAGGATGAAGTAAACCAAACTTATTCACTCCTACTTTAGGTTCTGTCTCTAAATTCATTGTTAGTTGCGTTCATATATAATTTGAGAGAAATAATTCAATTTAAATTATTTCTCAGAATTGCGAAGTGCTCACTAACATTCTGAACTCAACCACCATTGTGAATTCATTCAAGGATATTCTGGATTACATCACTGTGATACATCAAGACTGTTAGCACATCAGCTCCTCCAAGACTAATGGCAAATGAGCACATTTTATACTGGAATTCATTCAGGGCACTATACATCTGAACTTGTGATAGAACTTTTAGGATTATTTGGGATTTAATTCAGATCCTTTAAATTTTCACTTTGTATTTTTGGGAAATAAATTTATTGTTGAATTTTACTAAATTTGCTGGTTTTGCTTTTCCTGCTACATAGTTTAAGACCATATTTGTAACAATGCCAGTATGTCATAGCATAAGAACTATGGGAATAATTACCCTGTCACTAATTCAAGATAAAATTTGTGTGAGCATTTAAAATTCATCAAATTTATTCAATGTTAGAGATCAAGGACTCCTCTTATTAAATTCTCAAAGAAAAGTTTATATTAGAGTGGATTATGTTAGTACGACAAAGTTTATATTAGAGTGAATTATGTTAGACTGACAAAGTTTATATTAGAGTGAATTATTTTAGTATGATAAAGTTTATATTAGAGTGGATTATTTTAGTACGACAAAGTTTATATTAGAATGGATTATCTTAGACTGACAAAGTTTATATTAGAATGGATTATTTTAGTATGACAAAGTTTATATTTGAGTGGATTATGTTAGACTGACAAAGTTTATATTAGAGTGGATTATTTTAGCATGACAAAGTTTATTTCAGAGTGGATTATTTTCGTATGACAAAGTTTATATCAGAGTGAATTATTTTAGTAAGACAACAATTGCAATCACATCGGTTTTCATCCACAGAAAGAATCTGAAGCTGATTTACAGCTGGTCATAAATAGCTAAATATGTCCCAAGGTCCAACGTATCTTTTGCTGACTTTTATGTCCCAAGGTCCCACGTATCTTTTGCTGACTTTTATGTCCCAAGGTCCAACGTATCTTTTGCTGACATGTAAGTTTACATCCAATTTCTCTCCAAGTTCATAGCATTATGATAAATATATGCTGTGTTCAAGTGTGAGATTTTTTGGGTAGGTATATTTATACCATTATAACTTGTGTTAATTGTCAAAACTTTCTCATGTGCACACTTTGAAATATTCCTGAATGTTTGGATCATTTTGTAACTAAATCCACGTTTTGCTTGCCTTCATCCCTCATGCCAAACCTCTCAACTGCTTCTCAATCATTTTGTTTATGGCAAGCTTTGTATATTTTCAAATACAACAACACCAATTCCATGCTCACACTAATGCACCCAACTGTTACAATCATACCAAGTCAAACACATAAAACTGGAAGAACTATACTAAGATAAATTGATGTATTTCACGTCCACACACAGGAAAATTTAAACTGGTATAATTATAGTAGTTTTGAAAAGGTCCAAATGCTCTCATGTGAACAGGGTATCAGACAACAAGTATGTCATACTGTAAACATCACTGAACTAAAAACTGATTCTACAAAAGCACACATCCTCAATCTATTTAAAATGTAAGACTAGGAAGAATAATTGTAGAATTTAAAGCCTGCTGTGCTTACCTTTATAGGTCTTTTGCGAGTAGGATCCTTGTATCTGAGAAAGATCAAACCGGCTATGGACATACCAACGGACAACCACTGTACAAAGCTCAAGTAGTTGATCAGTGCCTCGATGTCATCTGATATCAGGATCAGAATGGACAATGTTCCCTGAAATGAAAATTTCTTCCTAAATATATTATACATATATAATACAATTTTAAAATGGGGTACTTGGTAGCTATCCATAATGTCAATAACAGTGCAAACTGCTCTTAATTTCGCAAACAAGAATTTAAGCTTAGTCTCCACTTTTAGCATTCATATTTATGTCAGACTTATATTTCGTCCAATTGAATTCCTACACTTGTGACTAAAACTGTGAAACTCCATAAAACCAAAGAGTGCCCAAAGTAAGAAAGACGTTTTTTTATAAATTTATCGAAAAATTAATTAAGCTGAACAAAGTAACTTCCTTTTAAAAATTAAATCCAGTCACATGAATAAATATGGGTGTTCCACATATTCTGCCCTTGTCACAAGAAACGTAACTTTCCTATACGTCCATTAGAATGATAAATGACATGTCATTTGTCTCAGGAAACATAACTATACAAGAAGTCCATCAGAATTAACTTTACAACAAGTCCATCAGAAATAACTATTCAACAAGTCCATTAGAATTAACTATACAACAAGTCCATTAGAATTAACTTTACAACAAATCCATTAGAATTAACTATACAAGTCCATTAGAATTAACTATACAACAAGTCCATTAGAATTAACTATACAAGTCCATCAGAATTAACTATGCAACAAGTCCATTAGAATTAACTATACAAGTCCATTAGAATTAACTTTACAACATGTCCAGAATTAACTTTACAACAAGTCCATCAGAAAAAGTCCATTAGAATTAACTATACAAGTCCATCAGAATTAATTATACAACAAGTCCATTAGAATTAACTATACAACAAGTCCATTAGAATTAACTATACAACAAGTCCATTAGAATTAACTATATGACAAGTCCATTAGAATTAACTATACAAGTCCATCAGAATTAACTATACAACAAGTCCATTAGAATTAACTATACAACAAGTCCATTAGAATTAAATATACAAGTTCATCAGAATTAACTTTACAACAAGTATATTAGAATTAATTTTATGACAAGTCCATTAGAATTAACTATACAAGTCCATCAGTATTACCTTTACAAGTCCATCAGAATTAACTTTACAAGTCCATCAGAATTAACTTTACGAGTATATTAGAAATAATTTTATGACAAGTCCATTAGAATTAACTTTACAAGTCTTTAGAAGTAATTATACAAGTCCATTAGAATTAACTATACAAGAAGTCCACTAGAATTAACTATACAAGTCCATTAGAATTCACTATACAAGTCCATTAGAAGTAACTTTACAAGTCCATTAGAATTACTATACAAGTCCATTAGAATTAACTTTACAACAAGTCCATCAGAATTAACTTTACAACGAGTATATCAGAATTAATTTTATGACAAGTCCATCAGAAGTAACTTTACAACAAGTCCATTAGAATTAACTTTAAACAAGTCCATTAGAATTAACTATACAACAAGTCCATTAGAATTAATTTTATGACAAGTCAATTAGAATTAACTTTACAACAAGTATATTAGAATTAATTTATGACAAGTCAATTAGAATCAACTTTACAACAAGTGTGTAAGAATAAACTTTACAGTTCCATTAGGATTAATTTTACAAGTCCATTAGAATCATAAATGACAGATACTTTGTCACAAGAAATATAACATTACTACAAGTCTATTAGAATTAACTTTACGACAAGTCCATTAGAATTAACTTTACGACAAGTCCATTAGAATTAACTTTATGACAAGTACATTAGAATTAACTTTACTATATGTCTATTAGAATTAACCTTATGACAAGTCCATCAGAACTATAAATGAATATCGTTCATGTTTAAATACTCTCTATTCCAGATTCTTCTCGTAGTTTCTTCAACTCGGGTATTGGAACAGATTAATGTTCCTTGATGGGACTAATTTTACACTGAAAGGATGGTTCAACCCCACAATGTTTAGCTGGTCATTTAGATATCCTGACATGTGAGTGAAGATAAATTACAAACATGTTTTTTAATCCAATGAAAAAAAAGGGAGTGAATCTGACTTTTAGAATAATGCTTTTGTCAGTCCAAAGTGGGGCTACATGCCTAGTTTTGTCAGTCCAAAGTGAGGCTACATGCCTAGTTTTGTCAGTCCAAAGTGAGGCCACATGCCTAGTTTTGTCAGTCCAAAGTGAGGCTACATGCCTAGTTTTGTCAGTCCAAAGTGAGGCTACATGCCTAGTTTTGTCAGTCCAAAGTGAGGCTACATGCCTAGTTTTGTCAGTCCAAAGTGAGGCCACATGCCTAGTTTTGTCAGTCCAAAGTGACACCACATGCCTAGTTTTGTCAGTCCAAAGTGATGCCACATGCCTAGTTTTGTCAGTCCAAAGTGAGGCTACATGCCTAGTTTTGTCAGTCCAAAGTGAGGCCACATGCCTAGTTTTGTCAGTCCAAAGTGAGGCTACATGCCTAGTTTTGTCAGTCCAAAGTGAGGCTACATGCCTAGTTTTGTCAGTCCAAAGTGAGGCTACATGACTAGTTTTGTCAGTCCAAAGTGAGGCTACATGCCTAGTTTTGTCAGTCCAAAGTGAGGCTACATGCCTAGTTTTGTCAGTCCAAAGTGAGGCCACATGCCTAGTTTTGTCAGTCCAAAGTGACACCACATGCCTAGTTTTGTCAGTCCAAAGTGAGGCTACATGCCTAGTTTTGTCAGTCCAAAGTGAGGTCACATGCTTAGTTTTGTCAGTCCAAAGTGAGGCCACATGCCTAGTTTTGTCAGTCCAAAGTGACACCACATGCCTAGTTTTGTCAGTCCAAAGTGATGCCACATGCCTAGTTTTGTCAGTCCAAAGTGAGGCTACATGCCTAGTTTTGTCAGTCCAAAGTGAGGCCACATGCTTAGTTTTGTCAGTCCAAAGTGAGGCTACATGTCTAGTTTTGTCAGTCCAAAGTGAGGCTACATGCCTAGTTATTAAAGCTCATGTATTTAATTAAAAAAAAAAAAAAATTCTATGGATCATTTATACAAATGAATAGCATTAGATAACAAACAAACATAATCTTTCTGAAATAGCTTATGTACATAATGAACAAACATTATCTTTCTTAAATAGCGTATGTACAATCATTTAGTTTAATAGTAATTTACCTTAAAAACTGTCTCTTTTCATGTTGTGACTTATGATTATCCTTTCATCTGAGCTAATTTGTGTTGATATGCATTTTAAGTATTGTTTTAATCTCTCATGCCCTTGCGATATTTTTTCACCAATAAGTCTACTACAGTATTTTCTATTTGTACATAATCTGGTTTAGCATGTGTCAGGATATTATAAAATATGTTTCCAAGTTTTAAGTGAGATTCACTGTTTTATGGCTTTTGTTAAAGGGTAAAACAGAATTTTTTTGTGGTTTTTGGAGTAGAGGAGCTTCAGTTTACTTAGAAAAAAGATATTACAGACGGAAAAACTTGGGACCCTATAACAACTGAAATCTTATGTGGATTCCAAGAGTTCAATTTTGTGGGATTTCACTGTATATCAAGTCCAAACTATTCAGTCTGTTAACTCCTAGATAAACAATATGCTTACAATAGATAGTAATTCCAGCTAGAAAATCAGCTATCAGGTTAATTGTGGGAACTGAGGTATTTGTCTAGGCTTGATGGGAATTGTATATATAAGGGCCATACCGTGAACAACATAGCAGGCATTGGTGTAAAGCGTTTGCAATTGATCATCGACATTAATTCTGGAAGCTGACCTTCCTGGGCGCCAATGAAGAACAGTCTGAAATATAAGACATTCTAATAAGGAAAAATGTTCATTAAATCTGATTTATTCTCTTTCTCTGATTCCTTACTCAACAGCAGAGACTCGCAAAATCCTTTGATAGTAAGTCAATGAAAATTTTCACACTTTATTTTTTAACAGCTATTAACTTCATAAAAGTACTGAAAATGTATTTAAAAAAACAGGAACAAAACTATCAATCAATAGTTGATGCTTATCAAAACAGGAAAGTTCAAACTGTTCAAAATCTAGGATATATACTGTGTGTATACCATAGAGTTCAAATGTATGAATGATATAAAAGTGCCAGGACCTCTAAAAGGTTCCTAGCATCTGGTTACTGGTTTGTGCTCAATGCAGTGCAATACACAACACAGATAAGAATGTTGTCTGAGTGAACTACTTTCACAAAATCAATGGATTAACCACAAAACCAAAAACTTGTGTTTGCTTTTAATTCAATTCTGCCTTTTTTCCAAAAGGGATTTAAGTCAGTGATGATTTCTCACCTGAGTAATCTAAATAGACAATGTTGTAATCATGGGAACTATCACTTGGAAATAAATAAATGTTTGATCTAGGCTGAAAATTATAACTGATCAATAGTTTTAGCTGCTGCATCAGAAATGTCTTATTAGTAAGTAAATAGTTTCTTATGTTCAGTACAGAAATCAGGTAATCATGAGTTCCAACTGCGTATTACATGTAGCTATTACAAAACGAACTTGTGACATCAGGAACAGTCTCTAATGGAAGCCAATAATGACAGTAATATTTCATTTCAAGCAATTTATTTTTGACAAATACAACAATGGTTACATTATGGTGTGGAGATTACATAAATCATGTCTTTAAGGAATGCTAAAAGCAAAAAAAATCAGATTGCAAATTAGCCAACTGACTGGTAAACAAGAGTCTAATGATAGGATTGATGTTCTACTGACTAAAAGAATTTCCAAAACTTCAATATAAGACCATTTCTTCATTTTAACTGCTGACTGTTTAAATCACCTTTGATATTCTTAACAACTAAGATATTGAAATTATCCAAGAGAAGTCATACTGGATTGGCTGCATTTCATTTAGATCCAACTGGACACCATTAGAAAACTTTTGGTGAAAATCCCATATTGATACGACAACCCGTTCAGGATAATCAGTTTACAAGATTTTCAATTTATTCCTTGTAGAAGTCATATTTGAGGCTAGACTGGCACCATTCTAATTCAGGATTAATCTCGTATCAAAATTAATCTTCAGGTGAAAATCCAATTTAATATTACTTTCCAATTAGGAAGGGATTAGCAATATTTTCAAGATGGCAGCATTGGTGGCTACACAGCCTGCACCATTTACATTTAGTATTAACCAGATATCTTAAGAAGTCTACTTGTAAAAACCCCATCTTCAGATGATTTTTCATCCAGGAGGAGTAGTGATATAATTTTCACGATGGCCAGTGTAGTGGTCATACTGGGTATCTAATTTTCACGATGGCCAGTGTAGTGGTCATACTGGGTATCTAATTTTCACGATGGCCAGTGTAGTGGTCATACTGGGTATCAGATCAGCACAATTTTTTTTTTAAACCAGCAACACACAATGCAAAGCCTTGCAGTGAAAATCCCATGTTGATGACTTTCCATTATAAAACGTTTTTTTAATTAAAAACTAAATGTTGATTGGAACATCTATTCAAGAGAGGTAGCGATAATAACATTTTCAAGATGGTCACTGTGGCAGCCATACAGGATGTCCTAGGAGAACCATTTTCATTTGGGATCAACTATACATCATAATAAGTCGTCTTGTCAAAACCATACTTCAATATGACTTTCCATTCAGGAGGAGTGGCAATAAGATTTTTCAAGATGGCTGCTATGGAGGTCATAATGGCTATCAGATTAGAAACCCGTTTCATTTAGGACCAACCAGACATCATCGAAAGTCTAACAGTCAAAACCCCTGGTAAATATGAGACAAGGGGTGTCTCCCATCCCTCCAATCACTCACTGAAAACTACAGCTTACTCAAGCTTCTCGAGGGTCGGTGGTTCTTTCCGGGGTTTTCTCGGGTTCTTCCTCCACCATTAATACTGGCCGCCATGTATAGCCTATCGTGTGCTGAAAAATGGCGTTAAACCCCACAACAACAACAACAGCTTACTCAATAATATTATTAAACAAGTTTTGGAACAGAAATGTTTTGCTTTTCTTCACACCTTGCTTCAAAATGTTTTATACTTATTTTCTGTGATCACGTGGCTTTGAACTGGCTTACCCTTTTAGCATTACACTTTCACTACTAATTTGACAAGCAATAACCTAAAATAATTATTGGATTATACTATGTGTGATCACCTGCAATTTGAAAGGATTAATGAAATTAATGGATTATGACCAGATTACTAAAGAGCTGAATCAGCATATAACAAAGTAACATTACTTTTATTCATCTGGCCGAGTTGGTGTAGATTTGTACATTTAGTGTTAAACATTTAATTAAAGTTTGTGGAGATATATTATATTAGGTGAGATCAACAGTAATTCAGAAAGGATTCAATACATTAATGGATTATGACTGGATTAGTCCTTACTAAAGATATCAGTTTGGTATCAGTATTTAAAGTCTGTTAATATCAAAGCATGTATTATATCCCAATTTAAAAATATAAACAACCAAAATAACACAAAATTCAATAATCCAGGCAATGATTTACTAAGAAAGGCTAAAACGGTTTGTGCTACATATAAGAACAGCATCAAAAGCAACAAGTTACTGTGAAAAGAGATGATGTGTACATTTTACAATATAAAAAGTAAATCTGTCTGGAAGATGTCATGCTAAAAATTGGGTCAATGAAAGTCCTCCTCATTTCAATTTAAAGCTCATGTTCTGTCCTTGACCTCTCTATGCTGTGACATGTAAGACCTATTCAGGAGTAGTGACCTCTATGCTGTGACATGTAAGACCTATTCAGGAGTAGTGACCTCTATGCTGTGACATGTAAGACCTATTCAGGAGTAGTGACCTCTATGCTGTCACATGTAAGACCTATTCAGGAGTAGTGACCTCTGTGCTGTCACATGTAAGACCTATTCAGGAGTAGTGACCTCTATGCTGTCACATGTTAAGACCTATTCAGGAGTAGTGACCTCTATGCTGTCACATGTAAGACCTATTCAGAAGTAGTGATAGTTACATCAGGATATTCAAGATGGTGACTG
Organism: Sinohyriopsis cumingii; assembly: GCA_028554795.2. Classification (NCBI taxonomy): domain Eukaryota; kingdom Metazoa; phylum Mollusca; class Bivalvia; order Unionida; family Unionidae; genus Sinohyriopsis; species Sinohyriopsis cumingii. Next base: position 120,849,721 of record CM068835.1, on the reverse strand, counting down.
TAGCAGCTTTATTGGATGACAATGGATTTTCTTTCAGTTCTAACAGGACATCATAAGAAGTCTTCTGTCTTCTGACAATCCCATGATGAAATGACTTTCCATTCAAGAGAAGGAATAACAAGATTTTCAAGATGGCTGTTGTAGCAACTATATTGGATGTCAGATTGGCACCCTATTCATTGAGGATTAACTAGACATAATATGAAGTCTTTTGGTGAAAACTCCATGTTGATATGACCATCCATTTAGGAGTAAAAATAACAAGATTTTGAATATGGATGCTCTGATGATAATACTGGATGTCTATGCTACACTTTTTCATTTAGGACCAACCAGATCCTCTGATGAGTATGTACATAAAGGTTCATGGCAATCCTCCAAGTAGTTTCTGAGAAGTAGCAATAACAAACTTGTGCTAACGGATAAACATATGTCGGACCTTGGGTTGGCAACAGGTGATGTGGTAAGCTCTTCTAGTCAATGAGCAGATGGACTAAATAAGGCTCCATCTAACCAAATTCATGGAAATAGAAAATGACACAAAGAGGATGATTCCAATGCACTTGGAAGTTGCATTTATTGACTGAATGTTATTGATAGTTACATGCTTATATATAGAAAACTTACCTCCCTGAAGTGAAGAGCAGACCATTCACACCTCCAAAGGTGGAGAGTGACACAAACACTGGGACAATCCAGGCCATAACTCCAAAAACTTTTGCTCCAAATGTCTGAAAAAAAGAGTTCACATGCATTTTTTTAAATCTTTATTATTTTTGCATTTTGTTTATAAATAATCAAATCTTAACTGATAAACTTAATCAAATCTATCAGCCAAGGAAGGTACACAAGTCCAGTATAGAACAAAATGTACTCCATCTCTTTCCTGCATAGCCTTCAGTCCTGTACGTCAGGGAAAATTAGGTTTAAGCATGGCTGGCAACAGTGTCAACCATAATCCTGGCAAACTAGCTGACTGTTCCTGCATGTTCATGATTTATCTGCATGGGGTGGGGTTGGGGCAAATGTGACCTAAACTGAGATGATGATATTGTGTTATCTATTCCACCGGTTTAATGGCTTAATACTCCTGCAAGACAGACGTGCTAAAAATTCAATCATGAAGTATACCGAATTCAGTTTCAAGTCTGCAGTCAAAAAATATGCAGGGTGTTGATAGCATCAGAATGCCCTCCACCTCCATCTGCCACACAGGACTATAAAGTCAAAATGTCTCTAGATCTCTGTCTGCTCCCCCAGTCTGCTAAAATTAGCAAAATTAATGACCATCTGTCGGGAATAAAAAAACTGTGGCCCTGGGATTGCAAAGGCTTTCTTTTTTTTAAAGCCATGTCCAGTAATGTTCTCATCTCACTTGTGCTAAACCCACACCAAAGCCTTGCATACTGACCTCCAGGCTTTCAATACAAATTTGGCAGTGGTTCACGTCTTCCAAACTGTTTTATAAAGTGGAAAAGAAATGTATTCCATACCACTTAGAAGCTGGTTTGAAATGCCACCACATGTTCAGTGCTAGATTTGGCTTCATTTAGGATTTTCTGACTAACAGAAAAGTCGGGCAATAAACTCGTGTTGGAGGTGTCACCCCAAAATGCTGGGGTAATAGGCCATTTCATTCATTCCTAGGCCAATGTGCTGACTGCTTCTACCAATCTTGATGAGAAATGATGCAATGCATGTTTCACCTCTACATCACTCAAGCCACATCTTACCCTGCCATTACAGGTCAGCCTGTTTGGCTTGGGATTAAACTTACATGGCAAAATTGAAGGCATTCAGAGGCAGGCAGCTCAGAAACTGCCCCTCCAACTTTCCACCCAACTGGTACAAGCTTTTAGGACCAATCTGCCTCTATCGCTGCAAACAGATGATAGTCAGGCCAAGGACAAGGGATCTTTTCAGTCAAACATTCAGTTTGGATCCCAGTCTAAAGCCAAGTGGCAACAACCTAGCCTGTTTAGGAGGCAACCTTACTGGGGAGGCAAGAAACCAAATTTATCTGCCTCCAAACATCCTAATTCAATACGATGACTGCCGCCCCCATAACCTGCTGAAGGCATACTGGTTGGTTGGCACCCAACTCTAGACTCCAATTCCTGTCTCACTGATTAACCATATTTCCTCAGAATAAATGGGTGATCCAGGTCATTTCAAAGGTACTTCAGATTTTATTTATCCAACCTCTTCTCCTCCTGATCATCAGAAGGACACTTAAAGGAGGCACGGTCACTCATCAACAGCCAGTGGAGACTGTGCAATTATTTTGAGGCCTTTTCTTATCAAGAAGGTGAACAGCAAGTTGAGGCATACAGCTGGGCAAGTACAAGTTTTGCTCACTTGCCCGTAATTTTTAAAGAATATGAAGGGACATTCACAATTTTTTGCAATTTTATCTCAAAGGCTAGCAGACTGGATTTTTTCAGCCCAGACACTGATTTTGAAATGTGCTGTAAAGTCAAACTAATTTTTAAAAATTTCTTTTTAACAACAAAATTCTAACCATTATTGTGAAAACATCAAATTTTCAGAATACCTTACTAATAAAATCAGAACAAAATCTATCAAATCACTTAACTCTTCAAACCTAATATTTCTAATATTTCTTACTTTCAAATGCTGAATGCTGAAACCAGCTCTGATCATTCTGTACAATAGCAAAGTCTTCAAATTAGCTGCTTTAGCAGCCATACTGGATGTAAAATTGGCACCAACTAGATATCATAAGAAGACTTTTAGTGAAAACTCTACATGTGACCATAATTCAGGAGGACTAGTGACAAGTTTTTCAAAATGCCCACCATTGTGCCATGTTGGTTGTCAGATTAGCATCATTTCTGTTTAGACCCAAACAGACACAGTGTCAAGTCTTCTGCTGAAAAGACCATGTCAATATGATTTTCCATTTAGGATGAGTACCTATAACAAGATTTCTAAGATGGCTACCTTGGTGACCATACTGGCATCATTTTCATTTAGAACCAAGTATATAGCATGAGAATCTGTCTTGGAAAACCAATATGACTAGGAGGATTAGTGACAACAGGATTTTCAACCTAGCAGCCATACTGGATGTCAGATCGGTATCATTTTTAGACACCATAAGAAGTCTTTTGGTGAAAACCCAATGCTGATATTACCATCCAACAAGAGGGACTAGCAATAATAAGATTTTCATCATGGCCACTATGAAATCCATATATGAGGTCCAACTGGTACCATTTTCATTCATCAGAACCAACTAGACAACATAAGAAGTCTTCCAGTGAAAATCACATGTTGATCTGACTTTCCGTTGAGTAGTGATAACACAATTTTCAAGATGGCTACTGTGGTGGTTATAATTGATAATTGATTGGCTCTGTTTTCGTTTAGGACCAAACACATCATAAGAAGTCTATTAGTAAAAGCCCCACCATGATATGACCAACAATTGAGGAGGTGCAGCAAAAGCCACTGTGGTGATCATACTGGATTTCTCAACAGCACCATTTTCATTTAAGACCAATTAGACACAGTGTTTCCCATTACCTTCATTTGAACTTCAGAGACTCCCAAATTTTTTATTCTGACCCCAGTTTTGATACTAAAGGTTTTTCTTTATACTCAATTTGACCCCCAGTTTTGACCACAAGGAGATTTTTGACTCTCAGTCTTGCAACCCACACTTACATAGTAAGAAGTGTTCTGTTGAAAACCCGATGTCATTTTGGCTTTCCGTTCAACAGAAGTAGTGATAACAAGACTGTCAAGATGAATGCCAATCAGCATCACACTAAGTTTCTTTGGGACCAACTAGACTTCATGTCTTTTAGCAAACACTCTATACTGATATGACCATCCATTTAGCAATAGCAAGATCTTCAAGATACCGGATGTTAGAATGGCACATTTTCGTTTAGGATCAACTCATAGTGATAAGAACTTCTGGCTACAACTCAAGCATTAAAAATAATAAAACTGACAAATTAAGAGTAGAAAAGGACCATAAGCAAAACTTGAAATAATTGTACCAAATGTCACAGAGCTATCTAGATTATTTTGGATTTTTGCCTAGAAAAATAGATAATGGATAGATGTCTGGAAGAGAAAAATGGACAAAAATATTAAAATTATTGAAAATAAAGAAATGTGAATAGCAAAAGACACATCTACATCACTAGTCTAATATGTGTACCATGTTTCATAGAGATATCTTGAATCATTTTGGAGTTATGCTCCGAAAACAAAAATTTCAAGAAAGAATGGACAGATACAGTGATAGCTGCATAGAACCATGTTACAATGATGGAGGGTGGTTGGTCCTAAAAAGGCCAAACATAATTTTTAATTGTATCCTTTAGATTTTACTGATACATGAATGCCTTGCCACATTACATCAGAAACTGACAAAGTCAAAACTTAATGGGACTGGCCAGTGGACTGGACAGACAGAAAAAAGTAACAATGATCTTACAAAAATGTATGGTCTGGCATAACAAGTGCTTAGAAGATAATAGAAATCACAATTTAGAAACTTAAAAAAGGCCAGTGTGAAAGTCAAGGCCATTACTCACCACGGCAACAGCATTGGAAAGCATAATTTCTTGGGGGGAGATGATGGAAAAGTAGGCCACATTTGTCATCACATAGACAAAGGTAACAATAGGTATGGAAATGTAGATGGCTCGTGGAAGATTTCTACAAGACAAAAAATAAACCAGTACACGATACAGCAATTGAACAATATTCTTACATACTATTTCATCATTACATACTGAAAGCAGCTTCCTTCCAAAATGGCATTGCAGGTATTTAGTAAGAAAGTCATTTCTATCATTCATGTAAGTATCTGAACACATTTTCAAAATGCTTAATGACTTTTAAAAGTATGTAAAATTTCTGGACACCATGCAAAGTTCTTGAAGCTGAAGAAAAATAAAAAAGATTCAAGATCAAACATAATCTAGTGAATGTCTGACTTGTCGATCTAAAGTACTAAAATACTAGTGAGTGAATCGAGATGGTCATCAGACTATAAAGCCACTTTAATTCTTTGATTACTCTAATTATCGTATGAATTATCTAAGGCTGTTGTCAATGGGCAGCAATAAAATAAGCAGACACACTTCACAACTTGTGATCACACAGTATTTGGGGAAAAATGATCATTTTCATTAACAAATTATCCAAACAGTGCAAAAAGCAGTGCTTTTTATGTCCAGATAGTTACATTAATGATGGTATTTATACAAGTTTGTTTTTTCACATCTATTCTGTAATTGTGTTCCCATTATTAATCCACTTACAAAGTCACAGATCTGGATAACAACTTCTTGAAAGGGATGTTCATGTTTGTTTGAATTACTTGTAAGACATATATTCAACTTAAAATGTTGGTCGAGTTGGACCTCAACCACTTTAGGATTCTCCAACACCCTCACAACTGCAATATTTCAACTGATTTTACATGTGGCAACACTGTCTCTGACAATATTCTCTGAAAGTGAGGGGACCATGGCACAGATTTGGGCTCTAAGATTATATTTCATTTAGGTTAAAATACTGCCTGAGCAAATTTATTTAAATACCCCTATTTTCATGCTGTAATGTTTATGGATGCCAAATGCTGCATGGAGATTCATGGTATAACAGAATCTTACATAATCTAAGAGGCTTTTACTATTCTAAAACCTTTTGGGACAGTCTCACACATCAGAAATTCACATACATATTGAGCATATTTTTGTTAAATAGAAAAACTGCTGTTTTATGCAATATGTACCTAAATAATCTGCAGCAAAATCTGTTCAAATAGGACACTTAGTCAAGGTACCACAAATATTTGTCCTTGATGGACAGGTGTCGTTTTTATTAAAGTTAACAGAATAGAAATATGTTTAAACTTCAAAAAATAAATCCCCAGCCCACTCAGAGATTTAGAATAAACCTGATGAACCCTCATGTATCTCAAAAAAGGCTCTTAATGGGGACCGTAGCTGTGGTGGCACACATGTTAGCATGCTGAACTTGCAACAAAAAAGGTAGTGGGTTTGATCCTAACATCGGATGAGCCCAGGTCAGCTACCATGGTGTGTCCCTGGGCAAGGGACTTGACTTGAATTGTTTTGGTACTAAATAACCTATCTTGCTGTGCTATAAAACACTACAACAAGCCAAATCAAAAGCTGAGTATGACCTTGATATGTCAAGGTGTACTACCTACAAAAACTCAACCTCCTATATATCAATGTATACTGCAGGACAACAACCCAGCCTTCTGCATAATAAGGTATACTGACAACCAGTAATTTAGCCCCTATACATACTTATGTATACTGCATACCTATAAGTCAGTCCCCTGCATGCCAATGTATAGACAGTGTTATCTGTATTTGACCTCAGTTTTATTACAGCAACCATTAATCAATCTTGGAATGAGTCAATCATGACAACAGTGATATGAAAATTATGTACCACATGTGATGCAATCAAAATGATAACAGTCTCTTGTTTATGTTTTATCTTTGCTCATTTTCTCTTGAAAACTGACATTGACGGAGATGGAAAATATAAAGCAGTGAAGGCAGTTCACGTTCCATAAATGGCTATTGAAATGATCACTGCAAACTGAATTTATAGAAGAAATCAATGTTTGAAATAAACTGACACATGCAGGAAGCCTGTGCTTGTTCGATTCCATTTCAATTTTCAGCCTATGCCAGCAGATGGGCATGCAAGATTTTCAATTCTTGGTGTCCAATCTTCGCAGATAAACTGAAATTACTGATAATATGGCTTCAAAGGAAAACAAGAGACTCTTTCAGAGAAAAGTACCCCTGCATTACATGTATAATTAATTGGGCAGAAACATTTATTCAGAGACCAACTAATCTCACTTCTCAAAAGTAGAGATGAGACCTACACCAATTATAAAACATAAAACAATGCCAGATATACGGTAGGAATATTATGGGCAAATTTAGTTTATTTCTAAGGCATTTGGTGGACAGGCAAGTGACAGATTCACAATTTTAAAAAAGAATTGCCTGGAGTGTTGATAATCTGGATATGTAGCCAGCATTGTTTTGTGGGAAGGACTTGTGAAGATTAGTCCTAGCAGGACTAGGTAATTTCTCAATCAAACTCTTTAGTCTATGACCAGCAAGTGGACAATAGGCTATGCCATAAGATCTTTAGTCTATGACCAACAAATGGACAACAGGCTATGCCACAAGCTCTTTAGTCTATGACCAGCAAACGGACAACAGGCTGTGCCACAAGCTCTTTAGTCTATGACCAGCAAATGGACAATAGGCTATGCCACAAGCTCTTTAGTCTATGACCAGCAAATGGACAACAGGCAATCCCATAAGCTCTTTAGTCTATGACCAGCAAATGGACAATGGCTATGCCACAAGCTCTTTAGTCTATGACCAGCAAACAGACAACAGGCTATGCCACAAGCTCTTTAGTCTATGACCAGCAAACGGACAACAGGCTATGCCACAAGCTCTGTAGTTTATGACCAGCAAATGGACAACAGACTATGCCAGGAGCTCTTTAGTCTATGACCAGCAAATGGACAATAGGCTATGCCACAAGCTCTGTAGTCTATGACCAGCAAATGGACAATAGGCTATGCCACAAGCTCTGTAGTCTATGACCAGCAAATGGACAACAGGCTATGCTATAAGCTCTTTAGTCTATGACCAGCAAATGGACAACAGGCTATGCCACAAGCTCTTTAGTCTATGACCAGCAAATGGACAACAGGCTATGCCACAAGCTCTTCAGTCTATGACCAGCAAATGGACAATAGGCTATGCCACAAGCTCTTTAGTCTATGACCAGCAAATGGACAACAGGCTATGCCACAAGCTCTTTAGTCTATGACCAGTTAAGTTAATAAAATTCAAATTAATCAATGATGAAACTTACTTATATGGCTCAATCAGTTCTCCAGTAACAAAATTGAGGAAGTTCCTGCAAATAAGAAGATTAAAAGACATTGACAATGGCATCAAAAATACAAGCAAGTGGCTGCAAAAGAACTCATCAAACTACATCTCTAACACCAGAATCCTGTTAACATATTTATACATGTTTAAAGATGATCATGTGTGAAATGTTGACAGTATTTAATGTTTTAAAAAAAATTACTATTTTTACACAGTTGTTGTTGTTGTTGTTGTGGGGTTTAACGCCATTTTTCAGCACGATAGGCTATACATGGCGGCCAGTATTAATGGTGGAGGAAGAACCCGGAAAACCCCGGAAAGAACCACCGACCCACGAGAAGCTACTGGCAAGCTTTCTCACATGCCCACATTGGCTGAATCTTAGACTCGAACCGCCGCAGACAGAGGTGAGATGGCAGTGATCCGTAACGAAGAGCGCTTTAGACCACTCGGCCACTCGGGGCCCCAGTTTATTGTTCTGTCTTTTACACAGTTAAGGGTCCAAGCAGTCCAAAACCATTAAAAAATTACTATTTTTACACAGTTAAGGGTCTAAGCAGTCCAAAACAATTAAAAAATTACTATTTTTACACAGTTAAGGGTCCAATCAGTCTAAAACCATTAAAAAAATGTATAGGTTAATGTGCATTTTCTAGTGCTATAATTAGTTAAATACATATCAACATGTGTGGGTCTTTGCATTCAAAAGTATAGAAAATAGTGCCCATCACTAACTACTCACAAAATAATAGCTGAATGAGTATTTAACAATTCATATAATTTTCACCAGTTAAAGATTACTAATTCCTTTTATCAGATACTCTGAGAAAAGTGTAATGGAGTATTTTGATGAGCAAATTTTTACACCATGACATAATTATTAAGTTCAAAAACTCATCTTACATCCCGTCTCCAAGAGTTCATGGCACTATGAGACATCATCAGTAACATAATGTAATTATCAGGTCATTCTTAGTTGATTTTTACAAAAACAGTCTTCAACACCAAACTAATTGATGAGCTCTGGGTGGATGAGTGGTCTAACCAGAGATGCTGTCAGGATTTTATCTAAAGGGGGCAGCTTCCCCTTATCACAAAAATATGGAGGGGGGGGAGGAGTAGCAGCATATGTTACATGCTAACAAATAAGGTAATTCAGGCATCATTCTTGGCTGTGCCCTTCTGCCAGATTTCCCATACATGCATTTTTCATATTTGGAAAAGGAAAGTTCACTCAGTGGCACTCAAAGGATACATAAAATACACCCAAGAAAATAAACAAAAGATTTTCATCTGGACTAATTGCATCACAGAGATGCTGAATAGAGTTCACTCCATGTCAAAGAAGCACAGGACAATCTATTTCATTGGCTAACAAAAATGTCTTACACATTTCTGATTAGCTTGGGCAACATATGATCAATGATAATTTATGAAATCTTCACCAAAAAGATTGATGCATTTATTTCCAAGGAGGTGTATGGCTGCCATATTTGATGCTGCATCTGTATCATTTCCATAAGTGTATAAGCCCTTTGCCTTCAAGCCAGGATCAGTGTCATTTGCATAAGTCTGTAAGCCCTTTGCCTTCAAGCCAGGATCAGTATCATTTGCATAAATCTGTAAGCCATTTGCCTTCTAGCTGGGATCAGTGTCATTTGCATAAATCTTTAAGTCATTTGCCTTCATGCCAGGATCAGTATCATTTGCATAAGTCTGTTAGCCCTTTGCCTTCAAGCCAGGATCAGTATCATTTGCATAAGTATGTTAGCCCTTTGCCTTCAAGCCAGGATCAGTATCATTTGCATAAGTCTGTAAGCCATTTGCCTTCATGCCAGGATCAGTATCATTTGCATAAGTCTGTTAGCCCTTTGCCTTCAAGCCAGGATCAGTATCATTTCCATAAGTGTATAAGCCATTTGCCTTCATGCCAGGATCAGTATCATTTGCACAAGTCTGTAAGCCCTTTGCCTTCAAGCCAGGATCAGTATCATTTCCATAAGTGTATAAGCCCTTTGCCTTCAAGCCAGGATCAGTATCATTTCCATAAGTGTATAAGCCATTTGCCTTCATGACAGGATCAGTATCATTTGCATAAGTCTGTTAGCCCTTTGCCTTCAAGCCAGGATCAGTATCATTTGCATAAGTCTGTTAGCCCTTTGCCTTCAAGCCAGGATCAGTATCATTTCCATAAGTCTGTAAGCCATTTCCCTTCATGCCAGGATCAGTATCATTTGCATAAGTCTGTAAGCCCTTTGCCTTCAAGCCAGGATCAGTATCATTTGCACAAGTCTGTAAGCCCTTTGCCTTCAAGCCAGGATCAGTGTCATTTGCATAAATCTGTAAGCCATTTCCCTTCATGCCAGGATCAGTATCATCTGCATAAGTCTGTAAGCCATTTCGCTTCATGCCAGGATCAGTATCATTTGCATAAGTCTGTAAGCCCTTTGCCTTCAAGCCAGGATCAGTATCATTTGCACAAGTCTGAAAGCCTTTGCCTTCAAGCCAGGATCAGTGTCATTTGCATAAATCTGTAAGCCATTTGCCTTCATGCCAGGATCAGTATCATTTGCATAAGTCTGTAAGCCCTTTGCCTTCAAGCCAGGATCAGTATTATTTGCATAAATCTGTAAGCCATTTGCCTTCATGCCAGGATCAGTATCATCTGCATAAGTCTTAAGCCCTTTGCCTTCAAGCCAGGAGATATTCTGTAAAATTTGTTCAAACTCTGTTGAGAAGATTTAAATAAAGTCAAGCTGGTTTTATTTTTCATACCAGCAACCATATTTGACAGCAGATCTGCATCATTTGCAAACCTTTCAGTAATATTTCTGCCAATTTGACCAATTTCTGTTCAGTGGGTATTTTGGGGGGGGGGGGTATTTGGGGGGAGGTATACAAAAAAAAGTCATTTTAAAGTTTTTGTATCTTTTATAATGACTGTCATAACTGATGGAGAACCAACATGATTCGTATGAATTTGAAAGCACTTCGAGCTGGGACGCTTTCTGTAATAACTGGTCCAATTCTGTTAAATGGTTGATGTGAAAAATTTGTTTATGTCTGAAAACCTAGAAGTTCTGAGGAAGCCTGAGCTCAATGTGCAACCTAAAGTGCTGAACAAAATTATTTTATGTGCTTATGATCCTGTTGTACTATAAGTTTCATAAACGACCTATATATTCCTTCACTGGACTACACTTGAATCCATTACGAATGCATCTGGGACCATGTACAAACCACAAACCATTGCAGCCTGAATATCAAAAACTGTCACTATCATATGTGTTGTCACTGCAATAGACAATCAAGTGCCACCATTTTTCATCTTCCCAGGAAAATGCATGGCAAAATGGCCTGCTTGACGGAGTCAATCCTGAACATACAGCAACTTAATAGTTCAATAAATAAGGCGTTTGTTTTCAATCTATGCAGGATCCCTTGGTTCAGTATTTCACATTTTGTAATTTTCCTGTTTTAGTGCTCTATGATGGAAACAAAATCTACATCACTGGAACTGATACAGTAGGCAGAGGAAAAGAAACCTCTATTTGCTCCTCCTTTTGACTGAAGCCATCTCCTTTGACTGCTGCCATATGTACTTGCTTAAAGGTCAAGCTGAACAGCAAACAATGAATATCTGTATCTTCCATAGCATAATGTGTCAGCAGATCAGGGTCTTTGCTGTTTGTTCTAATGATTATTCACAACAAACTGCACAGACCCAGATCAGCCAGCACATTATGCAATGACAGATCTAGGCCTGTGTAGTTTGCAGTTGCACTGAACTCATAAGCGATTATATATGGTATTTGTATCTTGCACAGCCCATTTTAATTAGGACAGAATGTAGGTTGCTATACCCATCTCCATGAATTTGGTAGAAATGTGATAACTAAATAGGGTGTCTGTAAAATTCCATGCAAGGTCTACTCATCTACACCTAATTTCAGACAAACTTACATTCTGGGTTTTATAATGTGGCATTATCTCTCAATGGTACTGTTGTCAGTGAATCTGTAATTTCCCCTTCCATTACATTTTTTTCCAACAATCATCCCATTATGAGGGCTTGGCACCCAATCCAAATGGTCCAGATAAAATTCAACCACCAAGTCCTGACAATGTCTCCACCAAGCACTGCACAATATACATCAGTATACTGTCATTTTTCAGAAATTTGGGGTGGTTCAATTCTAAAAAATGTTAAGGTTGCCAGGTCCAGAAATACTTTGAACAAGTCTGGTGGTAGAAAATTCATAACTTATGACTGTTGTTGTACAAATAGATCAGCATATAGTCACAAAAACCATACCCCAGTAGAACTGTCTCAAAAATGAAAAGTAGAGAAAGCTGTTTCTTCCAATGAGTAGAAAAATCAAGTACTTCTGTTATCTCTTTTTCCCCAAAGGCAAAGAAACACAGCAGAAAACCTTAGTTGATGAGTCCAAAAGTGATAAGAACATTATATGTTGTCTGCAGGCAGTTTACTCCTCTTCAACTGGGACACTGTTCCCTCTTTACAATTGTTCTCTGTGGTAGATGCAGCACATTTGATGGCTGGATGCAACCGGGATGTTGTAACAAGATCAAAACTTTGACAAGAAGTGATGAATTCTACTGTCGAAACTGTGCAGAAATGTCAAAATATTACAAAACTACAAAATATACTCACTTATAAGTCAACCAGAGATCAGGGTCTATTTTTTCAGACTTGAGTATATATAGCATGTACAAAAACAATGTTTTACATTTTTGAATTTGTAAAAAACTGTTTTGTTTAACAGTTGTGACATTTTTAGCCTAAAAATGAATTCATAGTTTCCAACTTTGCTTGTCTGAACCTTTGTTTAATGGTGCTGATGAGTCACTACATGTATTTAGCCTAGGACCTTCGAAAACTAATGATGTAGTAAGCAGTGTACGTGTGAGTGTTCATCATTTATCTAATATTACCCTGTAAATGTATTTCCTTTGCATAATAGTCAAAACAAAGATTAAAAAAATCATTTTACTGCGTGCTATCTGACATGATCATTAACAGTCATAAAACCTAGAAAACCAGAAACAGTTGGGTACCACTGTTAACTGCTTTAGACAGAGCAACGCAAGATGCATTACACTGTTTCTTTTATAAAACAGAAATAAATTGATGCATAAATGAATAAATAATGCAATCATATGACACCTGTTTAAGTTTATTTAGAGTCAGTTACATAAGTACAGGTAATTAAATCAATCACATAAGAATCATAGACCTGTCAACTTAAAAACTGGCTTCAAACTATCATGAAATTTCCATTAAAAGCATTTTTTCCCCCAAATAAAAATCATAAAACCTAAACCTTAGAAGTCTGGTAAAATGGCACTCATTGTTGACTTCAATGACTGGCAGCAGTCTTTCAGAGAAAATTGATGTCCCATCATGTGCCTCCATGTAGATGTTTCACATACAATAGTTATATAAAATACTCACTGACATTTACAGGGATCAATGTTAACGTAAACTTCCACCAATTCTGTAAATTTGACATTTTACTGACCCAATTATTTTGTTATTTACTCCTTGACAATATTCATATTGTATAGTAATTGTTATTTACTCCTTGACAATATTCATATTGTATAGTAATTGTTATTTACTCCTTGACAATATTCATATTGTATAGTAATTGTTATTTACTCCTTGACAATATTCATATTGTATAGTAATTCTTTTTATTTAAAGAGAATAATATTGTTGCACATAAAACTTTCATGCTAAATTTGCTAACCCATTTATGCTCATAAAATGTGCAAGATTCATAAAACTATTTGCATTAAATACAAGGACAATCACCTCCATCAAAATAAGAGGGTGGACAAAAAGGTCCCTGTTAGAAAGGGCAGAAAAGCAGGCAGGTTATCTCATAAATCAAGAGATGGGTAGATGTTACAGACAGACAGGCAGACAGATTATCACATGACTGAGGAAATGAGTGGATGGATGGGAAAATGAAGAAATGATGAGATGGAATGATGTTATGGAAAGACATGCAGATTGATTATCACATGAATAAGGAAGTGAGTAAATGAATGGGAAAATGAAGAAATCATGAGATGGGTGGATGTTATGGACAGACAGGCAGATAGATTATTGCATGACTAAGGAAATGAATGGATGGATGGGAAAATGAAGAAGTGATGAGATGGGAGGACAGTATGGACAGAGGAGATATAATGTTATTTCATGAATGTTGAGAATGGGAGTATGAATGGGGAAATGAACATATGAGTGAATGAACTGATAAGCTTTTGCACTGTCTTCAATTTTTGGAAAAAATATATGCTGATATCATTCCTTGTTATAACAGTGAATGAACACATGCAGGTGCGTGGTTAAATGATTGGTTATAGGGATGGTTGGATGGACTGACTAATATGTGGACAAATGAATAAAGATGTAACTGATCCTTGCAAAATCAAAATAAGAAATTGAGGAAATCATTCCTCCCTCTGACAAATTAAAATGGTTTCTGTCAGGATCTGATCTAGAACTAAAACATTTAATGGGAAATTTCCTCTTCTCTTCCATTTTAAAAGAGGTGATTTTCTAAATATCAGAGATTTAATGAACACATAATCATAATGCCTGAAAACATTATGTGTGATTTTCACAGATTTGATTGATTTTCCTGCAATATTTTTGAGAAACCAGAAAGAATTCTGCAATCATGCATCCCAGAATAGACCCTGTTCTATTTACCATTTGAACTATGAATAACCAGTTCACATAAATCAGATGGGGAGGATTTCATCTAGGATAATATACAAACAATATGAGATTACATATAAATACCATAACTGATGATGAGTACATTCTCAAAACAAATCTGAAACAAATCAGACAAGAAATATGATCAGTATTTTAAAACCTGAATAGTCCAGTTCTGTTGCTTTGACAATATCATCAGTATTTTCAAAAATAACATGTCCCATTCTCCTTCTTTGGCTTAATCTATCTCCTTATCATTACACTGAATATATCCCAAATCTTTAAAAGACAAGGCTGTCATCCACATTTTAAAATATCCTAAAATATTTTTTATAAGAAATAGTCCTCAATTTAGCAAATTCTCTATGTAACTACCAGAAAACAAGTTCTAAAGTTACAATAGTATCAATCTTACCAACAGTTTAGAAATTTCTGCCACATTTCCAATGTTCAACCATTCAGAATCTTTGGGAAATGTCTTAGAATGCAATTCTGCTGCAAATGCAGAGAGTGGGAAATGTGACGATATGTTAAAACCTAAACTTACCATCCAGCATATGCAAAAAGCCCAGAGTAAAAGGACAATGAGATGGTGCCCGCTCCAATTTCAGGTCCATCAATGTTTTCCCATGCGTTCTGGAAATACTCAGTTTCTCCTGTGTGACAAAATTAAATGTTTACTTTCTGACCTATTGCAGGTACTCTGAAATTGTTAACTATTACAAATCACCAACCTTCCATAGCCATCCCAACCCCCTGAAAGTAACCCAGGGGTCATTATGTAAAGTCTGTCACATAGCCAGCCCAACCCCTATAAAGTGACCCAGGGGTCGTTATGCAAAGTCTGTCACATAGCCAGCCCAATCCCTAGAAAGTGACCCAGGGGTCGTTATGCAAAGTGTGTCATACATGTGATGCATCTCCCCACTAGAGCTGCACATATAAAGTTTGTTCCAAAAATATTTGATAATGCCATGGTAACTGATTTTTTTAACATGATATTTTACTTCCTTCAGAGCCACCTAGAGGACAAGGATATATCAAAGCATCAATGCTTTTGCTGTATCAAAACACAATGATACAAGACATGGAGAATCAATACAAAACAATACTTACCCTGTACGTGAGTTATTTTAATCTTCAGCACTCCGAATAATTATTTGTCATTTGCCTTGTTATTCTTTAAATTAAGAATTCATCTAACAGCTGTCACAGGCACAGGCATTCATTTTTGTCAGCAAAAAAGAAAATACTACTGAGAACACCCATTCAACTTATACAAATGAACACAAGGTGATGTGCTTATAATCTGAACACACACACCCAACCATTTCCATGCTAATTATCTTATCCCAAATGCATGTTTACCATAAAGGAAACATTCTAAATGTGTTACAATGAATTACTTTAGTGATCATTAATAACCACTTGTATGCATGTTTACTATAAAGGAAACAGTCTAAATGTGTTACAATGAATTACTTTAGTGATCATTAATAACCACTTGTATGCATGTTTACTATAAAGGAAACATTCTAAATGTGTTACAATGAATTACTTTAGTGATCATTAATAACCACTTGTATGCATGTTTACTTGTTGATTCACATCTAACTGGGTCATTTGAATATTACACTTCTGGTGGGTCACACAGTAAAATATGTTACATTAAATTCTCACTGACCATTGCTGTTTGTTCCAGTCCAATCAGAACTTAATGTAGTTATTCCCTGCATGACACACAGGAAGTAGTGTCAACGCAACAGAGAAATTTCATGCAAAAGTACTGATTAAATAATCTGTAAAGTACTTAAATTGTACATGGGGAACAAATTTGGAATGTCTTTTTTATGGTGAGATATTTAATCAGTGACTGAATGTGCTGAGGGGATAAATAAAATCAGCACAGTACATATCAGTGATGGGGCAGTGATGAGGGGATAAATAAAATTAGCACAGTACATATTAGTGATGGGGCAGATCTCAAACCACATGAGTTTGTCACCTTGCATAAACTTTATGTTTTTTTACCGAAGGGGAGTGGGTGTTGTCAATAGTTTTCCTTCTTCACTAACAAAAACATCACTACTTTCACACCTGGACTTGACCTAGGTGAGATTTTTTTTTGCATGAGGAAACTGCATCATTTCTTCTGTTTTGTAGATAACACTGTATTGTCTTCCAAGTTTAAGTGAAGACATGAAATTGGAAATAAGATGTTTTTAAAGCATTCGTGTAGTGCAAAACAAAGGGTGTGGTGGCCAAAGTTAGGCCTGCACCTGATCAAATAGAGCAGCCTAAAATGGCCTAATAGGTTGAATTAAAATCAATGAAAACTAACAGGTAGTCTGTTTGAAACATAAATTGACACTAAGTTTGTAAGCTGGAAATACAACCAGTATATCAACACAAATAAAAGGGCACCACACCTAACACAGATGTTCTAAAGTTGGAAAGACCATCAAGTTCATATGTGTATTAATAATGTATTGTATTGCTGGTTGTGTATAATAAATCATACCTATATGTGCTACAGGTATATCGTTTCACCCCTAGATGACACCCCTACTGCTGATGGTAACCATCTGGGCAACATGAATATAACGCTTCATGAATTTCCACCCTACAGTTTACACCTGGGCAACATTTTTAAAATGCTTCATGAAGTCCCACCCTACAGTTTAATATATGTGAATATGGACAGATGGACAAAAAAAACCCCGAAGGAATGATGAACAGACAGAAGGACAATATCAAAATGTCCATGATGATTGTTAACAAAGTACAGGGATAACAATTATTACAATTTTGCTAGAGACCACCTGTCTGTCAGATCACAACATTTTGATTACATTCTAAAAATACAGTATAATTGCTCAGAAGACCTGCATTCTCATCTGTTCCCCATAGATGGTCTCCTGTTAATACAGTGTGCAGCAAGTTCTTTGGGTCTCTTCATAAATGGTCATGTGAACACATATTTGCATAAAACTGAGAAGCTCTAAGTTTAATTTTTTATTCTTACAGTAGTAAATGGTGGTATATACGTATAGATAATAAAGACTACTTGTTTGTTTTCTTTAGTTTTGGTTTTTTTGCAGACAGTTTCAAAAATTGTCCATAGAATATATAACAAGAGACGCTTTTTTTCAGGTCTGCCTATTTTAGCTAGAAATAACAAACTTTAACATTTAGTTTGATCTAAGGTGCTTGGACATTGAGAATAACAAATATAACAGACACACTGAAGATACAGTGATCACTATATTAAGCTTCCATGAAGGTGGGCTTAACAAAATGATACAATTTATGTGCACCATATATATTTGTTTATATGCAAGGTCCAACTTCAAACAATATAGACCCAGATCTGCTGCTACATAATGTACTGGTCAAGCAAGGTCTATGTTCTTTTACTGTACTGATCACTCTATACAAACTGCATAGACCCAAATATGTTGGCATATTATTTATGTGATGTGGGTATATGCAATTTTCAGGTGGACCTTACCTACAAGTGAATGTATATGGTAACTACAATTGTAATACTAGAGCTATTTCCATAGCTCACCTTGGCAGACTGATATACTTTTGTTACACAGTCACCATCCACAGACCATGACACACAAATCAAAAAGTCATAACAAAAATGCAAAACACTGACCTATATTATGTTCCCTCTACTGTACCTGTATGCCCCCCCCCACCTCCACCAGGAGAGAGAGGGAGAGATTACACACCTCTTTCAAACCTATAAGTAACTAAATCTATTAAGTTTGGTGAAATCTCCATTGAGTAAATTTCAAGGCAGAGTCATGGAGAATGGACAAACAGCTAGATGAAATGACAGTATCACAATATTCCTCACAATAAAGCAAGAGGGAATATAACCAACTTGATCTATAAGTTCTTGTGGAAACATGAAAAATATCTAAAGAGATTAATTAGCAAGTTTTTGGGTTGCACACAGTCTGTGTTAGAGTGTAGGAGTGTACACGCATGTAGTTCAAATAAACCTATGGCATTCCTACTCATACTGTACATCATACTGATGGACTGCCAACTGCTCCATTCTACTGTACGTCGTAGTGATGGATTGCCAACTATTCCACTCTATTGTACATCATATAGATGGATTGCCAACTACTCCACTCTACTGTGCATCATACTGATGTATTTCCAACTACTCCACTCTGCATCATACTGACGTATTGCCAACTATTCCACTCTACTGTACATCATACTGATGGATTCCCAACTACTCCACTCTACTGTACATCATACTGATGTATTGCCAGCTATTCCACTCTACTGTACATCATACTGATGTATTGCCAGCTGTTCCACTCTACTGTACATCATACTGATGTATTGCCAACTATTCCACTCTACTGTACATCATACTGATGTACTGTCAGCTATTCCACTCTACTGTACATCATACTGATGTATTGCCAGCTATTCCACTCTACTGTACATCATACTGATGTATCGCCAGCTATTCCACTCTACTGTACATCATACTGATGTATTGCCAGCTATTTAACTCTACATCATACTGATGTATTGCCAACTATTCCACTCTATTGTACATCATACTGATGTATTGCCAACTACTCCACTCTATTGTACATCATAATGATGGATTGCCAACTGCTCCTCTACTATACATCATATGTTAACATAATGCAACTAAATATCCCTAATGCACCACTGCTTTCACTGCCTAAGTATTATAAATTCACAGCCAAGACTTAAAGCTGGTCACATGACTGGTCAGAACATTTCATACACCTTGATAATTGTCACCATATAAAACATACAAACTAAAATTGCCATAACATGCAATTTTTATGAAAATTTCTGTATATACTGAAAATCGTTGTTGTTTAATGAAGTTTGTACCATAAATAAGACTGATTTTTTAAATAAAATACAATGCTAATGAGTGCCCACCTGTAATCATGCAATCCATCAATTATACACTGAAGAGAAGGATAATACATATATATTATATATTCATCATTCTAAAACTCATGATAAAGGCAATTTTTACATGACTGAAACTTTGTTTTTTGATGCTACCGAGATTTCTTGGAATCAAGGATGACCTCACCTTATAATGTTAGCATGAAGGGACTAAACAAAAGTAGATGGTTGAAATCAAAGTAAATGAACCTTGTTGTTTTATCAGAATTGTTATGGTATACATTTTAGTCATCAGTACAGTAACTTGATCTGGATTCTTGTATGGCACCGTGTTTTATAGCTGAAGGTCATCAGATCAAGCCTGATCCTTTGGGCGTATGGTATCTGATATCCTTCCACTGCCAAACTTGATGTTATACAAGTACCCAGGTCAGGTTACTGTAATGAATACTTCTATACATTCCTACAAAAGAATAATGTATACCTTAAACCTAAAAAGTTAGCAAGTTTTTTTAAATAAAAAAGTGGTTGAAAATTAAAAACATGAGGACAATATGGATGCTTAACTCAAGGAAGTATAACAAAAATACCTTTTCCAATCAGGATGAGTCCAGTAATTATGATGATTGCAAGAGCCAGCAATTTAGCTAATGTGAAGACATCTTGTATTCTTGTAGCTGCCCGTACACTGTAGATGTTTATGGCTGTCAAGAATGCTAAAAATAGATAATTTCCACTTTAACACTACAGTCATTATTCATGAGAGACAAAAAGCAAAGATTCAGTGTGCCACAGTATCACATCAAAACATCACAAGAAATTAACTCTGAGATGACTCTTACATTAATTTGGCAGATAGGGTCTTAGTATTGGTATAAGACACACCATTGGAAATATTTTATGTTCATTACTTGAACAACTTCTGACTTCTAGCCCAACCATGAAGCGTAACGTTGATCTTTAAAATGGATCATACAAATGTGTAATGTGACATGACCTTTGGTCATGATGCATGAATTATATATTATTTTCATCTCACTACATGTATCCCTGGGAATTTGTGAGCTACAGCCCAGATACAAAAATTGATAATATTGATCAATTAACTAAGCAGTGATGAAAATAGAATGAAAATAAACAATAAATTCGTAAGTTATGATTTCAACACAAGTTTAATTAAACTCCCTTCACAATCCGATTAAAGTCAGATCTCCATTGTCCTGCATGAAGATCTGACAGCGACCACTTAGGGGTCATGTTCTAGTGACCTATGTTATTACCATAATCACTAATTTTATCAACCAATCAGATGAAGCTTATGCTTTTGCATTTGGAGACTGAGCACTATGACTGAGAAGCATAAATGTGTGCCAAACGATTTAATTCACTTTAAAATTTCTGAAAGCTGCATTTCCATTAGCTAATTCAAAGGTCACCAGAACATGACCCCAAAGTGGCTGATGTCAGATCTTCACATAGTACAGTGGAGATCTGATTTTACTTTGACTACGTTCAATGACTTCGAAGCTACAGTCCTAACAGCCCTAAAATAAAAAGTGAGTAAACTTCACACGTGACTTGATCTTGCAGATAGGACCATCTGATAGCTAACCGATATGCCCTCAAGCTGTGATTTTACAGGGGAATACATTTAATCCATTATTTGTAACAAGTGCTTGCTTCTGGGTGACAGTTTGAAAACACAAAAACTAATAGGACTCCAGTGATATATTACTAAAAGAAATATGACAGGTCCAAAGTTTCTCCACTGGATTTCTGGAAACCAGAAACAATAAAATATGCACATTTGCACGATGAAAATGTTTAGTTGGCTGGTCTTACAAATTGATTGTCTGTCTGTCTGTCTCCAATTTTCCTGTACTCAATGAATGAATGTAAATGTATGGTGAATTCTGATAGAGAATATGGGGGGGGGACTTATCTTAGCAGAAGAATTTTTAAAAAAATATATATGATCATTCTATACCAAAATACACAACAGAAGCTGTCATTTCATGACCAATCAAGAAACTGCAGTCATCTATCAAGTTAGTCAGCAAGACAATAATCATTTTGATTTTACTGCATTTACAGGCAAATTTAATAAGTAAAATGGCAATTTTAAATTTAATACCTTAACAAAATTAAGTTTAGTTTCTAAGGAGACAATGCAGGAACAACACATGGTTTTCTGATTGCAAGCATGCCCAGAACACAAGGGATAAGTCTGACTCCAAAGAATTCAAATAGTGATGATATCATATATCGATATCATTAGATGCAGTGAAATGAAAACACTATAAAAAAATATCGATCAGTAGTATTTGAGATACCAAATGAGCCACAATTAATAATAATAATAATAATCCTTTATTTAAAAAGGGTAACACAATCAGCTAAAAGTGAGTCTTTCTTGAGGCCCAGAACTAAACTAACAAAAGGTATGTGTACAGACATTCTGTGTAATACAACATTAACAACACTTTCGTGAAATACCAAACTATAAACAATATATTATGTGCAAGCCAAAGGACAAGTGGACAGTCAGAAAGCAAAGAAGAAATCAATAACAAAAACAAAAATTCCATTTACATGCCTGTACTTAGATTTTAAATCCTGCCAACTGTTTGCAACCTTAACAGATAATAGTAATAGTAAAGAGTTCCAAGCACCAGAGTACTTGAAACTTCTTTTGAATAATTCAGTCAGTGATTTTGGAGTCTGAATGTTATTTTGATACCCGGATTATAATTTTTTTCTTCACACTTTAAGGCAGAAACACAAGAGATATTAATAACCCAGTTTTCAACAATTTTAGACAACCCTGAAGGTATGGAGACAGGTCAATAATTTCCTTTGGTATCTTTTGCAAAACTATTAGAGATGGGCATATTCTTGCTATCTTTAGAAAAGTATGGAGACATGTCAATAATTTCCTTGGTTATCTTTTGCAAAACTATTATAGACTTAGGGCATACATGTGCTACCTTTAAGAGAGCCAGGAAAAAAATTGTAATAATACTCCAGTTGACAAGATAAGTAAATATATTTAAAATTTGTGGGCAGAATGTTTCAAGTTCCAATTCCATTTAATCCTGCTGATTTTGATGTGCTGAGTGTACATAGAGATCAGTAGCTTTTCACACAATGAAGATTGTGCTTTCTAGTGGTTATATTTACACATTTGTTTTCAACTTGTATGTGACACTCAAATTATTATTTCCTTCTTCTGAGAAAAATTTACTGAAAAATACATGATGATGTTGACATGGTCATATTATCATATTGAACTTGAACGGGAGCATCCTCATTTCCCTTTTCAAGTCAAGTTCATTGAGATATATCCATATATGTATGCCACTTTTATTCTATTGAGTGGCTTGAACACCATAACTTTTCTCAGCACAGTCAACATATATATTATCGTGCGTAGTGCATGCTCAGCCATTTAACAATGTCATCATCAGCAATGTGCAGAGCCTTCAGTCCACCGTGGAACTTTGTCCGTGGACAGTTGTTCACAATGTGTGACATCGTCTAAAGAGCTCCACAGCAACAAGAGTTAGTGGCATGGCCCCACTGGACAAGGTTGAATGCACAATGACCCTGTCCTGTCTGAAAGCGGTTCAGTGTGGTCCATAGATGACGTGGAAGGTTGAAGCCAGGAGTGCAGACAGATAGCTCAGCTACAAGGGAGTGGTTTACAACATCTGTTGAAGACCAGTCAACACTCCATGCCAAAACAGCTGTCATATCCTCCGGCAATGAAACTAACCAGACTGGGCATATTGAAGTCAAGCGGGCTGCCGGATGTGAGGTGATGTCCACGTACAGTGAAGTTTCTCACTGGCATAGACCTTAGCCAACACTTTTGTGGTTGCTTCGTGGTGATACAGATGTCGAGGAGGAATATTGCTGAGTACTGGCAGACATGGTAAAGGAGTAGGACATAAGAGATTATGCACACTGTTGTGTTGAGCTGGACATCAATTAACTCAGCGTGGGATGGTCAAGCCCAGACAGGAGTGCAATACTCAGCTGTTGAATAACAGAGGGCCAGTGCTGATGTGTTGAGTGTCTGAGCACTAGCCAATGAGATACTGTTTCTCCAAAATTTACATTTCTTCCAGTATTTCTTTTGATGACCTTTATCTCACTGATGTTTTGCCTCAATTACTTCAGATGTTAGTAATGGGGCGTACAATGATGTTTGATCCTTTTGTGTTAATCAGTACATGCATGGTGCATGGTCCATTAACAAATAGTTTATAACAATTATTTAAACCTTCAATACCATCATGTACAGTTTTAATTTTCTTTAAAGGTACACTATCCAGCTCTCTAAGAAAGTTATTTCATTGAAATATCTGAAAAACATTACTGTTTTGATATGTGGATCCTACCAAGCCTTGTTATGCTGATGTCTTGTGACACAGACTGGATAATGACCACAGCCTTTTTATGCTGATGTCTTGTGACACAGACTGGATAATGACCACAGCCTTGTTATGCTGATATCTTGTGACACAGACTGGATAATGATAACAGCCTTGTTATGCTGATGTCTTGTGACACAGACTGGATAATGACCACAGCCGTGCTATGCTGATGTCTTGTGACACAGACTGGATAATGACCACAGCCGTGTTATGCTGATGGTTTGTGACACAGTCTGGATAATGACCACAGCCATGTTACACTGATGTTACACAGACTGGATAATGACCATAACTGTGTTATGCTGATGTCTTGTGACACAGACTTGATAATGACCACAGTCGTGTTATGCTGACGTTTTGTGACACAGACTGGATAATGACCACAGCCATGTTATGCTGATGGTTTGTGACACAGACTGGATAATGACCACAGCCTTGTTATGCTGATGTGACACAGACTGGATAATGACCACAATATACTGGAATTTGTATCTGATACATTTTCACAATGGTGTGTATAAATATGATCAATCAGGGTTCAAACTGTTGTAAGACACATTTCTTAGCTGATTTATATTTCGTACAAAATGTTTTGTTTCAGTTAAATCCATTTTCAATTCAATGCAATATCCAGTACTAATTTAGTGCAGCATGTTTACTATAATTAATGGAGTTTTCAGCATTAGCACATTTCAACTGATACAAGTTTACCAATGAAAATCACAATAGTCAGTTTCCAAGAAAAAGATTTAAATTTGGCCTAGGGACTTAGTGTAACATGTGACTTCCATGTGCTCCAAAGCAAATACTCATTACCAATATGAGTAAAAACATGATGATGATATCATAAAAACCTGCACTGTCACAATATAACATAAGTCTTATAAAAATGACAACATCCTTAGTTCAAAGTCTGTTCTAAGTACTCTGGCAAATGTTTACACACAACAAAGGGTGTAGTATTGCTAAAAGTACATGGTACTTAATTATCTACCAAAAAGACTTTTAAAACCTGACAAAAATATGTTCTCAAGCTGCATGTAAAGTTCTTATGTCTAAGTACAGCTGACATCAGAAAACCACGCTACATCAAACCACATGAAACTGTACTGCTTACATAACTGTTTAAAACTGGTTCTCTCTAGTTTAAGTAATTAAAGGTAATCAACAATGCAATCAGTATATCACAGTGAATCTTTATAGCCATTCAGATACATATATTTTCTGCTTGAATGTCAAACTTCATTCTGTTTATTTTTAAAAATTGGAATTATTTTATGAGAAACAGTCAGCCAATTTATTAGAATTTTAAATGCCACCTTGTCACTGCCAAAGAGACTTGAAATAATCCCAACAAATGACACAATGAAAAAGCATACTTAATATTTATGAAATCTGATTCATATTTTGCATGGCAATACAAACAAGACACCAAACAATAACTAAAGCATATGCAATGGTTTGATATTCCAAATCCAACTCTTTTCCCAATGCATATTCCAATAACCCCATCCCCTTTCCTTCTTTCCCCAATGCATATTCCAATAACCCCCTCCCCATTCCTTACAACCAATCCCATCCCATAATAATCCCAAAATCCACGTTGACAAAGCTGTCAAAATGCATCCATCAAGTACATGATGTGTCTTCCATCAATGACTGCATATACAAAATTTGGTCTGAAATAATTGCAAATGCCATTGCAATTAACATTTTTGTATAGTTGAGCTTTGAATTCTCTTATGGATCCATTGTGTGGGAGATGAGGACAACACACACACACCCTCTTGCAGATTGTTATCTCAGGGGTAAAACAACTAGTTTCATAAATTTCTACAAATAGGTTAGGAACAGTCACACTTAAGGTATATGGATAGTCATACAAAGCATATAACAATATCCTCTAAGCTTTTTAAAACACAATGAGAATTATGGGGTTTTTGTTTAATAAAATGTTAAAATAGTGGTCAAAACTTGTACATCTGGCAACATATTATGTTTGGAAAATCAAGGTCAATACACCTACCAACACAGTATGCTTGGGAAATCGTGGTCTATACACCTGCTATCACATTATGCTTGGGAAATCTGGGTTTATACACCTACCAACACATTATGCTTGGGAAATCTGGGTTTATACACCTGCCAACACATTATGCTTAGGAAATCTGGGTCTATACACCTGTCAACACATTATACTTGGGAAATCTAAGTCTATAAATCTGCCAACACATTTTGCTTAGGAAATCTGGGTCTATACACCTGCCAACACATTATGATTGGAAATCTAGATCTAGATGTCTGCCAAAACATTATGCTTGGGAAATCTGTTATTGATTCATTTGCCAACACATTATGCTTAGGAATTCAGGGTCTATGCTGTTTACAGTTGGATGCTTATTATATACACTGGTAAATATAGCAGCTGATCAGGGTCAAACAGTGCAGAGTTCTTGGCACAATACAGGACCGCAAGACTTGACAAATGCAGATCTAAATATCAATCACTTTTACATGGTCGGGTAATCAATAAATGTTAAAATAGTGCACCTGCTGTATAAAATCTGCATTTCATGAAAGGGAAACTTAACATATATTTAAACATGAGCATAAAACAACAGGTAGATATACATGTATGGTCTATAATATTTTGTATACTTGTTAATCATTTATTCTGAGTTGCACAAACATTGCAGGTTAAAACAAGAGGCCCTTGAAGAGACTGCTGCTCTACACCAAATCACATAATAAGCTGGCAGATCAGTGTCTATGTTGTTGAAGAGACTGATGCTCAACATCATATCACATAATAAGCTGGCAGATCAGTGTCTATGTTGTTGAAGAGACTGATGCTCTACATCGTATCACATAATAAGCTGGCAGATCAGTGTCTATGTTGTTTGTTTTACTTACTTGTCCTAACAAAAAACATAAGACACAAATCTGCCAATGCAATATGCTATGGTAGTTCTGGGTTGATGCAATTTGGATTTGACTTTTAAATGGGTGTATAAGGTGGAATCCTCTTACATAACACAGACAGGACAAAATCAGTGATCTTCTGGGATAAGACTGCAGTGAATAATGGGAAGTCATTATACAGAACATATCCATAATTTCATCTAATATTTTGAATGGAAAAACTTCCAGATGATATCCAGTGTAACAAGGAACATTTTATGGCCTTTCTCATGCCTCTAGATTTTTCCTGTACAAAAATGGGGTCAACAGTGTCCCTAACAAAACATATATATAGAGTAATTATAGCAATACAAGCAAGACACCAAAGTAGAACTTAAATCAATCACCTGATGGACACCTGACAAATAGCCAAATGCAAGCTTAGTCATCAATTAAAGGTTTTCCTTAATAATGGCAGCAAAATTTAATTGAAGGGTCAGCATCATTTCTACAAAATTGAAATCCCTCTAAGCAAGGATAATTTCTATCAATATTAGTCCAATTCTGCTAAGCGTTTCTGAGAATCATTCATTTAAAGACTTTACTGTTTTTAGTAATGGTTGATAGGCATCAATGGTACACATTTTAGAGCCCTTTATGATAGGATACATTTTCTCAGATTTGGTAAAATTTATATAAGCAGTTGACAAAAACTAATTTAAAGGTTTCTTTAAATTTAGCAAAGGTGGCCATATCTGATGCAGATCAAAATTATTTGTATAAATCTGAAAGCTCTTTTTACATGCAAAGTGTATTTCAAATTTGGTCACATTCTGCTGAACAGACTTTTTAAATAAAAAATATAAAAAATTAAAAGATTTTGTCTATTTTTTTTTTGCAATGGAAACATTTTTTATGGTAGATCATTTGTATAAATCTCAAACCCCTCTGTGCTAGGATGCTTGTGTAAAATGTACTTAAATTATTGATGACTAGTTTGTTTTGGGTTTTGTTACAAGTCACTTGATGGGTTTATTAACAGGAAGGCTAAAAAATTAACATAAATTCTCTCTCCACAGATGGTGAATTTGCAGACAGATCACCAAAACCCAGTCATCACAAATTCATTGGAACCATGAAGAAGTGGTAACTCAGTACATACAAACATTGTGAATTTCTTGAGGTACAATAAATGCTTGCATTAGTATAATTACTAATCAAAGCAGTCTTTGCATACATGGAACTATCTGACATAATGCTACCCAAGACGAAACATGGATTTTATTACAGGTGATAACAAAGTACTTGGGTCTAAAATTATAAATTGCTGGAAATATTTGCAAGGTGCAACCACCACCAAAATGGCAGAAATTAACTGAGACAGCCCAAATAAGATCAAGAAAAGACTAAGAAAATATGCTGGAAAAATTAAACGAAATGGGTGAAATAAAATTCAGACGAGTTTGTGATGTTGTGCACTTTTTGTACTAAATATTCTAAAAAATATGAAAGTGCAGAGAGTAATTAATTTGTAAATCTGTTTGTGAAATAAATCTGCTGTTGTTTTAAGCTGATATTAATGAATAATAAATTTTGAGTTAAAAACTGAATGGGATTCTGTTTGTTTTAGCAGGATCAGTAAAAAATTGTTTTTGTGATCCTATGGGTTACTAAAAAAAAATCACAATTTTGAGCCCTGAAGCCTTATTTGAGGATAGCTTGACATAATTTGTTAAAAGTCTGAAAACTTATTTCCATGATGCATTGTGTCAAATTTCAAATTCTGTTATTAATTTTTTACAAGCAGTCATTTTAAGTGTCTTCTATTAGAGTAGCAATTAATTTTTAAAGTAAATAGGTAAAATTTGAAGAAAGAAAGTGTCAAAAGCCCTCCATTCCAGAATATGTCACTTTTAGCCAAATTCATCTGAGTAGATTCTGAAAAATCTGTTTCAGAGTTTTCATCTTTTAGTACACTACTGCCACATCTGAGGGTGGGGGTGGGAGGCAAAGACAAAAAAAAAAGGTCGCAGTTTGTAATCTGGTACAGAATAAGAATATTTCTGCAATTTCATGTTCTAAAAAAAGTATTAGTCAGTTTCAGTATGATTCTTTGTACCAGTCTCTGCCCCCTCCAGTTCCTAAACCACAACTACCCAACTTAATTTTATTTCTTTGAGGCAAAAGCATATCCGTATTGCATAAAACTATGATGTTATGTGATAGATATGCACTCAGATTATTTAAAGACACTGCAATGTGCATTTGCCTGATATAACTTGATGTAAATTTGAAGCTGTCCACAATAGCCAGTACTAAATTATGCTTCTAGTGTTTGGCTAGTTGGTGTTAACAAATTATTAATATCTTAATCAGTTTCCCTTTACCCTCATTTGTGCACCAGAGACCCCCCAATTTTTTTGGTTGACCCCTAGTTTTGATACCAAAGTTTGTTTTTTACACAGTCTGACCACCAGTTTTAACACCAAGGAGATTTTTGACCCTCAGCCTTGCACTCCTATGGATACACTGCTTAACGAGTGTAATATCTGGCAGGGACAAAAACAGGGTCAGCTGGGAAACTGGACACTGTTTTTCTGCAAGACCTAAGCAGTTATGTGTTCCTGAAAATGAAGTACTGCAAAAACAGGGTCAGCTGGGAAACTGGACACTGTTTTTCTGCAAGACCTAAGCAGTTATGCGTTCCTGAAAATGAAGTACTGCAAAAGTATTTTAGAAACTACTTCAAACTCAATGATATTGAGTCAAGCACATCATAGATGTATCATGTGATATAATGCAACATAACTCTCCATCATTCATATATTAACTTTTCTATATACTGTAAGGAACATAACACGTATAGTTAATTCAAGGTTAACGACGCATTTCAAAAAGAAATAGGCATGTGGACATTATTATTCATGAAGATGCTTCATTGTTTTGATTTCCATCACCATGCTGGAAAAGATGCTCATAAAATGGAAACTTGAAGTCATACAACATGCTGAACTTTAATATTTTCATCAAGTTTAACCCATCTGTGACAAAATAAAATCAATTCAGAGGGTACCTTTTCATGCGGGACACTATTACAGTTGTATGTTCACTATATTCCAGCTACCACTTTGCAGAAGTGTGGATTTAATTATGTAATAAATATTATTTTGCATACATGTACTCTGAAGAAAGGAAGTAAATAAATGTAGATGGTACACAAATGCTATTTCATGCAGTGACAGAATGAGTTTAAAAATAAATATGGTAACAATTTGATTCAAAAACGGAATTTTTTATGTTTTTTGGGTGGACAGCACTGAAGTGGTAAGTGAGGGCAATGATACGGATGATGATTTTGATGAGGAAAAAAAAGACCATTTGTGAGGAAAGATTACATATTTAGGCAGATGATAATCCTGACTTAGGCCCTGCAGATCATAATCTAGATTTTGACAGAATGAACTGAGATGATGATAATTGGATAGAAGAAAATTTATTTCCAAACTGAATTTTAGCATGTGTAGGTCAAACTGGTGGACAGTACTGGAGTGGCAAATGATGGCAGTGATGTGGATGATAATTCTTAAGGAAATACAGACAATTTTGTTGATGGAAATTAATATTTTATGCATTTGGGATTGTGATATCGACAGATCATCTAAAATGGCTATGAACTTACCACATTTCATACACTTACACACTGGAGGTAAAGTGAATATTGCAGATAGAAAAACTGCATTGAAAGTAAGTTAACAAAAATGTAACATGTTTTCTTTGAGTTTACTTCACTTTTGATGAAAAGTTATGACTTCAAAGAAAATTAAAATTTTAAGCATTTTAAATTTTTATAAAATTTTGAAAATTCATTTGAAACACCAGTTCTGTAAAGCCAGACTGACCAGCATCACAGCATTTTGTCATAATGATAAGCCAATGTAGAATTTCCTGTTCTACACAACCAGTTGCCTGTTTGAGGTTCAGTTTGAAATGGGTTCATTAGTATTTCTTTTGTTTTTATTTGTTTTTGATCAAACATTTAGTAAAACAGCTGTTTTAAATGACTGCTTCAATATTCTAAATACTAACCTCTGTATGGACAGGTCACTTTTCCACTGGGAATGTTCTATTGCCAGAAAAGATATAACCAGACCCTACTCATCAGCATAGCACACTATATAAAATTAACACTGACACTAAACCCATGTAAATTTGTGTCATTTTAGTGCATATTGAAATTATCATGAAAAACAGCTGAAAAGTGTTTAAGTTATGATGATTTCAATTAGTATAGTACAGTGGCAGTCAGACAAGTGATGGGCATTTGGCCTGAATGTCTGGTAATCTGCCAGGCCACCCCATCCATAAATCAAACAATGCTATCACCTTCACCAGTAAAAGTACTGGTCAGCATTCCACTGGTATGGGCATGTGTTAGGGTTTGAGCTGGTACAGCAATTATGTCAATTTGAGTCCAGTATGAACCCTACAAATGTCAATCAAACTCCAAGTTGGTCAAAGTAAACACAGCAATAAAAACAAGACATACATATACAGAGCGCTGCTAGAAGTCTTGTGGCTGTATCTGGAGGGTTGCAGGCAATGAATAATGGCTGAAGGGCATAATTGGCAAAGGTCAAGGCCACTATAGCCTGTGCTGTAGGTCGAATAATGATCAGGTTTACCTGAAATACAAGACAAAAATTTCTGAATGCTCAGCAAAAATGTTTGATTATAAACATAAAAACACAATTACTTCAAATGTTAACACATTCTTTACCTTACCTGTTATGATGACTGCAAATTGGCTGCAATACCCAAGCTGGTTTCTACATCCAAGCTTTGATGACTGCTTAATATATGTAGAAACTATACCAAGCATATTGTTAACAAAATAATATTTTGTACATTTATAGAAGTAATTGTGTTTCATTTCACTTCAAGATTTACACAAACATCTAAATATAAAAATGTCATTTTATGTTCACAGTTGTTTGCTTTTACTAAATGAAATAATTTACTTAAACATTAATTTTACAGACCAACTGGGTTGAGCACTGCAAATGACAACATCTCTATCTAACTACACAGGATAAAAATAGTGAGATGTAATAATAACAGATTTTGAGAAATTTTAAGTGACTCTCCAAACTTTTATAATGTTGAACAATAACTGCTGATATTGCATACACATCATGTATATTGAACAAATTATGCCAATATTGCATACATATCATGTATACAGTAAATTATGCCATTATTAAATATGAAACATGTCTATGGAGTAAATTATGCCAAAGAAACAAGTCTCTGAACTGCAACAAGATAACATATCTTACAAAGTATAATCAAATTTTTATCAAACTGGTTGGTTGGTTGGTTTTTAATGGCACTTTTCAACACGTTATATCATGTCAAGTTAATGACTTTCTCAAGAACACATGGAGGCAGGTACTGAACTGCAACCCTGGATTATAAATCCAGAAAAAGCTACTGCAGCTCCCAAATTTACTCAAACTAGGCCCTGATATTGGTCCCAAAGTTGTATCCGCCCTTTTCTGTTTTCAAATCATATGTCTATTTTAAGTAAATGCAATGACTCTAATGTAGATGAGTTTTACAGAATTATCCAACACTTGAATTTCTGTGGAAAAGTTAGGAATTTGAAGTGAACACATCATATAATATGACTGACTGTGAATACACTGACAGAAGTAAACTCTTCAAGTTAGATTTTGAGATAATTAATTTAGATTTAAGTCTTTATACAGTGGGATTGGGGTTTAGATTTAAGTCTTTATACAGTGGGATTGGGGTTGGTTTAGATTTAAGTCTTTATACAGTGGGATTGGGGTTTAGATTCAAGTCTTTATGCAGTGGGATTGGGGTTTAGATTCAAGTCTTTATACAGTGGGATTGGGGTTTAGATTAAGTCTTTATACAGTGAGATTGGGTTTTAGATTTAAGTCTTTATACAGTGAGATTGGGGTTTAGATTTAAGTCTTTATACAGTGGGATTGGGGTTTAGATTTAAGTCTTTATACAGTGGGATTGGGGTTGGTTTAGATTTAAGTCTTTATACAGTGGGATTGGGGTTTAGATTCAAGTCTTTATGCAGTGGGATTGGGGTTTAGATTCAAGTCTTTATACAGTGGGATTGGGGTTTAGATTCAAGTCTTTATACAGTGAGATTGGGGTTTAGATTTAAGTCTTTATACAGTGGGATTGGGGTTTAGATTTAAGTCTTTATGCAGTGGGATTGGGGTTTAGATTTAAGTCTTTATACAGTGGGATTGGAGTTTAGTTTAAGTCTTTATACAGTGAGATTGGGTTTTAGATTTAAGTCTTTATACATTGAGATTGGGGTTTAGATTTAAGTCTTTATACAGTGGGATTGGGGTTTAGATTTAAGTCTTTATACAGTGGGATTGGGGTTGGTTTAGATTTAAGTCTTTATACAGTGGGATTGGGGTTTATATTCAATCTTTATGCAGTGGGATTGGGGTTTAGATTCAAGTCTTTATACAGTGGGATTGGGGTTTAGATTTAAGTCTTTATACAGTGGGATTGGGGTTTAGATTTAAGTCTTTATACATGTACAGTGGGATTGGGGTTTAGATTTAAGTCTTTGTACAGTGGGATTGGGGTTTAGATTTAAGTCTTTATACAGTGAGATTGGGGTTTAGATTTAAGTCTTTATACAGTGGGATTGGGGTTTAGATTTAAGTCTTTATACATGTACAGTGGGATTGGGGTTTAGATTTAAGTCTTTATACAGTGGGATTGGGGTTTAGATTCAAGTCTTTATACAGTGAGATTGGGGTTTAGATTCAAGTCTTTATACAGTGGGATTGGGGTTTAGATTAAGTCTTTATACAGTGAGATTGGGTTTTAGATTTAAGTCTTTATACAGTGGGATTGGGGTTTAGATTTAAGTCTTTATACAGTGGGATTGGAGTTTAGATTAAGTCTTTATACAGTGAGATTGGGTTTTAGATTTAAGTCTTTATACATTGAGATTGGGGTTTAGATTTAAGTCTTTATACAGTGGGATTGGGGTTTAAATTTAAGTCTTTATACAGTGGGATTGGGGTTGGTTTAGATTTAAGTCTTTATACAGTGGGATTGGGGTTTATATTCAATCTTTATGCAGTGGGATTGGGTTTTAGATTTAAGTCTTTATACAGTGAGATTGGGGTTTAGATTTAAGTCTTTATACATGTACAGTGGGATTGGGGTTTAGATTTAAGTCTTTGTACAGTGGGATTGGGGTTTAGATTTAAGTCTTTATACAGTGAGATTGGGGTTTAGATTTAAGTCTTTATACAGTGGGATTGGGGTTTAGATTTAAGTCTTTATACATGTACAGTGGGATTGGGGTTTAGATTTAAGTCTTTGTACAGTGGGATTGGGGTTTAGATTTAAGTCTTTATACAGTGGGATTGGGGCCTACTGATAATTACTAAAAACTCCTAAAAACAACTGATAAAAATGCCCTGCAATATGGATTGCCCTACCCATAGTTGTAGGAATGCCAGGCAGGGGCCGAAGGCTTCCAATATATAGGCGTAGTCACCTCCGGAACGTGTAATAGTAACTCCAAGTTCTGCGTAACACAGGGCTCCAATCAAAGACAGCAGTCCACAGCTGACCCATACTGCTAGTGACACACCAATCTGTAATGAATGACACAGACAATCAGAGTACTGAGATTACTGATGACTTGGAAGGTTTACTGTAATAATGCACATTAAACAAAAACAAATGGAGGAACAGAATCTGCAAGATATTGATAACTGAGTATCTATTTTTTTATCATAAATACATGAAAATATCCCTCTAAATATATTTAATCTTTATTATAAATGGTTCAAGTCTTTTATTTATCATGTAACTAAGAAGTGATAAGAATTTTTTTACAAATATTTTGAGAAAATATTTAAGCATTTTGTATTGAAATGATTGTGTCTTGTTTGAAGTGCTACATAGAAGTAGCCAAACTATATCAATGATGTTTTTACTTGGACTAATCATTTTCTTTCAGGACTGGATTTAAGTTTTGTTCTTTTACATACGTTGATTGATCTGTCACCATTCAAAGGGCAGCAGTGCTAAATATTAACTGGCCTGTCACAATTCAAAGGCCAGCAGTGCTAAATATTAACTAGCCTTTCACCATTCAAAGGCCAGCAGTGCTAAATATTAACTAGCCTTTCACCAATCAAAGGCCAGCAGTGCTAAATATTGATTGGCCTTTCACCATTCAAAGGCCAGCAGTGCTAAATATTAACTGGCCTTTCACCATTCAAAGGCTAGCAGTGCTAAATATTAACTGGCCTTTCACCATTCAAAGGCCAGCAGTGCTAAATATTAACTAGCCTTTCACCATTCAAAGGCCAAATATTAACTGTCCTTTCACCATTCAAAGGCCAGCAGTGCTAAATATTAACTGGCCTGTCACCATTCAAAGGCCAGCAGTGCTAAATATTAACTGGCCTGTCACCATTCAAAGGCCAGCAGTGCTAAATATTAACTAGCCTTTCACCATTCAAAGACCAGCAGTGCTAAATATTAACTAGCCTTTCACCATTCAAAGGCCAGCAGTGCTAAATATTGATTGGCCTTTCACCATTCAAAGGCCAGCAGTGCTAAATATTAACTGGCCTGTCACCATTCAAAGGCCAGCAGTGCTAAATATTAACTAGCCTTTCACCATTCAAAGGCCAGCAGTGCTAAATATTAACTAGCCTTTCACCATTCAAAGGCCAGCAGTGCTAAATATTAACTAGCCTTTCACCAATCAAAGGCCAGCAGTGCTAAATACACTGGTCAACAGTGAAATCATTACTGACTTGAAAAGGCCCTAATCTGTAGTATTTTGGTGTGCCGAACACGAATATAACCGTGAAAAATTTGTATTGGCTCTCGTTTTGAAGATATTCATATACCTCATTTTCTATGTTTCACTGTGTAAATTTCTCCAGTAGGACTGCAGCAACATCCGGAATAATGATGTAACATTGCATAATACCATCATGCTCACATCATCCACAGTTGATTGCATCATTTTCTGATGCAATGCAATACTAATGCCATGCGGCTGCTGAAGTAAGTTGACGTCAGCAGTGTACTATACATGTGTAGGCCTATTATACTAATGCCAGGCGGCTGCTGAAGCTGACGTAAGCAGTGTACTATATAAAGCCCAATCAGATAGGTTCAGCATTTAAAATATTTTAGACGTTGTGCGAGACAGTTCAAGCTACTGTTACATAAAACTTATTATTTTATCCATTTACGTACAATAAAAAACAGTAATGCCTCGAAAGTGTGTTAATACCGCGGACAATTTTTGCTATATTTGTGGGGAAGTGACATTTGCCAACCAGAAGAAAAGTATCAATTCTCAAGTGAAGAAGGCATATCATCTTTACTTCGGATGCAAGGTTGGTGACCAAGACAAGCCTTGGGCTCCGCATATATGCTGTGCTACATGTACAACACAGCTTTCACAGTGGTTGAATTGCAAAAGGTCATCAATGCCGTTTGCAGTCCCAATGGTGTGGAGAGAGCCAAGCAACCACCTAAATGACTGTTACTTCTGCTTGGTTCCTCCTCTTTCCGGCGGAATAACGAAGCGAAAGAAGTCGAGAATAGTCTACCCAAACATTCCGTCTGCATTGAGACCAGTTCCACATGGTGAGGGACTTCCTATTCCAGAACCTCCAGCAGAATATTCTCTTGATTCATCTGACGAAGACAAAGGTGAGTCGACCTGTTCTTCTCCTGGTCCATCAGCATGCAGTGATCCAGATTTTCACTGTGGTGCATCATCAACCCCACACAGAATAACACAGGAAGAACTAAATGACCTGATTCGTGATTTGGACTTATCAAAGAACAAGGCAGAATTGCTAGGATCAAGACTCCAACAATGGAATCTTCTAGAAGAAGATGTCACAATTACTGCATATCGAAAGCGCCACCAGCAATTGGAGCGTTTCTTCAGAAAGGAAAGTAATCTGATATTCTGTTCCGATATTGAGGGCCTCATGAATGCTTTAAAAATCACTCATGACCCACAAGAATGGAGACTATTTGTGGACTCTTCGAAACTGAGTCTCAAGGCTGTGCTTTTGCACAATGGAAACATTCTTCCATCTATTCCAGTAGCGTATGCTGTCCACATGAAAGAGACATACGATAACTTAAGGCAGCTGCTGAATTCCATTGAGTATAACAAGTACAGCTGGCACCTCTGTGGTGATTTGAAGGTAGTTGCCCTTTTAATGGGACTGCAGCAAGGATATACAAAATACATGTGTTTCTTATGCGAGTGGGATAGCCGAGCAAGGGAAATGCACTACATGAGGAAGGAATGGACTCACAGGCAGAATGTAGCCATTGGAGAGAAGAATATCCAACACCCAGCTCTGGTTGAGGCTCAGAAAATCTTGCTACCACCCCTTCACATCAAACTAGGTTTGATGAAGAACTTCGTGAAAGCCATTGACCGGACTTTGCCAGCATTCCGATACCTGCATGAAAAATTCCCTCGACTCAGCGAAGCAAAGATTAAAGAGGGAGTTTTTGTGGGTCCTCAGATTCGAGAGCTTTTCAAAGATGACCGGTTCAACAACTTGCTGGAAGGTGACGCGAAACAAGCATGGAATGCTTTTCGCCTAGTTTCTACAAACTTCCTCGGAAATGTTAGGGCAGAAAACTATAAGGAACTAGTAGAAGACATGTTGATGAAGTATAAGAAACTTGGCTGCAATATGTGGTATTGTTAGTGATGAACACGGCGAACGTTTTCATCAAGATATCGCAACAATGGAACAAAGATACCAGGGAAAATGGTCCACTACAATGCTGGCTGACTACTGCTGGACACTCCTCAGAGATGCTCCCGAACAGCTGTACAAGAGACAGGCGAAGAAATCTAAGATGTAGTCAATGACTTGATTTTTTTATAGGTAGGCTATTACAGTTGACCTTTTACTATTGGAATGCATTTCGTTATGTAAACATTAATTTTTTGCAGATTACAAAAAAACTAGAGCCAATTTTGCAATTTGACTGTCATATTCGTGTTCAGCACATAAAAATTGATAAGAATTGACTAATTTTATTTCAGTAACATGACTTTTGTAAAAATTTGTTGTCCAGTGATATTGATTGGCCTTTCACCATTCAAAGGCCAGCAGTGCTAAATATTAACTGGCCTTTCACCATTCAAAGGCCAGCAGTGCTAAATATTAACTGGCCTTTCACCATTCAAAGGCCAGCAGTGCTAAATATTAACTAGCCTTTCACCATTCAAAGGCCAAATATTAACTGTCCTTTCACCATTCAAAGGCCAGCAGTGCTAAATATTAACTGGCCTGTCACCATTCAAAGGCCAGCAGTGCTAAATATTAACTGGCCTGTCACCATTCAAAGGCCAGCAGTGCTAAATATTAACTAGCCTTTCACCATTCAAAGGCCAGCAGTGCTAAATATTAACTAGCCTTTCACCATTCAAAGGCCAGCAGTGCTAAATATTAACTAGCCTTTCACCATTCAAAGGCCAGCAGTGCTAAATATTAACTGGCCTTTCACCATTCAAAGGCCAGCTGTGCTAAATATTAACTGGCCTTTCACCATTCAAAGGCCAGCAGTGCTAAATATTAACTGGCCTTTCACCATTCAAAGGCCAGCAGTGCTAAATATTAACTGGCCTTTCACCATTCAAAGGCCAGCAGTGCTAAATATTAACTAGCCTTTCACCATTCAAAGGCCAGCAGTGCTAAATATTGATTGGCCTTTCACCATTCAAAGGCCAGTAGTGCTAAATATTAACTGGCCTTTCACCATTCAAAGGCCAGCAGTGCTAAATATTAACTGTCCTTTCACCATTCAAAGGCCAGCAGTGCTAAATATTAACTGGCCTGTCACAATTCAAAAGCCAGCAGTGCTATGTATTGATTGGACTTTTACCATTCAAAAGGAAAGCAGTGCTAAATATTAATTGGCCTGACACGATTCAAAAGCCAACAGTGCTAAATATTGACTAGCCTGTCACTATTCAAAGGCCAGCAGTGCTAGATATTGATTGGTCTTTCACCATTCAATGGCCTGCGGTGCTAATTATTGATCGGCCTTTCACCATTCAAAGACTTGCAGTGCCAAATATTGATTGGTGTGTCACAATCAAAAGGCTAGCAGTACAATGAATGGCTTTTCACTATCAAAAGACCAGCAGTACAATGAATGGCTTTTCACTCAAAAGGCAAGCATTACTGTGAATGGCTTTTCACAATCAAAAGACCAGCAATACACTGGATGGCCTTTCACTATCAAAAGACCAGCAGTACAATGAATGGCTTTCCACTATCAAAAGGCCAGCAGTGCTAAATATTGATTTTGCCTCACTGTCATTTGAATCAATAGCAATGTGCATCAGTAATGTGATATTTCTTACAACCATTGGCTGTATTGACCAAGGTCAGTCATTTGTTTCTTCATCATGTTGCAGTACATCAGAACTGAGAAGATCTATTGAAATAACTCATCAAAATATCAAGCATCATGATATAATAAGAAATGGAAATTCCATCCCCATTCTTTTTCTTGTCTGAGCCAAAGCACATTCGTCATCATCATCAGTCTCATGACCTAGTGTGGTCGTTGAGGCACTGTGCTGCTGAACATCTGACCAGTTCCCTCCACTTGTCTTGATCATGTGCCAATGCCTGTGTCTCCGCAAAACTTTTCCTGGTCCATTCTGTGATGTTGTCAGTCCACTTTTTTCTCTGTCTACCTCTCCTTCTGCCACCCTGGACGCTGCCCTGCAGGACTGTTGTATATA
This sequence comes from Sinohyriopsis cumingii, assembly GCA_028554795.2. Lineage (NCBI taxonomy): Eukaryota > Metazoa > Mollusca > Bivalvia > Unionida > Unionidae > Sinohyriopsis > Sinohyriopsis cumingii. The sequence continues at coordinate 120,809,893 of CM068835.1, read as the reverse complement.
GACTGTTGGCACTAGTGACATGGCCATACCATTTCAGCTTCCTCTTTTTGACGGTGGTGAGGAGGTCCTCATATTAGCCTACTTCGCGCCTGATGGTGTTACGCACTTCTTCATTTGTGATGTGGTCCATGTAAGAGATGTCAAGGATGGTTCTGTAGCATCTCATTTCAAGTGACTGGATTCTTCGTTGTAATTCTGCTGTTAGGGTCCATGCCTCACATGAGTACAAAAAGACTGAGATGACTTGAGCTCGCAATAGTCTGATTTTAGTTTTCAGACAGATATTCTTGTCTCTCCAGATGGGTCTTAGCTTTGACATAGCTGCCATTGTTTGTGCTGCTCTTGACAAAATTTCTGCTCCTGACCCCTCTTCAGTGATTATGGAACCAAGATATTTGAACTGGCTCACTGTTTCCAGTTCATTTCCTCTGACTTTAATCTTGGCTGAGATTTGTTTGTCACTATTTGTCATCAGTTTTGTGTTCTCAGTGCTTATCTCCATGTCAAATCTGGAAGATGTTTCATCCAGGTTCTTCACTAAGGTGACTAGCTCGTCTTCACTGCCTGCCAGCCCATCAATGTCATCTGCAAAGCGGAGGTTGGTGATGTTACGCCCTCCAATGCTGACTGTCCCACAGTGGTTTTCCAGGGCTTCGCTCATGATGCGCTCTAAGTAGATGTTGAAAAGCGTGGGTGACAGGAGACAGCCTTGATGCACTCCCACTGTTGTCTGGAACCAGTCCCCCACAGCACCTTGGGCAATTACTGCACTGGTAGCCTTGGCGTACAGCTGCTTGATGGTATTGGTTAACTTTTGACCCATGTTATACTTCTTCATTGTGGCCCACAATGCCTCATGCCACACTCTGTCAAAGGCCTTTTTGAAATCTATGAACACACGATAGATATCTTGTAGGTGTTGCGAGTACTTTTCGCACAGAACCCTGACATTGAATATTTGTTCTGTTGTGCTTCTTCCACTCCGGAACCCGGCCTGTTCTTCAGCGATTATTTCTTCTGCTTGTGGTTTCAGTCTGTTCAAGAGGATCTTCAGCATTACCTTACTAGCATGGTTGATCAAACTAATAGTTCTGTAATTTTGGCATAGCTGGAGATTGCCTTTTTTGGGAAGTGTTATAATCAGTGACTGGGTCCATTGTGTTGGCCATTCACCTGTCTGCCAGATCTTGTTGTAGATTTTTGTTAGTAGCTCTTTCACTGATTCTCCCCCATTCTTGATAAGTTCAGCTGGGATGTTGTCTACTCCAGCTGCCTTCCCATTCTTCAGTGCTCTTATTGCTGACTCCACCTCTTCTTTGAGAATGGGGAAGTCATCATCATTTGAGGAGTTTGGAACTTCAAGTACCTCTGGGTCTCCTGTGGACTGATGGTTGTAGAGTTCTTTGCAAATCTCAGTCCATCTTTCTGCAATGTCACTCGCTTCTGTGAGGCATTTTCCATTTTTGTCTTGAATGGTACTGACTCTTGGTTGTTTCTGTCTGGTGAGGTCTTTCACAATTTGGAATGCCTTTTTGCTGTTATTCTTTATCAGACTGTTCTCCATTTCTGTGCACTTTTGTCCAATCCAATTTTCTTTTGCTTTGCTCAAGTTTTTTCTGATATTCTTGTTTATTTCTCGGTACTTCAATGCCCCTGTTGTGTTTCTGGTGTTTTTTAGTTCTCTTCGGGCATCACACAGCTTCAGAATCTCTTCTGTAACCCAGGGTTTTTTCTTCGGGCGATGGAGGCCAATGATGTCCTTGGCAGTTGCTGTCATGACTGTGTTGAAGGTGTCTGTCATCTCATTGACATCACCATCCATCACAAGGAGTGGAGCAAATTTTCCTCCAATTGTGGCTTGGTATGACTTGCAGATGTTAGGGTCCTTCAGTTGTTCAAGGTTGAATTTGAGCCTGATGTTCTTTGGCTTGTTAATTTTCTTCAGCCTCACTTGGAAGTTCATAATCACGAGGTCATGATCACTCCCAACATCAGCACCTGGGAATGTCCTTGTTTTTGCTCTATTGATGCCAGATCGGTAACGGTTTTCAACCAGTATGTAGTCGATCTGGTTGTGATGGGTTCCATTTGGTGAGTGCCATGTCCAGCATCGTGAAGCTTTATGTTGTCCCAGGGTGTTGGCTAGTACCAAGTTGTTGTAGCTTGCGAACTCGAGCAGCCGTCTCCCACTTTCATTGGTAAGCTCATTGCAAGAAGGTCCACAATGTACTTCCCAGTCTTTTAGAGCATCTTTGCCAACTTTGGCATTCCAGTCTCCTTGGACAATGAGGATATCTTTCTTACTGACCATGTTTAGAATACCCTGTAGTTTGTTGTAAAACTCCTCTATTTCTTCATCATCATGATCGGTAGTTGGAGCATAGACTTGGATAATTGTGATGTTAAAGGGAGATGCTTTCAGACGAATGGAAATGATTCTGCTAGGTATGGGGCAGCATTCAAGCACAGATCCCTTGATGGCTTTGTTTACAAGGAAGCCTACTCCATTTATGGACTTGTCACACTCTCCACTATAGTATAATATATGCCCATCTTCAGTTTGGTGTTCTCCTAGGGATTTCCATCTAACTTCACAGAGTCCCAGAATGTGCCATGTGTAGTGTTCCAGCTCATGTGTCAACTCTTGGAATCTTCCTATTTGTGCCAGAGTTTAATGTTCCAGGTTGTGATGGCAATGTTGTCTCTCACTCTGATTGTATGCATAGTACCAGTAGCACACTTGTCACCTCCGTCCTGGTGAACAACAGCAGGCGCGGTCCTTGTTGACCCGGGCAATGACCGATCCGGTATTGTAAGCTCAGATTTGTCCAGCATTATCAGTGTGTCTTGGGCAAAAGTCGTCTGGCGGAGCCCATCCCTCTCCAGACCAAGGAGTTGCCAGAAGGGGATGTAGTACATCGTCCAGCTGCCTTAGGGTCTCCACTCCGGATTTTCTTTTAGGGTATACTCCCTTAGCCTTTGGCTAACGAAAGCCGACCTGCAAGGCAGCAGGAGACTCATGGATGGGCGGGTGCGTCCATTTCCCGAGTAGATAAAGCATCTGCCACTGCCCAAAAAGCACATTACTACTCATTAGAATACCATTTTCCCCCAAAACTACGAAAAATGATACAAGCAAATAAATAAATTCAGAGCATTTTAGATACGAAAGAAGTCTGTTGAATGCAGCGGAGTGTCTAAAACATGTGGTAATCTCCAAAAAGGCCAAATGTATTTTTGTAACGTACTCTAACCTTTGAGTATACATACATCGTATCTCTGTCATAACCTATTTATCCACCTACATACTGCACCATCATACATAGAAGGCATTTATTTTCAATATATGTACATCATTAATAGCATGCTTCATTAAGATAGTTTGGACTTTAGCCTTCATTTAATTGATGATTGATGAATTATTAGCATTAATAGTTTCATTCTGTTGACTAGACAAAGCACATGTCCTACGAAGGCAATCACTTCTCTAATTCACAAAATCAATGGTCTATTATCTGCATTATCCAAGTAATTAAACTGTAATTCCTTCTGACTCAAGTCCCACTGACCCTGTATAAACTGTCATACCTAGTGGCTCTCTTTAAACTACTGACTGTCAACACGTGCAATGGAAATGCACCCTGCAAGCAAAACTCCTGTATAAATTGTCATTCCCAGTGGCTCTCTTCAAACTATTGATTATCAACACATGCAATGGAAATGCATCCTGCAAGCAAAACTCCTGTATAAATTGTCATTCCAAGTGGCTCTCTTTAAACTATCGACTGTCAACACATGCAATGGAAATGCACGCTGAAAGCAAAACTCCTGTATAAATTGTCATTCCTAGTGGCTCTCTTTAAACTATTGACTGTCAACACATGCAATGGAAATGCACCCTGCAAGCAAAACTCCTGTATAAATTGTTATATTCCTAGTGGCTCTCTTTAAACTACCGACTGTCAACACATGCAATGGAAATGCACCCTGCAAGCAAAACTCCTGTATAAATTGTCATTCCTAGTGGCTCTCTTTACACACTGCAAGCAAAACTCCTGTAATAATTGTCATTCCTAGTGGCTCTCTTTAAAACAATGACTGTCAACATGTGCAATGTAAATGCACCCTGCAAGCAAAACTCCTGTATAAATTGTCATTAAACTAATGACTGTCAACATGTGCAATGGAAATGCACCCTGCAAGCAAAACTCCTGTATAAATTGTCATTCCTAGTGGCTCTCTTTAAACTAATAACTGTCAACATGTGCAATGGAAATGCACCCTGCAAGCAAAACTCCTGATCAGTCTGGGTCAGCTACTGTTGTATATCTAGTGAAATTACTGTGGTGTATCCTTGGGCAAGGTAATTTACTCCACAAGGCCATGGTGCATCCTTGGGCAAAGGTAATATACTCCAATTGCCTTAGTGCTTCCATGGTGTATCCTTGGGCAAAAGTAATTACCTCCACATTGTCATGGTGTATCCATGGGCAAGGTAATTTAAAAATACATTGCCATGGAGCATCCTTGGGAAAAAGTAATTTACTCCACACTGCCCCCGTGCTTCGCTGGGCAAAGTAATTTACTCCAACTGCCATGATCTATCCTTGGGCAAGGTGACTTTAATTCACATTGCCATGGTGCATCCTTGGGCAAAAGTAATTTACTCCACACTGCCCTGGTGCTTCCTTGGGTAAGGTAATTTACTCCACTTGCCATGGTGTATCCTTGGGCTGGTAATTTTAATTCACAATGCCATGGTGCATCCTTGGGCAAAAGTAATTTACTCCACATTGCCCTGGTGTATCCTTGGGTAAGGTAATTTACTCCAATTACCATTATCACTGGGTAACATACTTATCTTGCTGTGAAATAAAGCATACCTCCCATACCATGAATGCAAGGGATAAGTGGTCTCCTAATACAGGTGGCTGCTTGTTCTAGTACATGTAGTGATGGGTTTTGGAGATCTTGTAAATCATACTTGTGGTAAGTGAGATTAAATTGTTGTGAATTTAGTAAATGTATCATGCTAGCAACATTTTAATAAATAATATAATTTTCAAGGAATAATATAAAGAATTTAGCTTTCTTGCATATTTACACTACTGGTATTGGGAAAGTATGTTACTTATTTACAGTATTTGTATCTGGAAAGAAGTTCTTATATACGTACAGTCCTAGTATTTGGAAAGTAGCTGTACTTATTTACAGTATTTGTATCTGGAAAGAAGTTCTTATAAATGCACAGTCCTAGTATTTGGAAAGTAGAAATAGAGCATTTTACACAAATTTTCAATTCATATTAACTTGATTAAATGAGTTGAATAATATCGTGTACCACAATCAACTAGTTTGATAAATTTATTGTCCAGTGAAAATGAGTTTCAGATTATACTTATACATAAAAGTTGAAATAAACAGTATACCATGATGCAGATATGTGAAGTTACTAAGTGTTATAAAGGCAAGCATTACTTGATAAAAGGGGACCAGTCAGATTTATATGGCACTTCATGGCAGATGCCCAGTCCGAATCGATTGATGCACAGAACTGTCACATGAGTAAATGTAGTATGGTTTGTTAAAACAATGGACATATAAGTATGTATGAGATGCTGACGTGTTTGCCCTTTCAATGACATCAGTACGGCTGTGTAGGAGTCCCCTAATGTTTATCTAACAGCATTATTTGAATAACAATGAGACAAGCCCTTGAGAAATCTCCCAATGATGGCATTGATAGTTTAATGAGACGCAGTGACACCCCTTCTGGAGCGTAATGCAGATATCAATGCAAATTGGACAAAATAAGCCCCACTGATTTGAGCCTGCAGCAGCAATACATTATAATGGAAAATGCAAGGAATTTACTTTCCAAAATTAAATACCATATTGTGGTAAAAACTGATGCCATGGCATGCTAGCCAGCAAGATGTACACACCATAGGAGTCGGTAAAACAACAGAAATATGATTTTATCTACTACCACTATATTTGTCCTGAAGCCACAACCAGACCAAAAGAAAAGATTTTTTTTATTTGTACAGTCTTGGTAAACATGTTGAATGATGTATTGTATGTATGTGTTACAAAGGCTAAAGACACATCAGAACAATACTGGCTACAGTACATGGTAATGATTCAAAGTAAAGTTCTATAACTGTCAAAGGTAAAGAACTGATAAAAACTTAAGGATTTTGTGTATGTTATCTTATTTGGTGCATTTGATCTGATACATTTCCAGGAGAAGCAGAACTAAGTTGTTGGACTTAAATGTTTCCAAAAGGCCATTTTAGGCTGATGTCGCACCATACTGTTTTATTCCCATGCCAGTCCCCTCTTTCCACTTCTACATCTCTTTTTTCTTAGAACTTGCCCTTTTTTGGTGCTAATTGCACTTTTCAAATCCACTGCTAAAAAAAGTCATTATGTACTTGATATAATTTCTATGGTTACTATTCATGCTGCTTTATTCTAATAATAGGACAAGTAATAACTAACTTTTCTATTTGTCACTTTTAAAATTGTAAGTATAAACAACAGAATATGAGCATGTTAGTGATAAACAGTCAGTTTCTGAAGTGATAGGATTGCAGTGAGGTTAGAAGTTTTACTTATGCATTATCATTCTGTCAATGTTATTGTTTTCTTTTGTATAGTGTACATTTTTCTCATCTTAGGCATTTTTAAATTCAGCTATAAGCTGTTAGGGATGAAAATTATGATCACCTTAAAGTACTAACTGATATTGTTTTTTGTGATACTGACAGGTAGTTACTTGTGGAGAAGTTTCACTTAAGGACTAAGATGGACTGCACAGATCTATATTTAACATGCCAATTAATGTTTGGTAATCTTAAAATCTATGTCATTTCTGCAGTACATGAATGTTAGCAGGGAAAATGCCTTCATTTTTTATATATATTTGATCACTCTTTAAACATTCATGCCCACTACACCTTTCCCTTGATAACGCACAACGGGGTCCACAAACATAGACTGCACCATAAGCGAGGGCGTGAGTTACCGAACGACCTCCAAAAATTGAAAAACTTCACTTTGACATCAAGAAAAATGGGCGGGGGGTGGGGGGGGGGGTGCAGCGTTAGGGAACTGGGCTGTTTAATGACTGAATCCTCATTTTACAATCACGTTGATAATAATTTTTAATAACGCACTTTTTCTAATGAAGTTGTTAGTTATTCTGTTTGAATAACATTTATTTTCAAAATGTCCAACAAGTGAAAGATTGTTCCAACTGGTTTCAACAACCATCATGTGTACGCGAAAAATCTGTGTATTACATCACTGCTTTTTGTCTTCTTGATGAGTCTGGTTCCCATAGTGGTGTTTAATAGTATCCTGCCAAATCGGGACTCTACAGAGCAGGGAAATAGACTAACTGTTGATACACCACCAAACAAGATTCCTCTTTTTTCAAAAACATGTGACATTTATTTTGTGAGACAATCGTCTACGTCGAAACTCAATTAATGTATTGTTCAATTAGTACAATACTGATGTCAAGATTTCACTGGAAGTAATAATGAAACTTCTTATCATCCTTGAGGATATCTCTAAGTGACAGTTCAAGAATTCTCTGAAACTGGCTTGCCCACAATGATCCATATCTGTGAAATCAAGCTATTTATTTTACGAAGTAATCATTTTGCTTGGCTGCCTTGCTATCTTTGATCACAGCTACGAAAGAGTCAGTTAATTTGAGGTAGTTTATGTTACAGACACAATAACATTTATACGAGTGTTCGATTGATCAACTGAAGTGAGTTCACCCGATGTATGACTGGGGCTGCTAGATTTCAAGTTTGTAGGAGTTTCGTGCCTTTTAACTTTTCTTTTATTCCACCTCCTTTATTTGATTCAAAAGACATAATTAACATGATAATACAAATTAGGCCAGCTTTTAATTCAGAGCAACAATACAACAAATACTTCCTCAAGTCAGTTATCAAAACACGGTCGGCACTTAATTAGGTTCTCAGAGAAACGCTTGCGGACATAGCTGTTATGGTAGATTTACGCATTTTACATTACAATAGAACACATTGCATTTACGACAATTATACTTAAAAGGAACTAAAAGATAGAACCAAAACACAACTTTCAATTGATAAAAAATTATTTAATTTGTATTTATTTAATAAAGTACTGCCTCCACACTGCGTAAGTGACATTTTCATTGATTGAAATTTCTTGAAATATCATTAATAGTGGCGTACTAGGAAATAAAATGCAAAAAACTGTATGACCTATTTTTAAGTTTGATATTTCATAATGTTGGTTACAATTTCCAGGTCCTATCTACCATTTTTTGACAATAAAACACGCGATACATCAAAGTTTCTGTTACTAATTTGTATTGCGATTTTATTCAAGTTTAACAAATAGGGATCAATTTTGGGGGTATTTTCCGGTTTATAAAATGCGATCCATGCCTGACCCCTCATTATAAGTGGGTTCGTGAGTTAGGGAATAAGTTATTGAGCGATTGGTTTATTTGCAATACCAAATGTATTTAGATCTGTGGTAATTATTAATTTTAAAACCTTTGCATGTCCAAATGAGTGTCTGATCTTGCTTCATTGAAAAAAGGTGGCCTTGACCTTTGTCCCATTTGAAAAGGTATCGAGACCGATATAATATAATACAGGTTTGCTCATGCTGATCACCTGATGGGTTATTATTTATCAATCTACCTATTCTAATATGGGTCTACCATTCTGTCCACGTGCCTGTCTGTCTGTCTGCTCTCAATTTTGCCCAACATCTATAATTTGTTGCATTTGGTTCACTATATGGATGATCAATAAACATAAGAGGTAGTAATTTATTTGTATGGAATGTATTGGGAGATGAATTAATATGTCAGTGTGGAAATAAGTAATTCATTGATGACAGTATTTCTGATGAATGCATTTTATTGTATTTGCAGGAAAAAGCAAGTATTGAGAAATAAAACATTGTAGTTATTTACAAAACGTCATGAAACTCTTGCACAATAAACCTGTAGCGGTTCTACTGGTGGTGGTGTTGTGAGGTCGTACCTTCTTACAAGGTTTATTTGGCTATCGTTATCTAGAAGGTGATCACCCTCGGTATTGTTGCCAGGATCAAGTAAATATTAAAATAAAGTGGAAAATTATAGATGGAATAAATAGAGATCTGAGCAGATATGAAGAACAGAATGACATGCGCCCCCGTACATGGAAAAACAAAAACAAATGCAATCAACTGCATAAACAATTGGGATAATACATTACATTAGGAAGATAGACTTCTTTTTTAAATAAATATTTCACCGAATTTCAAACACAAATATATTTACATAAATAGCTGATCTGTTTTAAAAGATAGAATTAGTTCATCATATAATCGAGTGAATGATCGAAGTCATTGCCTTGTACAACTTCATAACCTGTTTATTCCAGCCCACTCCAACTTCCTTATGATGATTCCTCTAGGTCCTTTTCGCTTTTTTCCCTTTTCCAACGTCCCTACTGTTTCATCTCTTTTCAGCCCTCAAACTTTGTGTGGGTAGGTGTATACATAAGTACAAAGATACTTGGATAAGTAGGTCTGTGGGTATGTCCATGGATATGCAATTGGAGCTATTTCCCCTTTAAAAATAGACAGAGAAGCACCCTCAATCTTCTGTCAGTTGTCCTAATGGGAACAGATCATTACTCCCCTTGTTATGTCAGATATTGTTCCAGGTTCCATCAGAATTGGAACAGACCAAAGGCTGCCTGGTCAAGCTAAACATGGCAGACCATAAACAAACCTAGTTTCACAAGATTAATATACTTCCTAATGACTATTTCATTACTGATTCCCATTAACATTACAGGAGACACAACAGTTCCATTCTCTTATTTCCAGCAAATACAGGCATTCAAGTCTTTACCATGTGTGAAGTCATCTAAGATCAGTGAATTCAAACAGATTATTGTAACTCATATTAACTATTAAAGTAAAGCATGAAATACTTAGATTCCTATACCAATCAAGACGACAAATTCAAACAATTCATCAAACTTATATAAAGAAGATCAATGTATGGATTCAGATAGATTAACTCAAACAGTTACACTCATTTCAAGAGAACTGATCTACGGATTTAAACAAATAAATTCATGCAAATATAAACAATTAAATTCAAGTAAACCATTATATTGGTATCAATGAACTACATGAAATTGATGCAAATACCTTGTGCTTTCAATCTTTGTTCACTTCTACTGCCAAAGTTGTGTCTGTTGACTTTCCAAATATCCGGTCCCTTTGACCAATGTTTTACAAGTGAATTTCTTCCAAATTCAGTCTCGGAGTCCCTTATATTTTCACTTTTGCAGGAAAATTGCAGACTTAGTAGATTTCTTTCAATGAGGCAATTTAACCCCAAGAAATTTTCATGTGGGAACCCCGCCCCTTATTTAGCATAACCAACCAGGATTAAATATATATACTGCCTTTTATAACTAGGCATAGCTGCCAACCCTCTAGTCTCATAATTAGTGAAAATAGGGGAAAAAAATTTGTGAATTTTGACACATATTCATGAAGTGATCTTCGAGTCCGGTAATATTTGTCAAAACAAATGTTTAGCATGGTCTCCAGCTGAGAGTATATTGTGTTCAACAAGAAAACTCACAAACAATGCTCTAGCATTGGTATCTTGCAGGTCTTCCATCGATGGTTTAATAAATTCCAGAGCTGAAATCTGCTGTGAGTTCTTAATTTTCCCAACCTCTATGTGCTTTTTGCTACCAATGTGCTTCCTCACATCGTCTCTGCCACCATGCCCAATGCTAAAATTTGTGGCACACTGCGCGCAAAAGGCATGATGTTTTTCGGTGTTTAATGGCTGAATGCGCTGCCAATTTTTTGTATATTCCAAACTAAACTTCACTTTTGTGCAATACATTTCTTTTTCCTTGTTGGTGAAGACATTTTCAAGATGCGATGCCAAATGGTAATTCAAATCAGTGTTTGTGGCGCATGTGCGGAGCAAAATTCAAGTTAGGCCCCCAAAGCATTTGTAATACTACTCTTAGACATATATGCTAAAATGCTTGCTACCGGACCAAACAGTTATAGTTCCACTAATATAACAACCAGCAGTACCGGACCATTTCGGCAACTGCCATTATCCAGCGCTTAATGGGAAATCAGTTATTTTATAAAAGATTTTAAATAATTGAGAACTGGGGAATTCGTGACTTTTTTGCATGCGGCGTGAATCCATGAATCGTTGAAAGAGTGATGAAATTCACGCCAAAATCATAAGCGTTGGCAGCTATGACTAGGCGCCAAAAATTGTAGTCAGCATTACTTATAGAATTCCAAACAACAGATCTGGAAAATTTCAAATCTGACAGTTCCAATATAAAACCAAAGGTACCTTCCCTTTTCTAGTCATCTAATGGTTAAGTAAATGAAGGCTTAATTAAGAATCACTCCCTCTCCCGACACAGACATTAGAAATCATTGTAGTATAGCAATTTAACAAGTGCCTGTCCCATAAATCTAATTAATTGTTCTCTGCCCCAAGGTAATGTGTTCTTCATAGATTGACAGGAATTTGCATCCTTACAAAACCCAAGTTTACTACAAAAGCTGAATAAGTGCTGTAACATTCCAATGATTGTAAGTGGCATACATCTTTGTTAGAACTGCTTCTGGTATTTTCCACTCACCAAACAACATTTAACATGCTAATGAGTAGATTTGATTAAAGTGAGTACCTTTCCAACTTAAACTGCCAGTTTTTATACAAAAAGGTCACATGGGTTTGATATAATTTCTGTGATTTTTGTATACATCTTGTAGACGTAATTAACAGGATCATCTTTTCCAACTTGAATTCTCTTTGTGGACAAAAGCTCAGTTTTGTCAAATTCCTTTTTTCTAAATGACTCCCTGATTATTGTACATTAGTCAGAGGAGATACAACTGCAGTGATGAGGCACTGTTTTTATTTTATAACAGAGACTCATCTGTCAAAGTGCATGAACATGTTTGCTGAACATTTTCTATTTTGATAACATGTATGCATAATCATAACCAAATGTATGATAACATGTATGTATAATCATAACCAAATGTATGATAACATGTATGTATAATCATAACCAAATGTATGATAACATGTATGTATAATCATAACCAAATGTATGATAACATGTATGTATAATCATAACCAAATGTATGATAACATGTATGTATAATCATAACCAAATGTATGATAACATGTATGTATAATCATAACCAAATGTATGATAACATGTATGTATAATCATAACCAAATGTATGATAACATGTATGTATAATCATAACTAAATGTATAACTCCACTTCTTACAGTTAGAGCCTTGTATGCTATTTATAAGTGTATTAAATATGATGCAAATTAAACACATTTATTATGCTCAATTTTTGTTCTCCCTAAAAGTATGACTTCAAAATAATAATAATAATAATAATAATAATAATAATAACCTTTGATGATGATGATAATGATAATGATTATTATTATTATTATAAACTGATTGCTTTGTTCTGATAAAAACTAGGCTGCCCTTCATAATGCCTACAGCATTATGAGGGTGCCCTCTATAAATTAAAGGTGCCCTGTAGAGAGAATGTTTGCCATGCCTTTTATAGATTCCATGGGAAACACAAAAAAGGTGCCCTGTACAGAGAAAGTTTGCCATGCCTTTTACAGATCCCATGGGAAACACTAGAAAGGTGAATTGTAGAGAGAAAGTTTGCCCTGCCTTTTATAGATCCTGTGGGAAACACTAGAATTGCACTTGTCTATTTTCTAAACCATTTTAATGTACACTGTAAATTCCAAATGTAAGTGATGGTTCACAGCTATAGTTAACCTCTTTGTAAACCCAACAGATGGTGATGGATGGATGAGGGTCATGGGTATACATTTAAAAATAAAAATTAACAAGGGATGTTTTGAATGTCATGTGTAACCTTCAAAATCATCGTATGATGTAACACCTGATACCATGATGTAGCTTAAATTATAGTTTTATTTGTGTTGTACCTGTCTTCCATTTTCAAAAGAGAAACAGTATATTTCCAAAACATGTCATGGTTCACAGCCATTGTTTGCTTCACTGGGAATCTAATCCTTACGGATGGACTAAGAGTTACAATAAAATCACGAAAGGAAGACTGTATTTCTCAGTCATAATAACGAAGTCATCATCTTCATCACCAGACTGACTGACTGCTTATTTGGTTTCTCACATTTCACCCTTAGAAATTAATGCTAATCAACTAATTTTAGATGAGTAAATCTTCAAACATCTAATAAAACAGGTGATGACATGCCCTTTCAAGGTTAACTGATCTGTTTATTGAATTAACTTGGCACACACCAAGACCCAGCTCTGGACAAGGTATGGGGGTGGGGGCTGATGTGTGGTCACATGTTCTTCCATGCATCAAGTAAATAAGGGTATGATTATCAAATGGCCAACATGTACCCCAAACTTGCTATGATGCATGGATCTGTGGAATTAGTAAAAATGTTATTATAATGATTGTGTGGATTAGTGAAAAAAAAGAAATCATATTTTTCAAGTCCTACTTACCGGAGATAAACATACAGTCTTTTAACGTATTTGTATTTTACTGGGTGACTACAGCAACATTATTTAATGTCCATAATCGATATAAAACTGAAAAAAAGTACACAATTCAATGACTGCTATAAAATCTGTATGTTCCTCCTGTATCTAAACGCTTTATCAAAGTATCTTCATTTTTTCCACTGGTATTTACTAGACGTAAACTAGAGTTGGGAACTGACTGAAATTTAAAGATCAAACGTGAATTCTTATTATTAGATCAAATATAATTAGATACAGTTTCTATTTGTTGGGGCCAACTAAAAATGTTGCTTTGTGTCTATGAATTCATGAATCACCACTGTGCCAGGCTCAACAACCAGTATAAGTGTTTATATGAAAAGGTCCATCACTACAAAACATGTTGGATTGTGATAACACTAAAAATAATAAAGGGTGCAAAATGAATATTTTCTAAAGAAAAACATTAATACATTAGATTAATTGAAAATCATAATCAAATGCTTGGTTAACGTTTGATCATGCATGTTTCTTTTGGATTTGTAATGTAGCTTTAACAGTTTTTCAATGTTATCTCTATGATGTCTGCAGTGTGGCAGTTTATAGTGATGTCTAGTACTGGGGCATCATGCCCCACCCTGTTACATTATCCTGACACCATGCTGACCAGTCCTACCTCTAACATTTTAATGGTGAGCACCTAGTGAAGCAGCTGTTAGTACCATTTTTAGTCTTTCATATTACTTGACTGGGGTCAATCCTGCAACCTCCTGCATCCAAGGTGGATGCTCTAACCACCTGAGCAGTCATTTGGTCATGCAACAAGCTTTTAGAGACAACAATATATCAAAATACTAATTTCCAAATACATATATTTTAAATTCCATTTAGATCTTAGATTTAACTATCCAAATATGTCATGTTTACAAACCTATATTCATCTAAACCAAATGAAATTGACCAGGAACTCTGGTGGTCTATCTTCCTAATGATTGCAATCTTTGTAAGTTCCTAAAGCATAAATGTATGTTAAAAAATATATATTTTTCAAATTTTACTTAAATTTTCATTCACTGATATTCTGAAGAAATTTTAAAAAGCGACAACAATGAAATAAGCAAGTTCAATATACTTGACTCTAGTGCTTATAATTGTGTGCTCATTATTTTAACAATTCAGATTACTAGTTAATATGCTTACAAGCAAGCTTCAAAACAGAACCTACTTAGGTCACAATATTTATGTTGTTGTTGTTGGATTTAATGCCATTTTTCAGCACACGATAGGCTATTCATGGCGGCCAGTATTAATGATGGATGAAGAACCCTGGAAAACCCCGGGAAGAACCACCAACCCACGAGAAGCTACTGGCAAGCTTTCTCACATACCCACATTGGCCGAATCCTAGACTCAAACCCATGCAGACAGAGGTGAGATGGCAGTGATCCATAACGTATAGCGCTTTAGACCACTCAGGGTCCCAGATCACAATATTTAAATAATCTTGTATGCAATGAATTCAAAAAAGGATTGCCATGTTAAGATATTTCTACATTTGTTTAAATTGCATATAAAAATCAACATATTTAAAGATATGTATCTATACAAACTTCTGAGGTTTGACATGAATTTATAAAGCAAGTACTTAAAATACAGAGCATTGCCTTGTTTTGTGAATAATCAATAACTGAACAAAGCTTGAAAATCATATTAAGAGCTTCCATTTATACCAATGATAATATAGTTCTATTTAACTGCTTTACCATGATTTTGTTAAAACAACATGTACATGTATTTTTGAAAGCTTTTGGATCTAGTATATATGAAATTCTGAAACACAATAGATTTTGATTTGCTCCAATACATGCACTTAAGGTATATACTAGGAAACTAGTGATCAATAGAAACATGTTACAAGACTATAATCCACAAACACAATCTTGACATAGTGTCATAAGTGCACAGTTCTCAAAAATGCATCTCTCAGTGACATCACAACATTTGTTTACACTGATCACATCCAAGTCAGAGAAAATTTTGTTGAAAATCCCATCATTATGCAATGAAAATCCCATCATTAGGTACTATGTGTAGTGAAACAAAGATACAAAACATGACAAAAACTCCATACCAGAAATCTTCTTTCCAATAAGAAAGTCATCATTACCATCTATTCTGGTGGGGCAAATCATCTTCTGGCCATAATAGGCATTAGTTAGCCATGTGATTCACAGCTAATAACTGCATCAAAAGCAATGTTTAGAATGGTGTATAGCGTTACAAAGAAACAAAGTTTTACGTGAATATGTTGTTAGTGATTATTAGAGGTGGTTCGTTGTTATTATAATTTGGGTAGATTTACATGAAATGCATATTTTTATGTTATATTTTGTAGTTAAATCAGCATCCTCTACACTTTGCTCATTTAAAAAAGTAGTAGATTTTCTATCTGATACATAAGCAATTTTACTTTAACAATTGATTACCAATCAGCCATTAAATGAATCATGATACTTAACTCTGACCAAATTTTTTAAACATTTGTTTAATAATTGTACAAATTAAAATAAATTAATATAAAACCCTCTCCTGTAACACTGTGTCTTCTGTCATTGATTATTTGCACTTCTATATAAATAATATATACAGACGCAAAAGTTTTGAAGTTCCAAAAACAGTACATTCATAGATTAAGGTTCTGCATATTCAGTGCCAATTAATACTGGAAAAAAATTATATGCTAAATCGATTATTTTTTAATTACAAATAAACAAAATTATCATAATACCATCATGATTTTCCCAATCTGATTATTTTAGCTTTAGCAATAAAATCTGTTCTAAAATAAAATGTATAATATAAGTAAAGCTTTAGGAATGCTACACTAAATTTCTTTATGTAGTCTTTCCTATAAAACTGGGTTTTCTATGTGCTGCATTATTTTTACCAATTCATACATATAACCATGTCACAGGAAAAAAAGTTACTTCTGTGAAGTGCATCACAACAGGCGACATTATAGCCTGGATCACTATGGTACTGCAAGTCTTAAAATAGGTAATCGGTCAATAAGTAAATAAAGACACTATCAAGATATTAAACGTATATTTGCCATTCTTTGTTCTTTTTTAAAATGCCTTTGATTTCCAGTGTAAATCAAATGATTGCTGGAAACAATCGATAAACAGATACCAGATACCGCAAAAATATCTGCACGTGGCATATACTGGTCCTAATGATGGGAGCTTTTACGTTCATATATATGATGGAGTCATGATGTTAGTGTTGCATCATTCGCGGACACGTTTTGCATCAGATTTTGCATACATGTTGCACGGTGATAGAAGCTTACAACTGACCAAAATATCTCAAATTTATCAAAGTAAAATGTTTTTTTTAAAAGGTACGTTTTGACATAAAACATGTTTATATTAGCGTTTAAAAAATGTGTCATGAACTCACGCACAAAACAAAATAGAAAGTAGTCTATCTACTTATAGTAGATCTGCAGTGTAGACGGAAGCAATCGATTTTCCACACACGGAAGCCAAACAATATATTCTACAAATATTAATCAACATACACACATAAGATATATATGTACTAAAGTAATAAGTTTTACTTACAGATCCAGCACCTGCCAAGACGTACTTAGGGGAAACGAAAATACCCGAGCCAATGATAGAACCGACGATAATAGCAACTCCATTAAATAAACTTATTTTTCTCTTCAGCTTCACCGTTTCATTACTTTCAGCAACTTGAAGGTTAGGATGGTCTTTATCCTCTTTTTTAACACGTTCTTTCACTGATTTTGTCATAATGAATGAAAAGCCGTCTCCTTCGTTCTCACAGAAACAGTCAGAAACTAAGAAACATGTAGACTGGTACCTTGCTCCCAAGTTGAATGTTCATGCGCGATGAGGGATCCCGGGGCGATCTGAATATTCATTACTTTATACTAATTTTGCCCTGACTCGTTGATGAGATAGATTACTTTGTTGGGACGATCAAAAGATGTAAACCGCCCTTTTACACTTAATTTGCCATATAAAATACAAACTTAAAATTCCTTCTGCAGAAAAGTACACACGGCAAGATAGTGAAATTTAACGCTACCTGAATAAAAAGCGCTTAACAGTAAATGTCTGCTTTGCCTGATTATATATAATTATTATAAGTATTATGCACACTATAATTTTTGTTATATAATTGAGTTATGATGAAATATTGAACATTCATCAATAATATATCAATATATAATATATTAATATTTTAATTTAATTTTTTTATTTTACTTTTTAATTTGTTTTAATTTGTTTAATGTTTTTTTAATTTATCTTTTAAATGTGTATATACATAATAAAAATATTAATAAAACTGTTTATCTCTATTTATTCATAATCTTTTTAGATAGTTATCAGTAGAGATGAATGTATCTTTAAGATCCAGTTTTATGTATTTTTATGTATTAAAATATCATTAGTCGGTGTTGTATATGCATATGTCCATTTCAATTATTCGATTATGAATAAGACAGTTAGGTTTAAAATGTTAAGCTATGATGTCATCTTGTTTATGTCATACTGTTTATATCATTGAATACTTATAAACAGAATGTATTTAATGACATAAGCAATGATATTGAGTTCATTTTGAATTCAGTCTGATGAAGTATAAAGCAAAACCAGTCACACACTCTACATGTTAAACTATAAAATAAACAACACCAACACGTAGAATGTGTGACCGGTTTCGGTTTAATAATTCATCAGACTGAATTCAAACTGAATTCAGTATTGCTGCTTGCATCATTAAATATGTTGTTTCTAAGTGATTATTGTTGTTTATTATATATATATATATATATATATATATATATATATATATATATAAAATATTCAGATGGCAATAACTGTATTTATACAGATCAATTATGAATGCAAATAAAAATGTATTATGTTATTATTATTTTTATAATTATTGTTGTTGTTGTTGTATTTGTTGCAAATACAATACAAATAATTCCTTAATAATAGAGTTAACATCTGATTAAAATATGCATATTTTGGTAATATTAAGGTTATTTCTTTATTTCCAAATCTGATTAAATTTCTTAACTTTAAAGTTAAAGTCATCAGCCATTGCTGTGATTTTTTTTAGATTTTGTTCATAATTTGATTTATGTTCATCAATGATGTAGCAATTTTTATATTGTCATCTGAATTTTTAAATATTACTTTGATTCTGCATTTATATGTATATGGGTTTTTTGTATTCTATAATAATAATAATAATAATAATAATAATAGTTTTCTTGCACTTTTAAATATAATCAAAATATTAATATTTTAAATTCTACTTATTGCTGAAGTTTTTAAATATTGTAAAACCATTATTATTTCACACTGTGGAATGTGTGGCATACAATTAACAAAAAAATTATTAAGCATATATTACACATATATTACATTTTTGTGACCCAAAGAAATTTTTCACCTTTTATTTTAATTTTAATTTTACTAGTTATAGCGGTTGGTATCTTACACGTTGTAAGAAGTAAATATGTATTGACTTTTTTTATTCTTACGTGCGCAAACATCCGCGTCAGAGGCATGCACCTCTCCATGTGTATTAGGCTGCTCGATCGACTAAAATTGGCATTGCATTCGTCTATAGACTGCCGTTTTTGCCTATGAATTATACTGCACACATATTTAATTTGTTCTTATTTGTAGACCACTGTAATAAAATTAGAGACCTGTCGATATTTAAACGAGATCTTTTTTGACCTTGTATAATAATTTATCCACATCATCGGCTAGAAAGTTAGATTATTGATACGAACACATTAATCAGACAGGTTCTGTTATGTCACCAAACACGGATGTAAAACTGACTCACATTATCAAGCTTTCGCTTGTACACTCTATGTAAACAAAGAATTGAAAGTTTAAATATGTAACAGAAGTCATAGTTGATATAGACCATGTTAGGAACTTTGGTAGGGTTCTAAATGTACCCATTTCAAATGCGTTCTAATAAGTATCAACAGCTGCAAGAAATGTATGAGAAATAGACCTAGATAAAGAAATAAACAAACAAAAGAAAACACAACAGGAGTTAGCAGAAATAAAACCATACTTGAAAAACTATACATGATTACAAATATGCACATATTTTTTATAAATACGAATAAATAGCATTATCTTTTAGGTTAGATAATTTTAATTCGTACTCTATGGATATTCGAACTCAGTACATATGTTGTGTGTGTGTGTGCGCGCGCGCGCGTGCGATACGTACCACGGTATACCGCATTTATATTAGGGAGCAATAGTTCAATGCCAGGGGTCTGACACAATTTTGTTTAATTTTTGTCTTTCAAAAGTTGGAAAAAATAGTTTGCTCTGACTTATAGCAAAACAATAATGTATT
Source organism: Sinohyriopsis cumingii (assembly GCA_028554795.2). Classification (NCBI taxonomy): domain Eukaryota; kingdom Metazoa; phylum Mollusca; class Bivalvia; order Unionida; family Unionidae; genus Sinohyriopsis; species Sinohyriopsis cumingii. The sequence continues at coordinate 120,789,822 of CM068835.1, read as the reverse complement.
ATATCCATGACATTATTTGGGGAAAAATATTAATTATCGCGAGATAAAAGAAAAGAGAATATTTCAGCTAAAAACAAAATAACAGTCCCACACCCGAAAATTAAATAACCAGGACCTTATAGTATATGAATTCGCTAAATGTTGCAATCAAAAAGTTGGGATGATTAAACTTGTGTAATAGCTCAGAGGTTGCCAACCTTTTTTAGGGCCACAACCCTAAAAAAAAAAAACTGTGAGCCTCACGAACACGTTTCTACATTTTGGTAAGTTTTACCACTGTTCAAAAAATTCCTGGCGACCCTCCAGAACGTCCTCGCGACCTTGATTTTATGTCAGGACCAGGGGGTTGGGGACTACTGTATTGTTGATACTATTAAAGACATCGTGCCGACATTCCAGAGTCTATTGCTAAAAATCGAAAGTATTGATACTGAAGTCAACATTTTACTAGCCCCACTATAACCGGGAGAAAACAATAAAAATAAAACACGCTTACTCAACAAAAAACGAGAACATATTTAGTGGACATACAAAATTACGTTAAGTTCAGACAGGGAACAAGTACGCTCTGAAAAACGTAGTAGCACTCGAAGCATTGCAAAGGAATACATACACTTAACACATTCACATACGTGACATTGGGGGTTGGGATTGGAGGTTGGATGTTTTTTATATATTCTTTTTTGTTTCTTGGGGGGTTGTTGTTGGGGGGGGGGGCAGGGTATTTTTGTTTTAGTCAAAAAGTTTTCCTAAAGTTGGGTTTGGCTTGAATATGCTTCGCAACATTCCGCTTAGGACACCACGTTGGCATGCGTGACACGTTCAAACATGTGATTAAAGGACCATAAATATCTAGACCAAAACCACGCATCTGTTTTGTTCCGAGTTTGCGGGAAGATCGAGTTTGATGCGGCGTAGGAATATGTCGAGGCCGAGACGTTATGTTAGTAGTGAATAGGGTCACTTTAGCCTCAATGGGAATTAGCATTACAGACCCCCCTTGGGTCGTTTTAGCCTCAGTGGAAATTTAACATGGAGAAAAATCGTGGGTCGTTTTAGCCTCAAGGGGAATTTAACATGGGAAATAGTCTTGGGTCACTTTAGCCTCAAGGGGAATTGAACATGAAGAAAAACCCTGGGTCACTTTAGCCTCAAGGGGAATTGAACATGGGGGAATAAAGTGTGGGTCTATTTAGGGACAAGGGGGAATTGAATATGGGATTTTTTTTTTTTTTAATCTTTTTTTAAAAAAAGGGGTAGGCAATTGAAAAGTCATTCTCTTTTCGAGAAATATGGGTGGCCCTGAAAAGGGCCTTTGGGTTTTTCTTCTTCTAACTCCTTAACTTCTTCCACCATCCTCTTATTTTTTCCATCATTCCTTTCTTCTTCTTTTCTGTTTCCGGCATCCAGTCCGGGTGACCCATGGCTCGGAACTTGTTTTTGGATTTTCATCCAATTCTTGTTAAGCCGCTCAAACTCTTCCTTTTTCTTTTTGTTTTCCACATCTTTTCTTTCTTCCCTCCATTTCTCTTTAATCTTCTCTACTTCTTCCTCCATGACTTTTCTCATCAGATCTTCCCCTTTCTTCACCTTGTCCAACCCCCATTTTACATTCCTCCACTCTGTCCAGTACAATATCTTTTCTAGGAAGCACCGGACTTGGATGACATGATCCAGTGCTTCCTTCAAACTTCCCACTCTGAAGTAAGGTGGGTTAATGAAGCCTCTTGACTTATTGACTTCTTCTTCAATCATCCCTGCTATGATATCTCTTGCTGTCTTTAGGCCTTGAACTTGACTGGTTACAAAGTCTTTCATATCTCCATGCCTCCATTCCTCTTCTATTCTTCCTACAACATATTCTACATCCATTATCCAAAAATAGATGTCTCTCAATAGATTAAATAGAACTGATACTTGAGTCATTTTGTCTCAGTTATTCCTTAGAATGGTTCCAACATCAAACTTTGTGGGTTCTTATAGTGAAAGCGCGGACGTGAAGGAAAACATCCCCCTAAAACATAAAATTGATCTTACCTAGATCATGACCAAACAACGCGCGGACGTGAAGGAAAACATCCCCACTTTTCTCATTTCATATAATAAAACCCAAACTATACTCTCCACATACGCTAAGAAACAATAAAGAAACCCATAATCTACTATTCACACAAACTTACGTGAGCAGTTACAAACACAATCACTAACACACAAACACATACACTCGCATTATTAAAAAAAAGAGTTAGTGTTTATATTCACACTACTCTACCTACACACACATTGGCAAATCAATAGTTATTTCTTTTCTAGAGTATTGGGCAGCCCTTAAAAGGGCTGTTGGGTTTTTTTTGAACTCAAGATGCACCTATCTAATGATGGCACCTTCCTGGCCTGGCGCCACACACGCATCTTCTTCCCCAGTCTCCTTTCACCTTTCTTCTTGGGAGTGCAGAGGCGGGATGATTGGCTTCAGCACCCCAATCCTCTGTCTCTGGTATCTTGTAAGTCATCCTCTCTCCTATTTTCTTTTCCTCCTCTTCCCTCTCTCTTCTCTCCTCCTCTTCCTTATTTATTCTTGCCTCTTCTACTATGGCTTCCGCGGATAGTTCATTTACTATGCGCCTGGCATATTCCAGGTGCATCTGGAGTTCTAGCAGTTTCACAATTCTGGTGTTCATTCTTCTGGTGGTGTTGATCAATCAACAAGGGTAGCTAGACTGCCGAGCGAGTTTCAATTTATACTGAAAGCGCGGACGTGATGGAAAACATCCCCTAAAACATAAAATTGATATTACCTAGATCATGACCAAAAAACAACCCGCGGACCTAAAAGAAACACTCACTCACTTTTTATGCTACCCATTACTATTCTAAAAATTTTTGTTATTAACCACTTCAATAGACTATCCACATACGCAAAGCAATCCAATCTAACCCCAAATATACACCTCAAACACCAAAAAAAGACATCATTTTAATCTACTATCCATACCAACGTACGTGAGCACTTACAACACAAACACACAAACACATACCCTCACATTTTTTAAAAAAGAGTTAGTGTTTATATTCACACTACTCTACCTACACACATTGGCAAATTGATGGTTATTTCTTTTCTAGAGTATTGGGTAGCCCTGAAAAGGGCTGTTTTTTTTGTTTGCTATGGCAATCTTTTAGTTTCTAAGAATGCTAGTTAGTTAGTTAGTTGGATTATAGTGGTTTTCGTTCTTCTGAACATGTACCACTTTTTTATTCACGCACTGCGTGATTTTTAATTACTCCTGGGGGAAGGAAAAGGAGCCTCATCCCCCAGGCTTTTATGTACTCAAAGAGTACTTTTTAATTTAGCCACTCAGGTGTAGGACTAACTAGTCCTTAACAACCTGACTGAAAGGCTAATAGACATGAGTGGGAATAGTCACACCACACACTCGTGTTTCTTAGTTGGATTGAAATGCCCCAGGTGTCAAACCAAGCAGTATGTGACTCCCGCCACGATTGGTCGGCAGCGATGACGTCACATTAGGACACCCGGTCTTGTGGCATTGACGAAGTGGCCCGCTTTTTTGATATCATCAATTGCCTTTCCCGGTCCGATATTCCGGTAGACAGAGCCTTCCTTTTTTCCACTCTGTTTAGGTGGTGCAGGTTCATCAGCTTCATCGCCGCTGGATGATGATACTTCCAGGGCCGCTGCCAGCGTGGAAGTTTCAAATTCTTCAGTGTCGTCTGCCAACATTGCCTGGATTTGGCTGAGTATGTTAGTAGAAATAGCTGTGGAAGCTTGATTTAAAAGTTCAGCCAGATGTTGTTTAAGAGACAAGGAGACGGTTAGGAGTATTTTTTTTTTTTTTTTTTTTTCTTTTTCTTTTTTTTTTATTCATGAATTCCTTATTTATTTTGATTCCCTATCTTATTGGTTTGGAATGAAAACTTGTTTTATGGTTGTTTGTATGTTATTATGGAGTCCTGTTTTAATTAATTCCTATTTTCCTATTTTAATTTTTTGTGGCCTTAATTGGTTTTTATTATTCTGGGTATGAACGGCTGTGTCAGTTTGTGAACCTACGAGACCTAGCAGGCCGTCATAATTCCCAAACAGCGATTTTGTAATATTCGTCCTTAACTGGTTTTTATTATTCGGGCTATGAACGGCTGTGTCAGTCTGTGAACCCACGAGACCGAGCCGGCCGTCATAATTCCCAAACAGTGATTTGTTATATTTTTAACTGGTCTTTGATTTACTTTCTTAGATTTTTTTGAGTAGATTGGATTCGTGTATAAAACTTATGATATTTTTGAATGTTAGATTAATATTGGGGTTTGTGTTCATCAAGAATTCTGGGTATGTTGTAGGGGATCCAATTTTATGCTGTTTAACTTTAAACTTAGCCCTTTCTTTTTCAAGTGTATGGCAGTTGTTAAAAATATGCTCTATGTCTTCTGGGACCCTGCAGTGGTAGCAGTTAGGGTTATGTGGTTGTGGTCCTATGTACTGTCCGAAGCTGTTAGCCAGCTTGGTTTTGCCCGTGAGTATTCTATTTATGAATTTTTGTTCACTGCCTTTTGTTTTGGGTGGTTTCCTATTTCTACATACTTCTTTAATGATGGTTTTTAGTTTCCTGCCTTGAGTGCTTGTGTTCCATAATTCCTGCCATTTATTATCAATGAGGGTTTTAGATATGCTATTGAGTTCGCATATGCTATAATCTAGGTTGATGTGAGTGGTTTCGTTTAGTTTTTTGTTTAGCTGTTATATCTGCCATATCGTTACCTGGTATGTTAATATGGGATGGTATCCACATAAATTCTACTTGTAAGTTATTATTGTTCAGTATTTTTAACAATAAATTGGTTTGCCTAAGATAGTTTTCTCTTGATTTGGTGTTGTTATTAAGTATTGAGTTTATGACGCTTAGCGAGTCACTTATTATTACCGCTTGGGGTATTTTGTTCTCTTTGATCCATTTGAGTGCTTCAAGTATGGCCCAGAATTCAGCTGTGTATATAGAGCAGAGGTTAGGTAGTCTTCGTCCTACTTTAATGTTAAGTTCGGGGATTACGTAAGCTGCTGCTGTTCTGGGTGGTTCTGTAATTTTGGATCCATCAGTGTAAATCTTAATGTAGTTGCAATATTTTGAGTTGATTTCTTCTGTACAGATTGTGTTTAGTTTGAGTTCCTGTTCGTTTTTATTGCCATATTTCGTAATGAGGGTGTTAACTGTGGGGTTGATATTTATCCATGGTTCTTTGTCATATTGATTTGCAATTTCTGCTTGGAGTTTGTCTATAGGAAGTTGTTCAACTAATTGATGGACTAATTTCCCTGCTGGTATGTTTTGTGATAATTTAGTTCTAAAAGGTATGTTGCATTTATTTATAGCTAGCCGGGTGGGGTGTGTGTCGGGGTGTGTTGTTAGCCTGGCTGCATATCTGAGGGTGAGTTCTTGTCTTCTAAGGTGAAGCGGCAGTTCTCCAGTTAAGATTTGAAGTTCCACTAGTGATGTGGATGGTAGTGCACCAGTGCAAATAATTAGGGCCTTTCTTTGTATGCTATCTAGTTTTTTGAGGTTATTTTGCGATGTCCTCTGAGGATAGACTTTCTGGCGATAGGTCTGCTTCTTCGGAAAGAGAAGAAGAACTCTTTGGTGTCGATAAGGCAATCGACAAAGCCTCTGTCAGGTTCAGGTTGCTGCTGCTGCTGCTGTTGTCGTTGTTGTTGCTGCTGTTGCTGCTGTTGCTGCTGTCTCTGAAGTCTGTACTTCTCTGTCCATTCTTCTTTCTCCCTGTTCACTTCTTCTCTGAAGAGCTCTTCTATCAGGTCTTCAGTGACTTTTAACATTCTCACATTCTCTATTTCTTCTGGCTTCGGTATCAGACTGTGTCTGACCCTATGCAAATTCACGTAGGCTTCGTTGAGCTTAGCTAGTTTGGAGCACGTCTTCGTAGGAGGATGAGTCGACAATGGATGGTTAGACTGGAAATAACCCCGGTTCTTAAAAACAAAGCGCGGACGTGAAGGAAAACATCCCCACACGGTTTTCGAGCCGCAACGTTCAGTGAGTGTCATGAGAGGGATAGTAAGAAATTAAAGAGCATCAATGAAACATTCTTATAGCTAAACAAAAGACAAAGGCATTTTTTTTCAAAACAAACAACATTTTTTATTCAAAAATCACTTAACACTAAACAACAACATTTCTAACATTTTTAACAATAATCCAACATGATAACATCAAACATTTTTTTCTTCAAAAAAAAAAAAGACAAACATTTTTCTCAATTCACACTCTACTTTAAACAGGGCTGACAACGTTGTGATTTCCACTGTTGGAAATCATTAGGCCATTGATGGACACTACGTTTCCTAGCTTGAGACAAAAGATAAGCATAATGGTCACAAAACCATCTATCTACTTTCACATCGTTTCTAGAAGAAGAACGAGGATCAAAATGAGTCACTAAATGTTCTAAGGAATAGCCCAGGCTGCGATGATGCAGAAAATACACACAGTACTGTCCACACACCAAGGAATCTGTGCCTTGTAATTTCACATTATTGAATCGGGTGGTTTGAGCATTTCTTCTCATAAAGTCTATGATATCGTCTTCCAAAGGGGGCAATCCGTACGAATCGAAATATTCCACACATCCTTCTTGAGGAAAGTAGACGGCTACCCAGTGGGTTCCTGGGAGATGACTGTCGCCCGTGTTGATCATGTAAGCTTGATGGTCTTGAGGTTTGCGATGAGGGAGTTCATCTTTAGCACAGACGACAGGATTCCAAGAAGCCGTATACGAACTGTGGTTCAAAAGGTAATAAAGTTCCCAGGTATCCATTGATTTGTGTGTGTTTTTTTTTTTCTTCTTCTTCACAGGTAATAATAAGTCATCAATTCGATCCTAACTTTCTGCTTGAAAATGTATGACAAATAACCGTTTCTTCGTTTCGTCTCCTCACTTTGATTCAGGAGAGCTTCGATACGATGGATCTCTTGAGTGGTTAATGGTGGACAAGAATGTTCACGCAAGTCTTTATACCACTGGTGCAACACGTCTTCGTCCGAGATGAGACTCCAAGCTTCGTCCAGGTACTCGTCCAATTTTTCTTCTTGACTTAACATCAGGCATTTATCGTGTTGAATTTGACTGGGATGATCGTTTTGACATCCATAGCAATTTTTCTTGATCAATTCCGTCATTTTTTCGGCCAAGTGTTTGGCAAAACAGCAGACTAAATGGGCTTCTTGTTCTGGCCATCTTGACTTCATCATGATCACTTCTTCTTTTTCCATGGTCTCCTCACATTTCATGTCCAAAGTTTCTCCACTAGGTAAAGAGGGATAACAGTCTTCCATGGCTTCTAATAGTCTAGAATGACTTCTCTCAAACTGTTGATTTCTATCGTATTATCAAATTCTGCATAAAGGAGGACGTTCACCGTCTCTGGTAGAGCATTAGTAAATTGAAGTTCCACACGAATCTGGCCGGATTTTATAGGGTGGAAATGTCCCTCGTCGCTGCCTTGGTCTGGAGTGAAATCGAAAGCCCACAAAGCGTAGCCTTCTGCATAATCATCGTACGTAATGCCGTGACTGGTGTTGGTTCCTAACTGTCCCGTGGCTTCGTACAGCGACAAGTACGACCTCAAGTAATTCTTCTTGTCAAAGTTAGGTTCGAAAGGTCGGGTACACAAGGTCTTGCCATCGCGACTGACTTCAATCTTGGACACGTTGAAGTGTTGAAAGTAGAAAGGATTTTTACCGAAGTGTCCATTGAAGGTTAAATTCTCGACCATACCAAGGATTAAACGTTTGGGTAGCTGTCCTTGGAACAGATGATCTTCGATCATGGATCGCTGTCCCTTGGGAATGGTGAAGGTTTTCACTTCCACGCGACGTATGGGATACTTGGCGGTCGTTCTGCTCAACGTCTGACTGATGTCGTTTCCCACTTTGGGTAACACTTCCACGCGTCGTACGTAGAGTTTGGCCTCCTCGATTTGGCTTTTAGGAGTGCCATTCTTAGTAGCATCCTCATCAGCCAACAAATGGAAAGTGGCACTGCTGCGATTCAGTCTCAAGCGGACATTGACCCCGTTCAGCAAATATTTCTCTTGCAACCACATGTCCAAATGCAAACGATCCATCAGTTCTAAACTCTGTCCCGCTGTGATTTTCTTTCGTCTTTCCTCAAAGCCGTCATTGTTAGTTACGTCAAACTTGCCCGCTTCGTCAGGTTCCCACAGCACACAAGCATTGAGAAGAGTATTGTTGGCATCTATTCCGTACGTCAAGAGATTTTCCAGGTAGGCACGGTAAGGGTAAGTATCCATGCTACTGCTGACCAGTTTGTTATTCAAGTACAAGTCCACTGAGCTGAACAAGGAATGCATGAAATTGTCTCCTACTTCATCATTATTCTTATCTAGAACTTTGACTTTCAAGTACAAGTAACTGCTATTCAGATCGATGTAATCTTCGGGCTGTCCTTTGATTTCAAACTCGATGGGAGCGGAATCGGTCAGTGAGGAGACGGGGTGAAATTCCACCCATTGGGATTCTTGCATGGTCATCATGGTGGGGGGCATGGCAAACAGGTCCAGTTCCGACTTGGAACAAGCGCAAGACTCTCGGTGCATCATTTTTTTCTGTGTCTCAATAATCGAAAACGTCTAAGTCTCGAACGGTTCTTCTTTTCTTGGCCTTTCTAGCTTGAAGTCTGGTGAAAGGGTGTTTTCTTCGTCGTCTCTTTCTGCCTTGTCCTTGCTGAATGCCTGACTCGGTAGCGTGCAGAGCATTTATAGTTGTTTCTCGGCGACCCAAAATGTCTTTGCCCGTTTGCAGCAAGACATTTTTGCCTGCCCTCATGAAGGCTTCTTTAGGGTTTTGTTTGTCGATGATGACATTTTGGAGAAATTCTTTGCCTTGCGTCAGTGCCGCATCTTTCAAGGCGTGCAATCCGCGTGTCACCATCGGTTTCAATACCGGGGCCACCGAACGAAAGGCTGATTTTAACATGTCTCCTAAACCGTGTCCTCGCTGTCGAGCAACCCCTCGGTACACTGGATACATGACTTACGAATCGTGAGAGAACCTTTTTCGAAAATGGAGTTTCACCGTGACTTTTCCTTTGGTGAATGGAATATTTTGTCCCAAATCTCCTTTTATAGCAATGTTGACCGTATCCAAATACGACTTGCTGACCGGCAAATAATGAGGATGGACAAATTCCCGGTGGACGTGATAGGTGTCTCCACCTTCCTGGTCACTGGTTGTGGTACTATCCACTTTGAAAGGAATGACACGCAGTAACGGAACAGAGGTGTCTCCCACCACGTTGTACTCCACCACATCGGAGTACACAAACATCAAATTCAGTCCTTGGTTCAGTTCTACCGGTTTTCCAAAAGCTCTGTAAAAATCCATATTACTGTTGATCTTGGGGCCCCAATTGTTTGCGACCATTGTTGGATGTCCACCCAAAATTTCAAACAAACTACCATTGAACTTGAAGGACATCGTTTGGGTATCCGGAAATTTCATCAGTAAGCGACGAGCCACTTTATGGTACTCCAGGGTGACACGTTTACTTTGTTGTTCAGGGCTTTGACAAAGGCTAACTCGAACCTGTCCGCAATAGTGTCCACCAAATGTTGGCCACTAAAATAAAATCCTGCCGGAATTTTCAAGGTGTAGATACTGAAGGCTGAATTCCTGGCTGGTCTTATGTCGCCTGAAAACCCGATGCTATTTATGTTCTCTTGTAATTGTTGGTTCAGGATTACAACCTCAAAAAAGTTTTGCTTTTCGGTGATGTTTTGGATTTGTGTAGGGTGAATGATTTCCACTAAAGCCACTTCCCAATGGGCTTCGTGATCTAAGGGGATGGCCTGAGGTAATTTGGCCATGTAACAGCACAACGTGTTGTGGGGAAACACCTCCATGGAACTGTCGCTGGGTAAGGTTAAGTAAAATTGGTTTTCGTGACTCATAATTCCAGAGTTCTGTGGCTGTCCGAGGGGTTACTGGACGTCAGAGGTGTGTCTCCGCCTAAAATAGGGTTGTTGGAGTGGTGACTGGCACTGGCACTGGACACAAGGTTCCCTTGGTTCCCGTTGGAAGAGAATTTCAGGGAGGGATTAGGAAGCAGGTAACCGATGCAACTGCTCAATAAAATGGTCCACAATTGTTTATCTCCTTGTTGCAAACTCAAATTGGCAATGGCTGCCCCGATGACACAATACACCACGAAGATTTGGCAGAAAAAGACGATTTGCGTTTTAGGCACACGTTCTCCACACCACACCCACAAGGGTTGTTTTTGTAAATCTTGCACAGAAGAACTAGGTGAAGGAGGAGTGGTCGACGTAGCTGCGTCTGTGTGAAAGGGCATGATGGTCACTTCTTTTTATAGTCGATGACTTGCGAAGCGTCGATCCAAGAATCAAAACTGGGCGGATATCCTTTCCAACGTACTTTGACTTCTTTGACACGCCGTTTGCCCACTTTACGGGTTCTGCGTTCGAGAATGCTTTCGATGTCGTCCACGTCGTCTTCTTTTTTGGTCACACGTTGTAACTCGGGCAAATAAAACGTTCTTTTGAGCACTTCTCCGTTCATGTCTTCCAATTTATAGACGGCAGGATGACAGCCATGCACTCGTCCAGTGACACGAAACAGTTCGGTCGTCCAGTTAGGTAAATAACCTTTGTCAAAAGTGCGTTTGGTTTTGCCAATGCGCACCCAATCTCCTACGGCCAACTCTCCACTTTTCTTGGGGACAGCCCTCGTGGGGGACGTACCAAACAGGCGCTCAAACACCAACACTTCGTTGTCGGGAGTCACGTCTTGCGGGGCACGTCCGATGCTTCGATGGTAAGATTGGTTGTACGCTTGCACCAGGTGCGGTAAGATGTCGATGTACTTCAGAGTGTGGTGATGCGTAAAATATTTCCACATGCGTTCTTTCAAAGTGCGTTGAAAACGTTCCACGATGCTGGCTTTGGTTTCGGGATTCTCGGTGGTAAAAAAATGAATGTCACGTTTCTCTAATTCTTTTTGGAAAGCTTGGTTCCGAAATTCGGTGATTTTGTCCGTTTGCCATCGAAGAGGGTGACGACCGCTTTGTTTCAACACCCGTTGCAGGGCTCGCACTAACTCGCTGCTCGATTTGGAAGTCAAGGGCACGACCCAGGCAAATTTGGAAAAGACGTCGATGACACAAAATAAATATTTGTAGCCACGATTGTAACTGGCCAAATGAGAGACATCGGCTAAATCGGCTTGCCATTGATGATCGATGCCTTCCACTCGGGTGCGACTTCTGGCAAACTTGCGTCGAATGGGTTTGTGTAAAGTGTAGGTAGCTTGTTCTTGTAACCATCGTTGCACTTGAGGTAAACGGAGACTTTTCAGTCGAGTTTTGGCAGCACGATACAATTTTTGAACTCCTGCGTAACCTGCAGGATGCGAGGGATCGTAGTAAATGCTGGCTAAGACTTTTTCCATTTTTTTGTGTTCGTATGTTAATAAGACATCCACTCTTGAAGGATGCTACTCTTTTTCTCTTGGGGTATTTTCTTGGATTGCGATGCTTTGCGTGTGCGACCGGCAATAGGTGTCGAAGAGGAGGATGTCTGAGCGGGGGATATCGGTTCTTGTTTCACTTCTGTCTTCACTTCTGTCTTCACTTTCTTTTTCTCTTGTGATGAAGAAGGGGTGGCCATCATCTTTTTAATCCATCCAATTCTGGAGGTAGGTGGTGTTGTTAACTTGCGTACTTTTTCTGGTGGAGTTTGAAACCCTTCTTCTTCTTCTTCTCCTTTTTCTGTCTTGGTCACTGGTAGTGATGGTACTGGTACTGGAACTGGTACTGGTGCTGGACTTTTCATCAAGGTCTTAAAATTTTTCAGAGTGGGCAGAGCTGTTTCGTCTAAAGCTTTCTGGTGAAAGAGTTGCAGTCGTTGCAAGAGATCACCGTACTTTTGCGATTTTCCTGTTTCGGACAAATCTTGGCGATCCATCAAGGACTGCAATTCGTGTTGTAACTGGGACATCTCGCTAAAATTGGGATTGGAAGGTAAATGCGGGGTTCGTTGTTCTTGCCACCGATGGTATTCCATCCATCGTTTGTAAGGGACTAAAGCTAGTTTTCGTCCTTCCATGGGGTTGTCAGGGGTCGATTCTGAGATCTTGGGACTTCCGAAGGCCTTTTTATCTTGCTCCCACCAGTCCTCCCAACATGGTTCCCAAGACTCCTTTCAGTATGGGGCCTAACAAGAGAGGCAAAATGCCTCCACGTTGGACCAACATCTTCTTCTTTTGACGAATGGGAATTTTCTTTTGAACCATTTGGCGAAAAACGTGACGATGTTTGCTTAAGCATTGTTTCTGGTGTTTGGACAAAGGGATCGTGCCTTTCAAAACGTTCAAACAACATTCGCACACGGTATCAATGACCTCTTTGGAGGCCGACTGAATGAGTTTTTTTCGTAGAGGTGGAGAAGCTTTGTCCCCATGTTTGACTAAACGTGGTGGTAGTCTTTTCCTTTTCTTTCCTTGGGGTTTTCTGGAGGGTGACATCTTTGAGTCTTCAGGAGCACCAAAAAACACTGATACCCCCGACTTGGTCACAGGTCTTTTTTATACTGGAACGCGTCGCCACTGATTGTCTTTACGTCGTATTAGTTTGAGGACAGGCATGACACGTCGTGCAGGGGTACGTAACGGACTAAATCGAGCCAGTTCTTGCTTGGACAAATCCAGTAAACTTTGTAACATGCCCGATCTTTCTTGGACTTTGATTTTGGGAGAAGGTACTTTATCAGCAGCAGCCACTGCCACTAAATTGGAGGGTCCTGCCACTGGGGAAGTTCTTTTTGGGGTCATCAACGGAGAAGTTCTTGGTGTGATCAACGTCTCCAAGTACTCTTCAATTCTTGGTGTCATTAACGGAGAAGTGGATGAATGTGAGGCTGCCGGAGACGCAGTCACCGCTGTGGCAGGTCGTGGTTTGCGAGTGTAAGGTTGCGTCCTGGTCGAAGAAGAAGTGCCTCTCTTGCGACTAGTTTTATTCTGTGGACTTTTCTTTTTCTGGGAACTTTTTCTCTGTTTCTTTTTCTGGGGGCTTCTTTTCTTTTTCTGGGGTGGTGTCTGGTAAGAGGAGGGTCCCGCCACTGGAGAAGTTCTCCTTGGGGACCTGGTCTTTTTCTTTTTCTTCTTGGGGCTTCGTTGGACTTTTTTCTTGGGTATAACTTTGGGGGCATTAGGATCCCATCTTCAGAGAGAGCGAATGATGACCCCTCCTAGAGTACCGCTCCCTCCAGGTTTCAAAATGATTTGTTTTTTGGTTTGAGTGTCGATGCGGGGATCGGCCAGTTGGACCAAAGCGACTTTGTTTCGATCGAAAAAGCGTTTGGTTTGATGAGGAATCTGAATGATTCCTTGGAGTAATTGACGTGCCGTCACCGTGAACCATCGTAAGACTTCTTTGAGACTAGCTTCTAAGACACGAACTCGTATTTGTGGATTTTTTTCTCGACTGATGCCATACAAGGCGCGAATCAAGATGCGACTGAAGGGATGTCATGTTCAAACTGTGTGAGACAGACGAAAAAGGGTCTGAGGTTTTTATAGATTTTTAATGTGGAGTGAAATTAAGTCGAGGACGGAGACGTGTACAGGACAGGCCCTCCGTCTTGGCACCAGTGGTGAAACAAGTGGGTACGAAATCGCAAATCATCGGGGGTCGTAGGTTTCAAATCGACGAGTAAATAGGCGTGTGGAGTTTGAGTGGCATCGTCGTACGCCTGAGTCAGCCAAGGCGTTCCTAACTGTTTGGCTAAGACTTGCACTTGCGATTTATCTCGAGGGCTTTTAAACAAGACCACGTAATGCGCATTGAGACTGATGGTGCGATGGGCTTTACTTTGTTGAAACAAATTTTGGATGATGTAAACGACACTGGCATTACGGTGATGCCCTTTGCGCGTGAACCACAGTTCAATTTCTTCTTCGTCTTCTCCTAACATGTCGTCGAAAATGACCAAATGGGTTTGACGGGAGTCAGAGACGATGCCGTCGTCTTCTTTAGGAATGCCTTCCACAAACACGATGGAATCGCCTTGACTTTCTCGCAAGAGGCTGTACGCCGATTGCCACTCTTTGTAACACCACACGATCCGCTGAGGGGGTCGATCGATCAAATGATGTTTATGTTCGATCAAACGTTTGACGAATTCGGTTTTGCCTGAACCGCTAGGTCCGGCAATGAGCATGTTAAAGGGATGGCGAAGATACAAAGCCTCCCAACTGGCACGATCTAAGTGTTCGTCGATGACTTTGACAGTAGAGTAAGAGGGAGCAGAGACAGCAGAGGTAGCCATAGTGTTAGGAATGTCACTTGTGACACGAAAAACAAACAAGACAAGAGTTTATATACTTTTTCAGAACACGTTTATTGAATGTTTCAAACATGAATACGAAAGACAAAAATACATAAAAGCCAAAGGCTTAAGTACAAGGATAAAAGGCACATGATAACCATTAACGTGGAATAAAAACAAGTGTCTGTACAACATGTTTTGGGTAATGTTCTAACCAGTTCTATAGTAGGGGGTAAGGTCACACAAGTGTCTTCCCGAAAGGGTCTTTCAAGCATGTCCACGACAGTCCCGTCCTGGGTGACGGGTTCTTCTGGCACCGTCACTAACACGGGTTGAAAAGTAACTTTTTTCCTTGAACAACTCTCGTGCATACTCGGCCACTTCTTGGGTCCAAGCCTCTAAATCCCATTCTTTCCAGGCACGGACATCTGTCCAATGGGAATGTAAGTCACAAGCTACACACACATCGTCATACACGTCTTGGGTAGCTAAAAGTTGACGAATCTTTTTTCCCCCGTAGAGGTCGAGAAGTATCCAGATGAAACCGCAAGGCTTTGAGCAAAAGGAGTTTTTCGTGACCATTTAAGGCCATTGAGGTGGTAAATACTGATCGTAAAGAGTCCACAAAGAATCGGCTGGTAAACGAAATCCCAGAAAACAAATCACTAAGACACACACCACGTGTCGTCCCAAATTGAATGGATACAGTTTTTGTAATAATCGATGGTAATGATCCACGGTTTGAATATGGTCATTGAGTTCCTTCCACGGAATCTGTTGGATTACATGCGATAAAAGTCGTGGCATGGCAGCCTATTTTTATAGTCTCTTTGTTTCGGAAACAATACACGTACTTTCTAGCCAGACATCTTCGTTCTCCAGTAGGGAATCTAAATGTTGCATACTGTAACCGAAACGTCAGACTTCGTTTAGAAGTTTCCTCTTCCGCTACGTAGATTCCACGTAAAATATGTCTGTAATTCTTTACCTTGTCTTCCTCAATGTGTTGTACTAGGTGAATCTCGAAGTAACCAAAATGATCAACACGTGAATCATCAGGGGCCTGGAAGTATTGAACAAGGTCTGACCACTGAAACAATTTCTGACGAATCAGTTCTCTTATACCATTCAGGTACCAGTGCTTAAAGATCTGGTGACGTAACGGGTGCAATTGTTCTTTACATTTGACTTGCATTTTGACCAACTCTCGGTAAATGCGTTCTCTCAACTCCACAGGCAAAGCACGAATGTTCTCTAGCAAAGTATCCATGAATAGGTCATACTAAATCCTCTTTGGTCTGACACAAGAAATGTACTGTTTGCACAGACATGGTTTCAATTCATGGTCGAATCTAAATCGTTTAGTTACTAATTTACACGTTACAATTCGTTCAGAAGTTTCCTCTTTCACCAAGTTGACATTGCGTACAAGATGTTGGTAATTCGTTAACTCTTCCTCTGGAATTCGATGCAGTACGTTTATAATGTAGTAGATAGAATCGTCAATACCAAACCATTCCTTTTTAAAACCAGGGGTCGTTGATCAATGTCTGTCCAATGGAACACTTTCAACTCAATCCGTCCTTGTATAGCAATCAGGTACCAGTGGTTCAAACACCGGTGACGTAACGAATGCAATTGTTCTTTACGTTTCACTTGTATTTTGACCAGCTCTCGGTAAATGCGTTCTCTCAACTCCACAGGCAAAGTACGAATGTTCTCTTGTAAAGTATCCATGAACAGATTATGGTAAGTTACTTCAATGTCTCGGTCCCACTAAGGGTAAGTAATGACAATTCGGTGACCATCGAGCATGTTCTACGTAGGCCGAATCTTGCGGTTCCCAGTAATGAAGTGACACACCGCAACTGAAGCACTTGACTTTATCTCCTTCGCCCAAGTAGAAAAATCCGGCTCTGGCTAATTCTTCGGGGGTCGGTCCTCCCAGATACTTAGGCCATTTTCCTTTGAACGATTGAAGACGATTTTCAAAGTCGCAGTATTCTGACAAACGCACAGGAAACGAATATTCGTCTTTCACAGGTTCGTTTCGATGAGGGTTGAGTGACATGGGCAGGAGTTTGCTCAGGGCTGGATGATATCCGTAGGGGGGTAGACGTGAAGGTGAACATCCCCCTTTAAAACGAAACCCAGTAAAATGTCCAAGAGGACGAGCGGCATCACTTTCGCATCCCTCAGGTTTGACACGCACAGCATCCCTTTCCATGATAGGGGTAGTGACACTAAAGTTCCCATGATGCTTTACGGCATCGCTAAGGTCAAAACGTACAGCATCGTACCCATCGCAAGGCTCACAATCGCATTCCACTTCAGAAGCCTCACACTTGAATTGTGCCTTTCTAAACAACTTGTTCTGTGTTTCTCTGAAAGTATTCATCTTGTTCGCTCGGTCTTGGTAGTCACAATGAACTATCGATCTTGACCATAGCCCCCTTTTTATACTAGTCGCAATGCAGTCTCCAGCTTGTTCATCTTTCCTTTTTTATGTTTTTTATGTCTTGTTCTGGAAGGTACCGTCTCTAAGGTACCGTCAACATTGTACCGTAGTGTGATGGGTGGAAAGGCCATAGAAAGGTAAGGGCAGTGCGGAGACCATCGAGTATGTTCCAGAATAGCTGAATCTTTATAGATACATAGAACCATTCGTAACTTCAGTCCGCAAGCGAAACACTGCATCTCGTATCCCAATCCTGACTCAGGTCCCAAGAAGACAAATCCTGTTCTAGCTAAAACATGCGAAGAAGGTAATCCTTCCCTATCCGTAGGCCATTTCTGAAACGTGTCCAATCGACGGGCACAATCACAATAATCAGGTAAGAAGACTGAAAAATGGTAGGGTTTGAACTTGGAGTTCTCATCGGGTTTCTCACTCGATTCTTGCTGTGGCGAAGTCATCCTTCTAGCGTGTGACTATCCTCTTACAACCAATGTTTTATACCAACGTGTCCATACGGTAAGGTGAAATGATTGGGAAGTCGAACTCGCTTCTGGTACACGATTTGATAGACTTTTTCCAAGGGCCGACTGACGATGTGGTGAGTGGGTAAACGTACAATCTTGTTCGGTTGGTGAGTGGTCACTTTAAAGTTTCCATCCTCTCCCGATTGCAAGGCTTCTTTCAATACCCCAAAGTTGACCACTCGACTGGTACGATAATTCAGAGTCAGTCCTTTCACTTTGCACGTCGTGTGCACTTCTCCTTGTTTGTCCCGTTATTCGTAGCCGTAATTTTTGGGACCGCCACTGACGAAACTTAGAATCTTGTCGTCGGGATGCTCGTCTGTCCAGGCTCCTAAACGGTCTCCTTCGATGTTAGGGTGCTGTTGACTCGGGTGATGGATGTAAATGCAACTGTCCGTGTCAAAGTACAGGACGCGTTCCCCTAACAGTTCTAAAGCTTCGTACAATTTTAAGCGAGCATGGGCTGTCACGTAAGCCGCAATGATGACATTTCCAAAAGGGTCGTCTTGTACGAAGTCCAGATCTTCTTCGTAATTGACCAAGATCAAATCCTCTCGAACGACGTCCACGTGTTTCATGTATTTGGTTTTGTCGTGAATCATCTGAAAGTAGCGGGAAGGTTCTGTCAAATATTCCGTCTTGGGTAAACACGGTCGTTGTGCCATTTTACCCCACAAGCAATTTAACATCACTTTGGCAAACGATCGCCTGCCTTCGTTTTTCTCGATGTGGTCTAAAGAGATGCCTTCTTGTTCATAGTATTTCTCTTTGAATTGTATTTGGTCTTCGGGAGTGTGACACCAGGACGGATAGCCGCTGGCTTCTTGCTTCAGTTTCAAAAAGGCATCCACGTAGTCGGCGAAAATGCCTTTCTGCGTGGGGTCACCCTTGTGGTATTGTTGTGTCTTGGGAAAGTGGCAAATTTCGTACACTTCTAACATTTGGTATCCCATGTCCAGAGCTTTGAACAATTCTACGTTGACCCAGGTTCCCGTCAAGGCCCGTTCTTCCTGGGTGTGATGGCAAGGCTGGTCTTGGTTGCACGTTTCGGCACAAGTACGGCACAATGGAAGCATCAGTTTGCCTTGACAATGGTGAGGTAAGACGGGATGGTACAAGTCTGTGGGAGGCAAAACTTTACACTTGATCAAGCCTTCGTATTGTCGAATGTTTTTCAGGTCGATGTGTTCCGTCAGCAATTGTGGGTGCCCTACAGGAAAGCGACAATATTTGCACACGTAGGGATACAGCGAACACACGCCCAAGTATTTGATTTCTTCTCCTTTCTCTTCGTCGGCTTGGTACAGCAAACAGGTGGCATTGGTCCTTCCTCCGTACAAACTATCCCTCGGGTTCAGCGGGTCCATGAACTGGTAACTTTCCACGAGGCGTTTAAACTCGGGATCGGTTTTCATACGGTGATCGTACTCGTGTTCCCACATTTCCACCACTTGGTATCCTTCCTGTTCCAACTTTAGGCGCCGCTGACAAGTGTCCTGGTACAAGTCTTCCATGGTTCGTTGTAAAAACTGATTTTTAGTGCTACGATCAGGGTAACAGACGGGCACATCAGTGAAATAAGCAACCGTTAAACTCGAACACGATCTTGGGGTTTTCTAAGTCCCAGCCATCGACCGAATACGTTCCGATGGTCATTTCACCCCCTCCGTTGCGGGCATGCTTAATCCACTTGTCTTCCTTGTCACACAAGTAATGTAACCAACGTAGGGCTTTGGCCGAGTATTCACGTTTGACAAAGTGGGTCGTTTGAGGGCTGATGACAGCCACGGTGTTTTCAGGCATGAATCGTTGTCGATACACTAAGGAACACGCTTTGGCAATGGTGCAAGCTTCTTTCAAAGGATCGACCCCTCCGTGTTCCATGAACAGTTCTCGAAATTTTCCACAGCAACGCCGTAAAATGTCCACGTCGGAACGACAATACTTTAGCATTTCTTCCTGAAAGTCGAAAGGGTCCGAGGCGTGAGCCTGGTACCAAGCGTAGAAAGCTTCTCGTTGTTCGGTACGCATGTTGTCGGGGTCGTAATAGTGAGCCTCAGGCAAATGGGGTAGAACGGCGTGTTGATTGGCTTCCGTATTGAAAAAGTGTGGAAAGTACCCTTTAGCCATTTCTGTCATTCCAAACGTTTTAGGCATTCGACTCAAAGGCATGGCCAAATAGCTCATCGAATCTTTAAACTGTACTTGTCCCACTTGCATGAAAATGATTTTGGCTCCGTTCAAAGTCACTTTAGGACGCTCGGTGCCTTGTTCCGTATAGTATCTCAAAAGAAACTGTCCATCGTATCCGGAGAAATTGTGAACCATCACCGTGGCATGACGATGACAATCTCCGTAACGTTCGATGTCCTCTTGGCTCCACGTCTTGTCGATGGGGTCTAAAACCCATTGTGCAAAATCGGCTAACGTGTTCGGTCCCCGAAAGATTTTTTCACGCCCTCCAGGAATCTTGCTGCAGTGAGGGCAATGACTGAAGATAGGTTCTTGAATGCACTTCTCGCACGCTCGATGAGCCACGCAGAAATTAGGAATGTGAATGCCAGTCTCTTGCATGCATTCGAAATCGAAAAAGATGAAATTGCCTTTCTTCTTGTGACCGTCATCTTTCTCTGGTGGGGGTTGGTATTTTTGCACGTAGCATTGGTGTTCCAAGTCCACGATGTGGTGACAAATGTGACATTTTTTCTTTCCTCGACATGCGTGTGCCTTGGCAGCATTGGTACATATGCCTTGTCCACAGGTAGGGCACAATCTCAGGAGTTGACAAGCACATTTCTTCTGTGAACCTTGTGTTTTCAAATGTTGTTGGTAACAGGTAGGGCTGACAAACGTGCGCAGACAAGTTGAACAAGGCACTGGTCCTTCGCTCAGACAGGGTGGAGAGGCCAAACATCCTGGGCATTTCATTCCACAATGTTTGTGTTGCTCTCGATTATTATAACCACGGTCACATTTCTCACAATAATAAATATATCCCAGGAATCCAGTGATAGTGGTAATGGTATCGAAATGGTCATCGTGATAATAAACGTGAATGTATTTTCCGTCCTTAAAGTCTTGGCCTCGAAACAACAGGGGTCAGCGCACTTTTTGAGGGTGCACTTTCAAGGTGTAGCGTGGAGCTAGGGCATCTTGCAATTTTTTCATCTCAGGAATGCCACAGGGTGTGTCTTTGGACAGGCCAGCTTGTTGCAACAGGAGTTCTGTTTCGTTTCGTTGTTTGGCTCGGTCCGATTGTCGAATAGTTTTCCAGGCTCTTTTCCATTCTACCGTATCGTTCTTGTTGGCATAGGTTCGTCCCACCACGATGGCACGGGCTAAACACATCTGGTCCTGAGGGTTGTTAATTTGGACGAGACTCTTTTTGGTGATGCGAAGGTCGTCCACCAATAACATCTTTTTGCGTCCAGTCCCTTGAGGAGGAGAGACGTGGGTCATGTCCAGTGTGGCTTTTCCATCGGTGATGTCAAACTGGTCATTAAATTGTTGTACGTGTTGAATCTTGTCCATGACTTTGGAAGCGGTCAATTCTGCAGGGGTGCTAAACTCGAAACAAACAGGGGATTTCAAACCGTCGTGTTGTATGGAAAGTCTCAAGCTATCGTCTTCTTTGGGTTGACATTGTCGCTTGACTGCAGTGAGCAAAGAAACCCACACCCCAGTGATAAACACTTCTGCTCTCTCTAACGGCACTTCAGCCTTGAAATCTTTAAACTTCACCGTGTATTTGTAAGCCGTGGTTCTAAATTTTCTAGAGGAGCGCTTTTCCGTCTCTCGAATGGAATAGTATTTTTCAGGGTTGACTAGGGGTGGTGAACTTCGTTTAGAGGTTTCAAATTCTGGTTCACTCATGTCCTCTTCAAAATCACTGGCATGAATTTGTGCCAAGATTTCAGCTCTGGTACGAGGCGATAGATCACGTTTCTGCCTCTTACCTTCTTCTTCTTTCTTCTCAAATGAATAGGATCGTTTCATCTTGAGTGGAAAACGTCAAATGACTCAAGTTTAAACAACATAGACTAATTTATAGTCATGGCAGACCAGCGTATATAAAAGGGTGTGTGTCTTGTCCTTTCACTATTCATTTCACTCTCAAGCCGAGCACAACGATGGAAGAGACTAGCCAAATCGAACGTTTCGTCAGAGCTTCGCGAGGGGTCATTAGAAAATTCTCTTCAGACCAGCCCACGGACTACTCTCCTTCCTTTCGAGATAAAAGTCAAGATACTTGCTATATCTGTCAGAAGAAAGGGCATTGGTCTTCAGAGTGTCCAGACCATCAAAAAAGAAAAAAAGGGGCTAAAAAAGACAAAAGTCAAGATACCTGTTATTATTGTAAAGAAAAAGGACATTGGTCTCCAGATTGCCCAAAAAAGAAACAAGAGGAGTCAGAAGAAAAGAGGAATTCTTCAGAAGAAGAGAGGGATTCTTCAGAAGAAGAGAGGGATTTTTCAGAGGAAGAAAACAGACAGGTGAAGAAAAAGAAACAGGAGAAGAAAAGAAGAAGGGAAGAAAGTGAGGAGGAAGAAGAGGAAAAGCCTGTGACGGTGAAGAAATTTAAAAAACAGAGAGGCTAAACAAGGAGAAAGAAGAAGTCAATGAACTTTTTTTAAAGTGTTATGTTGTGAATTGTGAATTGGATTGTAACAATGGATAAAAGAATAAATTAATTATATAAGGTAAGTGTCTTTGAGTTTTGATTTTAAAATAAGAACGTACACTCACGCACTCATACACAGACACGTACTATAGGGGGTAAAATGGGCTGTTTATTATTTTTTTTAGTTATTGGCAAATTGAAAGGCTATCTCTTTTCGAGAAATGTGGGTGGCCCTGAAAAGGGCCTTTTTTGGTGTAAGGGTGAGTTTAAGCAATCAACTTTAACTACCTTAAGCCTTTGCCACGGCCAAGGCCTACTTCTGGACTGCGTAATGTTGATGATGATTGGGTTGAAATCACTAAGGGTGGTACGACAGGCTTAGTCACAGGGTTAACGTGTTTAGCTCGGGAAGGTCGTATTCTCTTCGGTCGTAATAAAGAAGTCTGATACATTTGTTTCAGACTTCTTAACTCCGCTAAAATGTCCAACAGTACCGTAACCGTTTGATTTTCACCCTCTTGTTTCTTTGCTGCTACTTCTTCTTGCTGTTGTTGCTGTTGTTTTTTTCTTACCTCTTCTTCTTGCTGCTGCTGTAGGAGAAAAGCTTGTTCCGCTTCCTTTTGTCGTTGTATAAATTTCTCCAATTATTCTTTCTGTCTCTGTCTAAAATTCTCCACTTGCGGTAATGAAGAAGGTAACGAAGGTTCCGGAACAAATTCTTGCGAGGAGAGAAAATCCACAAAATCCCAATTCACCTCTTCTGAAAGTAAGTCCGGGTTCCCTTGGGTGGTCTCCACTGCTGGTGCACCCCAATGGATCGTTTTCTGAATTTCCGTCATGTTGAATCACTGTCGCATAGATTGACTGCACACAAGCGCTAGCGAATCTATATAGACCACGTGACGTCACAGACTGATCTCTTCGGATTGGATGCGGACTGACTGAATTTTGTAACGCGTGTTCGGATTGGTGAATGAACTCAATCCGTTTCAATCCTTCCTCTACCTATAAATAAGCGCAGTTCACTGCATTGATTCACCTGTTCTCGTCGCTTCAAGATGTGGACCACAGTCGAATCATCCACCCTTGTGTCTTCCATGATGTTTAGGACGGACATGCTCATGTATGTCCAGTCCAAGTGGACCGTTGTCGACAAGTCAGACACCAGTCTGTGGATACGAAGAGTGTATGTAGAAAGACAATGTTGCCTCAAGAGGACACTGATTTATGGCCCTCGAGTAAGACGCAGCTTGAGGACAAGAAGATGCCGCAGATGCCCTTTATGTTAATGGATACATTAACATAAACCCAAAGGCCCTTTTCAGGGCCACCCATATTTCTCGAAAAGAGAATGACTTTTCAATTGCCTACCCCTTTTTTAAAAAAAAAAAAATTTAAAAAAAAAAAATCCAATGTTCAATTCCCCCTTGTCCCTAAATAGACCCACACTTTATTCCCCCATGTTCAATTCCCCTTGAGGCTAAAGTGACCCAGGGTTTTTCTTCATGTTCAATTCCCCTTGAGGCAAAAGTGACCCAAGACTATTTCCCATGTTAAATTCCCCTTGAGGCTAAAACGACCCACGATTTTTCTCCATGTTAAATTTCCATTGAGGCTAAAACGACCCAAGGGGGGTCTGTAATGCTAATTCCCATTGAGGCTAAAGTGACCCTATTCACTACTTATGTTCCTACGCCGTATCGAACGAGCTCTTTCCTCTAAAAAATCACCACGTGAGTTACGTAACCGGCACTAGGCCCATATACATACTGTGCTGTTTTGTCATCTGCCTGCATTGCTGAGATAGTGATTTTCTCTTTAGCTTTGAATGTTTCAAAAATGTTTAAATGGGATATATTAATTGATTTAACTGACAAGTTTATTTTTCCGTACTTATCTAATGGGGAACATAGGTTTTCAACCACTAAGTCACCCTTTCTCCATACACCAAACTTACTGAATGCATACACTCTACCTCCAGGCAAATGTCTTTACAAATTGCACAGAATAACGGTACTTAAATACATTCAGTTTATACAGAAAGCTAGTTTTTTTACAGTACTTTCAAACTCTCTATTTTTATGGTTTAGTTAAAAGGAAATATTAATACATTGAACTTAAAGGTAAGAATTTAAGCATATATTGTACACATAATGAAGATTGAGTCTCTTTCTAACGTTTAGACTAGATTTTAAGAATTATTTTAAAATCTTGTCACAAAAAATTGAAACAATATTGTTCTGTTCTCTTCCGTTTATTTTCTGTATGAATATAAACATTGTGCCCCAGTCTCAACAACAATATTTTAACAAGATGGTATGTTGCAAATGTTTGTCAGTGTTTTATATTCAGATTTACTATAAAAAAATTATATTCCTGAGTAATAGTAACACATTGAAAGTCCCTATACTTAAATCTGCTTCTTAAGATATATATATATATATATATATATATATATATATATATATATATATATATATATATATATATATATATATATATATACGTTGACCAAAGTTTTTGAACCTCTGAAGCTGAAATGATTTTTCAGTGTTATTGGGTTTTTAGATGTCTCTTTTGCATGTCATCAGTGCTGCAGCTGGGAACGACATAAATGGTGCAAGGTTCAAAAGATATTTTGTTTGTTGTTGTTGTTGTTGTTGTTGTTTTTGTCCCTCCTATCTCTTAAATTCAATGTCTTTTAATTTCTCTCCCCCCCCCCCCTCTCTCTCTCTCTTGTTTAATGGCACTTTGCACACCGGCTTCATACGAGAAAGTGTTGATGCTATAGTTATTATGCAATTTGTTTTATTCAATTTCATGGAAAGTGTTGATGCTAGAGTTGTTATACAATTTACCTTTTATTTCTACAGTTGTAAGTTCATTGGTAGAATTGACTGCATCCGATCCAAATGTTCATATGTGTAGGATTTCATATGGTTATATGGAAAAACTTCATTTGTTTGTTAGGACGATACATATCATCGTGAGTTAACGATACTTACCTAATTATATCTGATTTTGTAATGTTTGAATAATCTTGTAGGTTAAGGATTGCTGTGAGTTACAATTTGTGAATTTCATGCAATAGTAATCGAACATGTAGTAGCATATGCAAAAGAATACGGTAGTATTCGATAGACACTCACGTGGTAATTTAAGACCTGCCGCTGGAAGCGAGGTCAATGTCCTACCGTACTAAGTCAGAATATACGCATTGTGTGGATAGCCAACCTGCTCTGAGTAGCGTGAGAGGATCTTATGCACGTCTAGAGAGTGGGGTATACAGAAATTTAGGGGTAATTGTGACCTTTAAGGTTTCTGGGATGGGAGACATGACAGTCTGAAGACAGAAGTTCGAGAAAAAAGAAGGTCTAGGTCAGAATAAAAGGACCAGGAAGTCCATGAAGGGACAAAGCATAGAGCTTAAGAAGTATGAACTAGGAGAAGTTGATATACGGTCGAGAGGAATGTTATGCAGATCTATCGTGGACATTGCGCTCTTTTCACTCCACGTTATGATAATGAAATAAATCCAAATTGCACACTCCTGTTAAATTATATTGATATAATCTAACTTGAATTGGAATTGCCGTCATTAATTTGTACTGATTAAATTTGTTATTTTCTTGTCAAAGGGGGCTCGTATTGCTTTATTTCTTCCCAGTATCCTGGCTCAGTTCTTCTTTCACTCCCGCCCCGCTATAATATCGAGGGAGGACATCCTCTAGATAACGCCAGCCAAATCCAATTAACCACCACCCTTACTAACAGGGCGACATCCACTATCGACGTGACCGTACGGCAAAGTGAAGTGGTTGAGAAGCCTCACTCGCTTCTGGTACACGATTTGATACAGTTTTTCCAAGGGTCGACTGACCATTTGGTGAGTGGGTAAACGTACAATCTTGTGCCGTTACCAGGTGGTCACTTTAAAGTTTCCATCCTCTCCAGACTGCAAGGTTTCTTTCAATAAGCCAAAGTTCACCACTCGACTGGTGCGATAATCGAGAGTCCATCCTTTAATTTTACACTCCGTGTGCGCTTCTCCTTGTTTGTCCAGGTATTCGTAGCCGTAATTTTTAGGACCACCACTAGCGAAACTTAAAATCTTATCGTCGGGGTGTTCGTCTGTCCAGGCTCTTAAACGATCTTCTTCGATGTCAGGGTGACATTGACCCGGGCGATTGATGTAGATGCAGCTGTCCGTGTCAAAGTACCGGACGCGATCACCTAACATTTCTAAAACTTCGTACAATTTTAAGCGAGCATGGGCTGTCACGTAAGCCGTTACATCTACCCTTACCAATACAAACTCTCCTGTAGATTTATGGCAAGTTTGTTTTCTAACTGACACACTGGTCTTTGGATCTTGTCAAGGAGTGAATGTTCTCCATTTTTTGTTCTCCAGCCATATGGGTAAGTGTTATATTTGTAGATTATTTGATATGTGAAGCATATTCACTTTTTAATGACATCGTGAAATGATGCCTTTACTACTACGTTGTGAACTTTTGAATCGTTACCAATTGCTATTAGGGGTTTAATTTAGCAGCATGTATCTATAGATTTTAATTCCGTAACTGTTTATATGACCAGTTTGGTTTTATTTTAGTTGTCTGTACCTGTCGGTACCTGTCTATACGTACGTCTGTGTGCATGGTGGATCCATGAAGGGTGGGCGTGGCTAATATAAGTGGGCCAACCCAATTTAGGAGAACTGTGTGCTGTCGGTGCGGATGTGTATCCGGATGCGGGTAAATCAGGCTGTCTGGCTGGCCGTCTGTGTGTCGATATGTAAGATGACGTAACCATCAAGGCCATAAGAAGACGAAACCGCTAGTTTGTGGTTTGTCAGTGGACACATTTGCAAGTTTTTACAAATATGTATGCATCATACAGCTGTACAAATGACCGAGTCATATGTTTGTTTTAATTGATTGTTGTTTTAAATGAGTGCAATTGTGTCTTTTCATTACACGAGATTATTTGAATCTTATTTTCATTACGTGAGATTATGTGAATCTCACTTTCATTACATGAAATTATGTGAATCTCACTTTCATTACATGAAATTATGTGAATCTCATTTTCATTACATGAAATTATGTGAATCTCACTTTCATTACATGAAATTATGTGAATCTCACTTTCATTACATGAAATTATGCGAATCTCACTTTCATTACATGAAATTATGTGAATCTCATTTTCATTACGTGAAATTATGTGAATCTCACTTCCATTACGTGAGATTTTGCGAATCTTACAGTCATACATTTGAATATATGAATAAAAAATTTTTCTTCCTATTTGTGAATGTTTGCATAAAGTAACTGAATGATACGTGTGTTTAGAGTGTGAAACAATCACTGTATTTGTAGTGTGTGTGTGTGTGTATATATATATATATATATATATATATATATATATATATATATATATATATATATATATATATATATATATATTCATATCATAAACTTCCATTTTTGCATCACATTGTGCTGTGTTGTCATTTGATCCAAGCATCCATTCAGGTATATCCTGTTACACCGTGCTACTTCTTTTCGTGCAAGGACACCGTTCACCGCTGTAGCTTTCGATTTTAACGCAAGAAATTACAATGATAGAAGGCACGGCTCCTGTAACACTAGTTCACAACTTTCAATAGGTACAATTTATAGCTCACAAAAATGACTTCTGTTTTATGTCTTGATTTTTATGAAAGGAATCATAGTGACTGTATTTAGAAGAATGGCAATTACTGGTTAAATAAGCAAGCGTATCTGCATCGCACGAATGCTTTTCATTAAAGACTAAGTTCGGTCAGTTTTAGAGATGCGGATTGGTCGAGAATGTATGACAGTTGATGTGTGCAGGCAAAGAGAGGATGCCGTAATTAGCAAACCGGATTCGTATTTAAGCTGGGGGTGGGTGGTGTTTATAATTATCAAACGTGTATGACAAAATTCTCTCTCCATATAGGAACAGACAGAGCTCAAAAGCTGCACCATCCTCATCATCGCTATCACCAGCGTCATCATTATTAAAATATTAATTCTCTTCAGAATTTTTTTTTTAAACCTGTTTCCATAACTACACTGAGCCCAGGACTGTATAACATTTTATCAGTTTGTGGTTTTGTAATCTGTCCTATACAAGCCAGCTGAAGCCAAGGTTACTCGAAACTATTATACAATATATTCGGCAAATCTGCTTTATGAAATGTAAATAAGTGGAGAATAGATGGTACAGATGTTTTTCGATCTCTTACTAACTTAAGGATAAAACGTTTATTTGCTGTTAAGATTGTACTAGAAAACGTTACGGTGTTGCCATACAAGTCAGCATTGGGCAATTAAATCTGACTATAAAAGGTCACTGAAAGGTCAACATGGAGACCAAGGCGAACACAGATATCATTGTCCATCTTGAAAGATAATCTTGATAAGATAATCAGCTGGAACAATAAGACAAAGACTCCCCAACTGAAAACAGAGGCGGGAGAATACCTTTTCAACCGCTAGGAATTTATTTTAAGCTTTATTTGAGTCGACGTTCGTGGATTCTCCAATAAAATGTAAAATCGTCATAATTTAAGACCCCACTTGAAGTTACATTGTCATCAATGGACTCTTGCTGTAATAAACTTTGTTCTTAATTAGATTTATGAGCAACGTGCATGTGCCATTTCGCATGCTAGCATGCATTTCCTAATTATTGAAATTCCGTTTGTTTCTTCCTCGCACTAGTATCATGTTTCATGACTTTCTGAAACGCTTTCCAAAATCAACAATGTACATTGCTACACCACTCTTGGACCACTTCTCTCTCTCTCTCTCTCTCTCTCTCTCTCTCTCTCTCTCTCTCTCTCTCTCTCCATGTGTAAATTAACTCTCATTATATAAGAAATACAGACTGATTGATTGACCGATATCAAAACGTCTCAAGTTTATGCTCCATGATGCTAACCGTGGTGAAAATTAATGATTTAATTCGTTGATTTAATAATGTTTAGAATTTACTCCAGTTTCAAGTGTATGGAGTAATTCTTGAAGAAAAACAACCGTGTTTGAATTATCTTTGAGACAAATATAATTGCTCCCCTTTAACAAAAGCACATTACATCATAACGATATGCAATATTCTCTTGTAGCTTTTGAAGAATGCGATACAAATACAACGCGTAACGATCAACATAAATGTATGACGTAGTGTAAAAAGAAAAATAATCTACTTTTCGCAACGTGTCTGCATGATCTGGTATGCAAGCGGCATTTTGGCGTCAAACAGAAATTTACGCTAAAGACGCAGAAAAACTTCATACTGAAAGTGATAGCGTTATTTCTCTTATTCCGCCACCCACCCACTGCCGCAAATGAAATACAAAATAGGGATAAGCTGAACTCACATCTTCAAGTCAAGAAAAGTAGTTGACCGCATTACTGAGCATAATAAGGACAATGTGACCTGTAATCATGGAGGGAAATCATTGGTACAAGCAGTACATGAAATGGAGCCATTGTTCCAGTCTCTGATCATTTGCAAAAATTGGCCAAAACTAAAAGGATGTATAATTTTCTTACTCAAAGAAATCTAGTTTTGCAACCGCAAAATGAGAGGACGATTTTCCTTATTATGTAAGCTGGGTGAAGTCAATGTAACTCCATTACAATGAATGATGTTTGTGTATGGATTTATTTTTAATATTAGCATTTAAATGGGAAAAGATATTCAGAACGGTTTTCTAGACCTGTAGATATTTCTCTTTCCCTTTAATAATATGCTACCTTGATAATAAAATCAAACCGACATAACGACTATCTACATATAGCGACCACCTTGTCATAGAGACTATTATTCCCGCTTGAAATTTCCTCTTTCATACTTGCATATAATGGCCACCTGCTCAACACCGCCAGCGAAATCCATAAGTGTTATCTCCTCTACCTGCGCTTTAAAGCCAAATTTTTCTTATGTCTTTGCTTCATCATTTTTGTTAATTCCACAAGCATGGTTATTCTCTGTACAAACAGATCATCTGTCTATAAATACAGATTGTGCTCCCCTCAGCGGTCGATCTGAACATAAGGCACGAGACAGACAAATGAAAATTAAAATCGCAATATTTTTGTACAAGACTTTATACCTTCACGTAATGCCTTGCATTTGCAAGTTTGACGGTTAGAAGCATGAGTGAAACAAGCACATAGTTTCTCTCGGTAATCATAGCAGTTTACAACTTATCGAATCATTCACATAGTTTTAAAATCAGTCTTTTAGCAAACTTAATACTCAGGCTTAAAAACTTAATACTCCGGCTTAAAAACAGTTTGTCGCTGTTTTTGCAAAATACCAAACTAATTCAGTGAAACGGATGGATTTGAAATTAAGCTTTCACCCAACCGCCCCATGTGTATGAAATTGATTTGTCCAATTTTGAAGGACTTAAACATATAGATGTGGACTCAGTCGAAGGCTCAAAATTTGTATTGTACTGAATTGAATCCTGCGGTCTAAACAGTTTGCATCACAGTGTGGGTGGGTGTGGTATACCCAACTAAAATGTATAGTACGTAATAAACGAAAAGTTACACATTATTAACTTAAAAAATGGGGGCCCCGAGTGGCCGAGTGGTCTAAAGCGCTCTTCGTTACGGATCACTGCCATCTCACCTCTGTCTGCGGCGGTTCGAGTCAAAGATTCAGCCAATGTGGGCATGTGAGAAAGCTTGCCAGTAGCTTCTCGTGGGTCGGTGGTTCTTTCCGGGGTTTTCCGGGTTCTTCCTCCACCATTAATACTGGCCGCCATGTATAGCCTATCGTGCTGAAAAATGGCGTTAAACCCCACAACAACAACAACTTAAAAAATGGTCAGAATCATCTGTTTTGCGTGAAATATATTTATGTGGGCTAAACAAGACAATTTTATGTATTTTACGTGCGAACGATTACACCATTGAGACAGTATTGAGCATTGTTGTTGTATGAAGACTAAGCAAAGACGTTACATTTTTCATATAAACTGGTCCTTGCTTACGATCTCTTGTAAGTGTTGCCATATTTGTCTTCTTCCGGTCAACCTGGTCCATTGACTGACAGCATACATGTAGTTCGCTGGCTATCAAATTTTCCATATTGAAAGTACAGTTGTGGTCGGTACTGAGAATAGTGAAGAGGATTCCAAAACATCCTTGAAATGCATACAATAAAATGACTTAATTGCTTGTTTACATTTTACTTCCTTTTCTATATTTTGTAATTAGTTCCCCCACTATTAATCCTTCAAAGTTTATATCTAAGGGTATCATCAGTCTTTCGTTCTTAATACCAGTCTAAAGATAATGTAAATTTAGTACTTGCTATTAAATACTTTGATTCTAAATAAGTCATATATATATGAATGTAAGTTTGAGAACTCTTGTAGCTGTGGTATGCGTTTCTGCTATCGTATAAGAAAACACTTCCCGCAAAACCAAAGTATGATTTAACTTAAGAAAAGACAAATTTAACAAAACATGTGAAAATTATGCTAGTGCTCAGATCAGATATATTAGCAGCTGCACACGTCACACGATGATACTCCATTCATTTCTGTTGAATGTTACGATTGTCAGTCATTGTGGATTCTAAACTAAGTATAGTGAGACATACATAGTGGCGGGAATATGACATGTATAATCCATGTGCTATTTCTACAGCTGATTCTAAGATGTTTCGAATAGGTCAGTTACAGGGAAGGAGTTGACTCTTGTGTGTACAATTTAGTGGTTAGAACTTTAAACTCAAAATTCATTAATTAGTAAAGTTATTAATTTTTTTTTTTTACCAATTGTGGTTAAATAGATAGGTAGATATATATTATGTCGATAAATACATCTGAGCAGAGAATATGGAAATATTCTAGCTGTTTATTTTGTGGATCGTCATAATGTTTTGGACTAAAAATTGTTATTAATAGTTTTTTTATAAATCGAAATACATGGAGAATTGTGCTGTTTTCTTCATCATAAAGTGTTAGTTATGGCCGATACATGCCTTCCTACCCTTTTATAGGAACTAGTGTCAAGGTTGTTCAGGACTGACTAGGCTCTATTTTCTTTACAAAACGCGAGTGCAGAAAAACAGCTCATCTTCAGTTTCTCCAAGTTGTATACAAAATTCACTTCACCTTGCCACTAAATGGATTAGTCACAAGTAACAGTGTCATTTCGTTTCACTATATATAGACTCCATATTACTGTACATTGCATCAAAACATGTGGACAAAAAGGTATGGATTTTTGGGGGTTAAAAGTTATTCTTTCACAGACTCGCTGCTAAATATTGCTGGATAATTAACTGAAAGAAACAGGACATAACTATTAGCATAATTTGAAGCCATTATTTTTGGGGCAATGAGACTATCATATCCCACCCACCTATCCTGAAACTATTATCAATAGCCCACAAATGCTAATGCGTGCGTGCGCGAGCGCGCTCGCGCGTGTGTGTGTGTGTGTTGCATTTTTTTAACGTAGCTTTAATCATTTTTCAGTCATATCGCTACGATGCCTGCAGTGTGGCAGTTCATAGTGATGTCTAGCACTCGGGCATCATGCTGCAGACATGTAACATCATGTCACACCCAGTCACATTATCCCGACACCGGGCCGACCGGTCCCAACACTGACCTCTTAATACTGAGCACCAAACGAAGCAGCTGTAAATACCATCTTTATAACTCTTATGCATATACAAGGCTCTTATGTTACATGTTTAGGCTCGAATAAACAGTAACACAAGAGTGAAAACAACAAGCTTTTAAAAATATAATAATTTATTTCCCAGGAAAAATACTGCAAAAATTAAAAAACATAAACTTACGGTTTTAAGAACCAAATCCAAAAATAGTCCAAGAATAATCTACGAATAATATTTAGAAGTCCTAATGTGGAAGGCGATGACGTATGCTGTAACCTGTACTGTGTCTACAGTTCCTTGTAGAAACACAATAATTAATCCTCCGGTTTTGGTAATCCAAATAATTTTTTTTAAAGAAATGTCATTGTATTGTATGAATACAATAATATTTCCAGAGAAACGAATTAATCTTATAGAGTCCAAATAATCTGAAGAAAAATTAACATAACTCAAAAACTCAATACTAGTCACAACAGAAAAAAACAACTTGACATCAAGTGTTTAAAAGCCCAAAAACTCTTAAATCTAAATCTCTCTCTTTCTCTCTCTCTCTCTCTCTCTCTCTCTCTCTCTAAACATCACTATTAATACTAAGTATTTCGCAATTTTGGAAATGCCTAATTGCGAAGTAGAGGATCACGTGATCATGTTTACATGTAAAAATAAAGCAGCCTCTGTATGTCTTTGATAAGAACCAGTCATTATACTTCTATAAAAGGTTGTTTACTTGACCCTCAGTCAAGGCCAGGAACTAAATCAGAAATATAAACAGTTTTTATATTATTAGGTATTTAAGGAAAGATTCAGGTCAAACTGGATTTTCTGGAAAATATAAAATCCTAGTAAACAAAATTACATTACATTGACATGTAAAGAAAATAAAAAGATTCCAAAACCCACAAACAATCAAATTAAATCAAACACGAATTTAATCAAATATAAATTAAATTAAATATACGTAACAAGGCTGTAAACTATTTGTAATGGAGAACGCTAAAACATGTTAAGGATTCGCTTATGAGGGCAGTTTCAGCAGACTTCGGTGCTAACATTTTGAAGATAATACTGTTGTGTGAAGGAGATGGCTCAGTACACCAAACATGTAGGCCCTACTACTTGATTTTGCTGCAGCCTTCCCAACAATCAAAATGGTGTGATTTGGAGTATCGGAATACCAGTAAAACTACCCATAATCAATCGTCTTGCAGCTGCACAGGGTGCTCTTGGCAGACCGGGGCACACAAAATTGAAACAGTGTCAGTGCACATATAATATCCACGTAGAGGTAGAAAGAACTAAAGAGATATCCGATTTCTTGTAAAAAAATATAAACATTCAAGCTGATATTACAACCTATGACCCATACTCAAATGTTAGGTACGGTATTCACGGTATTCAATGTGCCTCACTTTGAGAATGGTACCTTGTTAAATTATGTGACTGCCATGTAATAATCCTGCAAATCTAATTTAACATGGCTGTTGTATACTGTTCTGCATGATGAAACCTACCGTTAAGAAATAAATGTTCATGGCATGTACTAGCTCTGTACTAGCGTAAGTGAATGTGTTAAGCATATGTACTATTTTTAAGACTGCAAATTATCCTACGATTTTCAGAAGTGCAGTTATTTTCTCTCTGGACTATAAGTAACACTGGACAACAAATTTTTACAAAAGTCATGTTACTGAAATAAAATTAGTCAATTCTTATCAATTTTTATGTGCTGAACACGAATATGACAGTCAAATTGCAAAATTGGCTCTAGTTTTTTTTGTAATCTGCAAGAAATTAATGTTTACATAACGAAATGCATTCCAATAGTAAAAGGTCAACTGTAATAGCTTACCTATAAAAAATCAAGTCATTGACTACATCTTAGATTTCTTCGCCTGTCTCTTGTACAGCTGTTCGGGAGCATCTCTGAGGAGTGTCCAGCAGTAGTCAGCCAGCATTGTAGTGGACCATTTTCCCTGGTATCTTTGTTCCATTGTTGCGATATCTTGATGAAAACGTTCGCCGTGTTCATCACTAACAATACCACAGTTGCTAGGAAAGAAATCCAAATGGGAATGAAGGAAGTGAATCTTTAGAGACATATTGCAGCCAAGTTTCTTATACTTCATCAACATGTCTTCTACTAGTTCCTTATAGTTTTCTGCCCTAACATTTCCGAGGAAGTTTGTAGAAACTAGGCGAAAAGCATTCCATGCTTGTTTCGCGTCACCTTCCAGCAAGTTGTTGAACCGGTCATCTTTGAAAAGCTCTCGAATCTGAGGACCCACAAAAACTCCCTCTTTAATCTTTGCTTCGCTGAGTCGAGGGAATTTTTCATGCAGGTATCGGAATGCTGGCAAAGTCCGGTCAATGGCTTTCACGAAGTTCTTCATCAAACCTAGTTTGATGTGAAGGGGTGGTAGCAAGATTTTCTGAGCCTCAACCAGAGCTGGGTGTTGGATATTCTTCTCTCCAATGGCTACATTCTGCCTGTGAGTCCATTCCTTCCTCATGTAGTGCATTTCCCTTGCTCGGCTATCCCACTCGCATAAGAAACACATGTATTTTGTATATCCTTGCTGCAGTCCCATTAAAAGGGCAACTACCTTCAAATCACCACAGAGGTGCCAGCTGTACTTGTTATACTCAATGGAATTCAGTAGCTGCCTTAAGTTATCGTATGTCTCTTTCATGTGGACAGCATACGCTACTGGAATAGATGGAAGAATGTTTCCATTGTGCAAAAGCACAGCCTTGAGACTCAGTTTCGAAGAGTCCACAAATAGTCTCCATTCTTGTGGGTCATGAGTGATTTTTAAAGCATTCATGAGGCCCTCAATATCGGAACAGAATATCAGATTACTTTCCTTTCTGAAGAAAGGCTCCAATTGCTGGTGGCGCTTTCGATATGCATTAATTGTGACATCTTCTTCTAGAAGATTCCATTGTTGGAGTCTTGATCCTAGCAATTCTGCCTTGTTCTTTGATAAGTCCAAATCACGAATCAGGTCATTTAGTTCTTCCTGTGTTATTCTGTGTGGGGTTGATGATGCACCACAGTGAAAATCTGGATCACTGCATGCTGATGGACCAGGAGAAGAACAGGTCGACTCACCTTTGTCTTCGTCAGATGAATCAAGAGAATATTCTGCTGGAGGTTCTGGAATAGGAAGTCCCTCACCATGTGGAACTGGTCTCAATGCAGACGGAATGTTTGGGTAGACTATTCTCGACTTCTTTCGCTTCGTTATTCCGCCGGAAAGAGGAGGAACCAAGCAGAAGTAACAGTCATTTAGGTGGTTGCTTGGCTCTCTCCACACCATTGGGACTGCAAACGGCATTGATGACCTTTTGCAATTCAACCACTGTGAAAGCTGTGTTGTACATGTAGCACAGCATATATGCGGAGCCCAAGGCTTGTCTTGGTCACCAACCTTGCATCCGAAGTAAAGATGATATGCCTTCTTCACTTGAGAATTGATACTTTTCTTCTGGTTGGCAAATGTCACTTCCCCACAAATATAGCAAAAATTGTCCGCGGTATTAACACACTTTCGAGGCATTACTGTTCTTTATTGTACGTAAATGGATAAAATAATAAGTTTTATGTAACAGTAGCTTGAACTGTCTCGCACAACGTCTAAAATATTTTAAATGCTGAACCTATCTGATTGGGCTTTATATAGTACACTGCTTACGTCAGCTTCAGCAGCCGCCTGGCATTAGTATAATAGGCCTACACATGTATAGTACACTGCTGACGTCAACTTACTTCAGCAGCCGCATGGCATTAGTATTGCATTGCATCAGAAAATGATGCAATCAACTGTGGATGATGTGAGCATGATGGTATTATGCAATGTTACATCATTATTCCGGATGTTGCTGCAGTCCTACTGGAGAAATTTACACAGTGAAACATAGAAAATGAGGTATATGAATATCTTCAAAACGAGAGCCAATACAAATTTTTCACGGTTATATTCGTGTTCGGCACACCAAAATACTACAGATTAGGGCCTTTTCAAGTCAGTAATGATTTCACTGTTGACCAGTGTAATTTGTCAGTCCACTAAACATGTTCTAGTTTCTTGAGTAAGTGTGTTTAATGTTGAGTGGCCCTCTCTGATAAATATCTTGTCCGAATGTCGGCATCCCACTCAAAGTTTCCTTGCTTATTATACCAATAACGCAGCCAGTCAGTTGTAGGTTTTTGTGTCGGTAGTTCTCTAATGGTCAGCACGATGTCTTTCACATTATCAGTTATACTGAAAGCTCAATAACCCCACTGTATTTACACCTTTAAGATTGCAACTTGATGCAACAATTAATAATAACATATCGAATTAATCTACCGTACGATACTGGCAATTTAATTATAGGAGGGGGACGGATGTAATTTTCTGTAGAGCTGAAATATTTTATTTTATTTTATAACAAAAATGTGCCAGACTCCTGCCTGATAACATTGATGTCATGGTCCCTAATATGATTGCAGTATACCGTGGTACGTATCGCGGTATGTTGAGCAATACTGCAGTATACCGTGGTACGTATCGCGGTATGTTGAGCAATACTGTGGTATACCGCGGTACAATGTTTTTCGCGGTACCCAGCTCTACAGAACACTATGTAATTTAAGTAGATATGTAATATAATTGCACTAGGTTGGTATGTGGCGAAAATGTGGATATAGCTTTTGAGTTTCTCTGGTAGGTGAGAGGTTTGTTTGTGCTTATTATTAACAATCAAAACACGCAAATTGCAAGACGTAAGTACAGGAGTTCTCCATTTGTTAAGTAATATTTAATAAACTTTATCTTTTCTTCTTTTCCTGATAATTTCTTTATACATGTCTGTTATTGTTTCCTATATGTTTTAAATGTAAAGCATGACTTTCGTATCAAATAAGACATCTCAAAGATTCATTGAGGTATCTTCTAAACTTTCATTAGATTTTGTAATAAAAATTACAAGGTATCTTATCAAACGGATTAAATTAAGGAATTGTAGTTTGTGATATTTCATAATGTGCGGGGGCTTGATAAACCAGGATCCAGTGTTCTTGCGGTTGAAGGACTAAAATCTTGAGCTGTGAGAGGTGTGAAAAGAGCAAAATGTTTACCTTTCAGAGTTACATTTGTTCTTTTTAGTCCATATGAAAGGATGACCTATGATTATTTTTAGCAGAGAATGGATGTAAAATTAACGACCCTATTTAACTTTAGAGATCACGAGTACGCGATTGTGTTGGGCTTATAACCTTTAAATAGTGGTTATTAATGTTAAGAGGATGATCGACCTGGTTGTTATAGTTCGTACGGAACGAATATTAAAATATGAAATTAATGGAGAAAATAAATGAAGGTCCGAGCAGAGATATAGAACAGAACAACACGAGCCCCCGTACAGATAATATAATAGTTTAATGTTTTAGATAAACAAGCTAAAATTGTACAAGAACAATTGTAGGATACACAGGAAATATAAATTAACATAAAGTTCTGTATATGCAGTTAGCACCGCTCCGGTGGCTTAGTGGTTAGAGCGTCCGCATCGGAGGTCCAGGGTTCGATCCCCGGCCGAGTGATACCAAAGACTTACAAGAATGGTACTAACAGCTGCCTCGCTTAGCGCTCAACATTAAGATGTTAGTAGTGTTAGGACTGGTCGGCCCGGTGTCAGGATAATGTGACTGAGTGGGACATCATGCTACATGTCTGTGGCATGATGCCCCAGTGCTATACATCACTATAAACTGCCACATTGCAGACATCGTAGTGATATGACTGAAAAATTGTTAAAGTTACGTTTTAAAAAAATTCAGGTCACATCACATGCAATTAGCAGTTCTGTTTACATAGATACGGTAAATTTCATCATGAAATCGAGTGAGTATTAGAACTAAAATGTCCGGAATGTCTGCATAACGGAGCTGGTTCCTGCACACTTTGCAGATTTAACTCAGCTAGTAGGTTAGGGTCGACTTGTTCCCTCCGACGTTCGTACGCATTGCTGCCTATCATAGCCTCTCTATCGTGTCGAGCCTCTTACTGGTAGTTAACTGTTTTTCCAGCCGTCTCAGCTGTGGAAAAATAAATAAATAAATACAGAATAAATACTCTGTTGGGTCTTTACATTTCCATCTCTCTTTTTACACATCAGAAACCGTATCAAATTTCACAACATGCACTCACCTGCCAGTTTGGTTTCAAGTCACGATCTTGCATTCCATACCGTATTTGTTTACACACTATTTCTTTCCAAAGACATTAACATAGTACAAGAAACTTAATGCATTTCTAACAAAACTAGTTATTATCACCAATTGATCGATAGCATAGTCTGTTCTCGCCTAATTTCAACAAATAATCACAGTCTTGACTTTTGTCGGACATATGCACACATACAGCCGAAAAAAAATAGCCTTATAGCATGCCATGTTCCTTGGCGATAATCTTATAGAATCGCAGGTTAAAAGAATCAACATTTTAGTTATGCAAACTAACTTCACTTCTTGTATTAACTACATTACTTACTAACTAATAATCAGCGGAATAAATAGATATCCATCAAACCTAATATATGAATTGTAAGCGTATATGATTCATATGGCATTTAAACAAATAAATTCAATAAATTATCTTAAAACTCATAATAACAAAATATAATGTATGAAACTAAGACACTGTATCTTTCGATTCTCTTTCCCCCTTTAGCAAAATCGTCTGTTTACATCCCAGGTTACGTGTCTTTCAAAGATTATCAACTACACGTCCCTTGGACAATTGTTACGAGAGATTTCTTCTTACTACCCCCAGAGCCAAGACCGTTTACGCCAAAGGCAAAAACTTAGACTAAATAGTTTTGTGATGTAGGACATTTAAAAAAACAAACCGCAAGATTTCGTCTAGGAAACCAACCCCAGACGATTAACTTGTCCAATCATAATTTAGGTTATCTAACCGATATTATTACCACACGCTCCTCCAGAGTTGGAAAATGTTTAATTTTTTCCGCTTCCTTTAATAAACCGATCTCTGCAAAGTTACAACTTATATAAAATATTTCCGCAAATACAACGCTGTTTCTGCAATATTTCAACTGCTGGCATTTTTATTTCAACAACTTAAAGCTTACCCGTTCAGCAATTTCGTCTGATACAGCTAACAAACGGAACCTCATAATGAATCAATCATTTCCATACCAGAGGTATTAAAGTACGGGCATTCTCAGTCATGCCATAGATTTAATTCCGTGCCCTGTCACATAATTAATTTAATATTGACAAAGCAAAATTCAAAGACATATACAAAATTTGCACTGTTACACAAATATATCAAGATATTGAGTATGCGTATAGTGTACACCTGACATAGATTTGCCTATTTGCAGAGGACTCATGAATGCTATGGAAAAATAGTCTAAATAATTAATTTTGATTGACTTCCGATTTTAATATTGTGGCACTAATGATTAGATTGAATCCAAGCAGTTTTCACATGCGCATATATTGATATGTATAATATGAAACGTGAGATCTTTTATATATTCTACTTCGAGCTTACCATCAAGGACAATACTGAATAACATTGCCTAATTAATATAATTTATATAAACATGGTCTCAAGTCCGCCAAAACAATTGCTAAAATTTAGGCTTTTGGAGGCAAAACAAATTAATTCTTTCAAAAGCGGGGTTCGAGGGCATGTCATCTCTAGGTTTGATCGTTTAATGTTAGGGGTTGGGGGTTGGGGTGTTTCTGTTTTGCTTTTTGTTTCTTCGTAAAGTTTTTTTCACTGTAAAAACAAATGTCGCAACAAGTGAACCGATCATGGGTAAGCTACATAAATTTGTCAAGAAATGAGGTTCCGTCAGCAGTTAACAAGATGGTAAGAATTGGAAGTGATGTAATATCACAGGTTCTGAATCACACCGGGTATATCTTATGGAGGATATCTCATGCGATACTGTCTTATTAAATATCTGAAATAATATATATATATATATATATATATATATATATATATATATATATATATATATATATATATATATATATATATATATATATATATATATATATATGTATATATATATATATGTATGATGTATGTATGTATGTATGTATGTATGTACCATACTACCATATAATCCATGACCGAGATTATTATCTTTAAAACCAATTATTCATTATTTATCTAAATTTTAACACCCCGAGTTATAAGTAAACTAAGCATCATATAACTTTGCCCAAGTATAACATTTTCAAAAAAAACCATAATTTGCGAAAATATTTTTTCCATAAAGTCTGTTGGATATAATATGGAATGTACTTAGTCCAGGTTAAATTCATAAAATATATTTGGCTTGCCTTCATTTGCGTAAAGAAAGAATCGACACTGCTGGTTCGAATGGGAATCAAACTTTTCTTTTAGACTGTACTTTTACAATCAGGGAAATTTGTTCCATCAATATAACTTAACCATCTTAACAAGCGACCTGCCCTATACGTTTTCAATAATCAATTTCTAGCGTTTAATAGCATGGTTGTTTGCTTCCAAATGTCACGTCAGGCTGAAAGCACAACATTTAAAATTTTCTGGAAATCAAGGAAATTACGCTTTTAAGTGAATATTGAATTGAAATTTGTTGATACTTTGGTTGCACCCATTCCAGTATACAATTTTTTTATATCTGGGATTATTAAAACACAGACTTGATTGAATAAATTCTGATTAAATTCTGTTAAAGCGTCGTAAAACTCACAGTTTCTACCCCAAATGTAATGACTTATGATAATTAGGGATAGTTCAATTTTATATTATGTTTTTTATCAGATCACGGTTTTATGGGGTAGAATTACGTGTGGTTTGAAAACGAGATACTTTCCCACATTTCGTGCAAAGTTCTGTTATCCATCGACTACAGAGGGGCTCTTCAAACACATTTGTTCAAATATTGTACTTTAACTACTCTACATCGCTTTAAACTGGCAGAATGTAGGATTAATCAAGAAATGGAGTTATATTTGAAATATAATAACAGACAAATCAAACGGGTATTGCACGATAAATATATCAAAACTTGGAGAATCAGTATTGATAGCTTAGTACGTCATCTGTACGCAAATGTATAAATCACAAACTTCCAAATGAAGCGCTGTCTAAACTGGAATTTTTTTCTTCTTCAAAATTAGTATCAGTCGTAAAATACTGTAATTATTACACCAGTCACTTAGTAGTTATCTATACATTATTACCTCAATCACTTAGTGGTTAACAAAGCATTATTAAATCAGTCGCTTAGTGGTTATTTATGTATCATAACCTCAGTCACTTAGTGGTTATCAATGTATTTTAACCTCAGTCGCTTAGTGGTTAACTTTGCATTATGACATCAGTCGCTTAGTTGTTATGTATGAATTATTACATCAGTCGCTTGGTGGCTACTATGCATTCTTACCTCAGTCGATTAGTGGTTAACTACGCATTATTACATCAGTCGTTTGGTGGTTATATATGCCTTATTACATCAGTCACTTAGTGGTTCACTATGCGTTATTGCATCAGTCGCTTAGTGGTTAACTATGTATTATTACCTAAGTCGCTTAGTTGTTATATATACTTTATTACCTCAGTCGCTTAGTGGTTCCCTTTGCATTATGACACCAGTCGCTTGGTGCATATCCATGCATTATTACCTTGCTGGTTACTATGCATTCTTACCTCAGTCGCTTAGTGGTTAACTATGCATCATTACATAAATCGCTTTGTGGTTAACTATGCATTATTACCTCAGTCGCTTGGTTGTTATATCTGTCTTATTACATCAGTCCCTTAGTGGTTAACTGTGCATTATCACCTCAGTCGCTTAGTGGTTAACTATGCATTATTATCTCAGTCGCTTAGTGGTTGTATATGCCTTATTACATCAGTCGCTTAGTGGTTATCTTTGCATTATGACATCAGTCGCTTGGTGCTTATCCATGCATTATTACCTCAGTCGCTTGCTGGTTACTATGCATTCTTACCTCAGTCGCTTAGTGGTTAACTATGCATCATTACATCAATCGCTTAGTGGTTAACAATGTATCATTACATCAATCGCTTAGTGGTTATCTATGCATTATTACCTCAGTCACGTAGTGGTTATATATACTTTATAACATCAGTCGCTTACTGGTTAACTTTGCATTATGACATCAGTCGCTTAGTGGTTATCTATGCATTATTACATCAGTCGCTTGGTGGTTACTATGCACTCTTACATCAGTGGCTTAGTGTTTAACTACGCATTATTACCTCTTTCGCTTAGTTGTTAACTATGCCTTATTACATCAGTCGCTTAGTGGTTAACTATGCATTATTAACTCATTCGCTTAGTGGGTTAACTATGCATCATTACCTCAGTATCTTGGTGGTTATATATTTACTCTTACATCAGTCACTTAGTGTTTAACTATGCATTATTACATCAGT
Source organism: Sinohyriopsis cumingii (assembly GCA_028554795.2). Classification (NCBI taxonomy): domain Eukaryota; kingdom Metazoa; phylum Mollusca; class Bivalvia; order Unionida; family Unionidae; genus Sinohyriopsis; species Sinohyriopsis cumingii. The sequence goes on along the minus strand of CM068835.1, from coordinate 120,746,663 downwards.
CGGTTAATGGTTGACTATGCATTATTACATCAGTCGCTTTGTAGTTGACTACGCATTACTGCATAAGTCGCTTGGTGGTTAACTATGCATTATTGCACCAGTCACATATTACTTTACCTGTACAGATTCAAATGTATAAGTTACAGATTTCCCAATGGAACACTGTCTTATTTTGTCGAACCCACCTCGGAGGAACCTTGACATAACGATCTATTTGGCGTACGTGTGCGTGTCGGTACGTCTGGTCATACTCCAAAGGAACCCCAAACATCTTAGTAAATTCTCTTTGTATTTTAACTCTACAACCTGTCGCAAATAACCGTATTTTTCTCCCTTATTTAAGAATTTTCGGTGTTGTTTCATATGTTTTGATACTCTTCGACACTAAACTTTACCTTTTTCTGTATGTGTTTTGTATCGCATTATCCTGGGGGGGGGGGGGGGGCTTGATTATAAACAGAAGTTCAAAAGTTCAAAAAAAGTTCACTGCTGATGCGATTCATCACATCCCGTATTTAGCAATTGCTTACTATATTGTTACCAGTTTAAAATTTTGGTTTATAAATAGCTCAATAACAAGAAGTGAATTTTAAGACAGTTGGCACTCTGTCTAATTGATAGTCATAAACACACCCTATCAACCGTTTCATTCGCCTTACAGTAGATTTTTAGATATCTTTATGTTGTGTACTTAATCTGTTGTGTAGGTATCGCGTTGTATACGATGTATACTCGCTTATAAGACGGACTAAACTACAAACTACATTCCGTTGCATAATGCGTCTGCAGATTAGCGTTATGTGGCTTGACTACTGACTATTCTTAACAAACCGCACAGACCCATATCTGCCGATGAATAATGCGTCGGCAGATCTGGTTCTCTGCAGTTTGCAGTTGTGCTCGTCTTATAAGCGAATAATGCTGATTGTTTACGCTGAATTTGCTAGAATAAAGAATTTTGATGTCGATAGTAATTATGTTTGTAATTTGAAGATGTTAAAATATATTTAATAAAATTTAACTTTTTCTACATCAATATTTATTTAATGAAGTATCCTTGCAAAGTCAATATTTAAAGTAAATCGAGAGACAAAATCTTTGATAGTGACATTGAAGTTTTTGAATGTTTTTTTTTCATGTTTTGCATAGACAAAGTTAAAGTTTTAATTGATTAACCCTAACAAATGAGTTACTCCTTGTTGCACGTTAAATTTAGTTTTATTTCGGTATTAAGTGTAGAATGCATTTATCTGCATTTCCTTATGGTGCCAAGGTAGATAGAAACTATTTTCCAAAAATGAAGATCATCTATCTGCAAAGTGTGTTGTGATGTGATGTGATTTGGATTTTTAACGTAGCTTTAACAATTTTTCAGTCATATCGCTACGATGTCTGCAATGTGGCAGTTTATAGAGATGTCTAGCACTGGGGCATCATGCTGCAGGCATGTAGCATGATGTCCCACCCAGTCACATTATCCTGACACCGGGCCGACCAGTCCTAACACTAACCTCTTAATGCTGAGCGCCAAGCGAGGCAGCTGTTAGTACCGTTTTTGTAAGTTTTTGGTATGACTCGGCCGGGGATCGAACCCACGACTTCCCGCATCCGAGGCGGACGCTCTAACCACTAGGCCACCGGAGCGGTCTATCTGCAAAGAGTAATATTAGTCCAACAATGTAATGAAGAATATTCCTGCTGAGGCGTCAATCTATATGTTGGCAGGTGATCGGACCGTAAAGCTGGTTAATGCAACGGAACGTGACTTGACAAAGGAATAAGGTAAGTTGGTAAACCGACTGAAGTGCACTTAGCTGAAATATCGATCAGGAAAGGTCATACCCTGATTAGAAAAAAAGGAATTGAAAGAACCGAGTTTGGTCACCGCCTAATCCAGTGATTTATAGAGCTGAAGATAAACTGTCTAGGATCCTTGGTCTTTGCCCGGCATGCAGATATGGCAATTACTTGATCGCCCAGGATCCGGTTGTTTTTACAGGTTAACGATTTTATCAGGCCAGCCAGGGTCTGGCCGGTGTGTCCTTGAGAAAGTTACCTAGCTCCCATTGCTTCGGCAGGATAAAGCCAATAATGTGCTATAATGTGCCTTAAAACCAGCCAGCCAAGTTATTAAAAGAAACGAAGGATCAACAGAACGTCCTTTGTGACTCTTTTGACCGTGATAAATATATATGAAGTAAAAATATCCGATGTCAAGTAAAGGACAAGAGTTTACCATCTTTAAGTGATTAAGTGAGTAACTTAACAAAGAACAAACGCCATGATTTCAAGGCCATAATTTGATACGAAAGTTCGAATGTATACATCAAGTACTCTTTTTGGAATCGGGAATGACACCATCAGCACTGTTTATCTTCCCCACTTTGCAAGTAACATATACGGGGATAGGTAATTCATTAGTAAATCCGCCAAATATAATTCGTTCCCTTTTAAACAGGGCATTAAATAGCCAAGTCACCAAAATGAAGATCAGGGCATGGCAGGCATGTTTGTGGTAAATATTTTGTAAAGCACACCTTGCAACTACATAATTTAATGATTGAAAAGATGGAATCAATATTTTGTCTACAAATTATATAAATACGCTTTAGTGTGACGTATTTCATCCTTTGGAGATAATGTTTTAAAAATAATAGGTGAAAGTTAATTTTTTAATTTAAAAAAAATTCCTCTCGACTATTGTAAACCACTTTTCTACCTCGGTATGGATATTTAACTAGAGCTGGGCACCGCGAAAATTGTTGTACTGCGGGATTTCTGCGGGATTTCTGAACTTACCGAGATACGTACCATTATCACCGAAGTTATATTAGGGACTAACAATTCTGTGTTCTCGGGAAGGGGTCTGACACTGTTTTATTTAATTTCTGTCTTTCAATTCTTGGATAAATAACTTGCTCTGATTCATAGCAAAAGAACAATATTTTATGTCCATGATATTATTTGGAAAAAATATTAATTATCTTCTGATAAAATAAAATAAAATATTTTAGCTCAAATGAAAATCACGGTCCCACCCCCACATTCAAAACTAAATGGTCAAAACTTTATTGCAGATGAAAATGGTATGATGATTATGTGGTTTGTATTTATTACATACTCTTTTTCTAGTCATACATTCTGTTCAATTTTGCAGTGTATACGTTTAAAATATGAAGTAGACGTTTGGCTTTTTATGAAACATATTGTACAACCTCTAGAAAATCCCCATGTGACGAACGTAAAGGGGGCTAGGCCTAGATATTTACTGTGCAGTTGTGTCATAAATATGTCTGCATTGCTGAGATGGTGATTTAGTCTTTAGTCCTGAACGTTTGCAAAACGTTGTATGTGATATATGAATTGATTTTAACTGCATTCATTTGCAAGTGAATTTTTCTTTACTTCTCAGATGGAATATAAGTTTTGGACCAGTTATTATTTGGCTACTTTCAAACTCGCAATCTTGATATTTTCATTACAAGATACTATCGATGCATTGAACGTAAATGTGATAATTAAAGTATATGTTTTAAACAATACTAAGATTTAGTTTCTTTCTAACATGCGGACTAGATTTTAAGAATCATTTGGATATTTTTAAACAAGAAAATTCTAAATAATATCGTTCTGTTTTTTTATCTTAATTTTCTACTTTAACAGTAACAAGAATGTACGATATAAACAAACATACAATTCCCAGCGTGTGTCCCAATAATGAAAATAGTGTCGCTGACAATATTGTAAGAAGATTTAATTCTTCGAACTTTGCGTCATATTCCAAATAATAGATGCTCCCTGTGCTACATTTACCATTATGTTGCAAATGTTTATCAATTTTATCTTCCGATAAACAAATTCAATTCCTCAGTCATAGGAATAGACAAATTGGAAGTTCCTCCACTTAAACTTGTTTCTTAAAAAATTATAATAGACCATCTTTTTGAAATTTTGAAGCTAAAATGGATATTAGCTAAGTAAGGTATTTTCGATGATTTACGTTGTGGAATGTCTCTTTGAATTAAGCATGGGATAATGTTTTCTCCAAACATGGGGCATTTCTAACCATGCCTTGAATCTTGATTCATAATTCCCTTGATTTTTCTTACTTTTCAATCAAAATTCAATGTAAGATTTTAGCAGGAAAGTACTTGTTCTCTCTCTCTCTCTCTCTCTCTCTCTCTCTCTCTCTCTCTCACACACACACACACACACACGCAGACACACATAATCACACCACACACAGACACATACACTGCTCATCGCTACTTAGGGTACTCTCCCATTATCCCCAGCGAATCACAGACCGAACATTTATATATCACGCAAATTCAGCTATGCAATATTAAATTGGTATGTAATACATGTAACATAAGCAGCATCCTTGCATAATGAATCCTCTCTCGTAAGAATGTTTGAAAAACAAAATTCACTATTTGATGGAAAACGATTTCATGGAACCAAGTAAAAGTGACCGGAGTTCGGCTCGTATTAAAGTGCAGATAATACTTTCTGCATGTGTTTAGATTATAGAAAAGTGTCCAGTATCACCAAAACAGATTCATTTCCAATACGAAGGAAATGATGACAGCATTGACAAAATTGGAAATGCAAAATATCTCACCAAGTTTGACATTTTGAAGGGGTTATAGTAAATCCCACTCACTGACTGAGCAAAGGAAGTTTCAGCATTCATAGCTCCAGGTGGACTTAACTAGTAGAAAGTGATGCCTTTTGGGATTAAAAGTTCGCCTTCGACTTTACAACGCTTAATGAATATGATTATATCTGGACTTGATAATTGTGATGCATACATCGATGACGTCCTAATCAACAAAGACACCTGGAAAGATTACTTGGAAAACTTCAGGAAGTGCTTTGATCGACTCGATGCAAATTTGATAGTCGATTTAGGCAAATGTGAGTTTCTTTTGCCGTGCTGGTGTTTTCTAGGACATGTTGTGGGACACGGTTAAATAAAACATATAGAACGTAAGATCAAGTTATCTCTGAATTCCCATTGGCAATCAGTAAGAGGCAGCGGATGCGATTTTGGGATATGTATGGGTATTATCGGAAAGGCCATACCACAGTTCCGTGAGCTCCAGATTTCAATCCAATCATTTAAGATTATAGATTGTAAGGGTCGTGTACTAATTAACCTATTAAATACCAATATTCTTTATAGTTGTAGGTTTGTAATCTAAGATGAGGTCATTCTAATAAAGACATTTATTGTTTCAGGAGTAAGCATCTTATTGTGGCCTATTGATTTTGGAGGCTATAGAAGAAAATCCAGATGACCTAATTTCTGATTGGCTGGCTGCTAAAGTACTTGAACTTGTTGACAATAGTGATCTCGAAATGACGTTTTGAAACTGCGTCTTAGTTTATATAAGAAATAATTGACTGGAAATTAGTTTTCCCTCTCATTACCATCAAGTTTACAGGAGTCATATAGTTATGTGGATTTATTTATCAATCATTCATTGGAAGTACATAGTGATCAGATTTAATAGTTGTTTGGATATTTTGTGAATACATTTAAGGACATTTTGGAATATATCATTCTGATTCATCACGACGGTTAGCACAAAATAACTATTACAGTCAATAAAACTTATTTGGATTACCACTGGAACTCATTTGGATTATTCGACACTTGTGAACTTTTGGTAGAACTTTTAGGACTATTTAGGATTTCATACACTATACTGTAAGAAATATTTAATTTTTCACTTTCTATTTTATGGAAATAGATTAACTGTTCAATTTTACAATACTTGTTCGTTTTCACTCTTTCTTGTTACTTAGTTAAAGACGATAGAGTAAAAATATCTGTATGTATATAATGTTATCCCACATCAAATATTACGTGATCTCCACTGCTAATACGTGAACAATTTTTTAATGTTGTGGTCTATCTTCGACGAGTTCACAAACATCTTTATAAAACGCTCCAAATTTGACCCAGTACATTATTACAGTGTAACAGGACTATCTCAGCGTGTCAGTTTAAATTAGAATTTGACAGACCTTGGCCTGTTCCTGATGACTGAGAGCGGAAATAGAGGTGGTGTTAGCACGATTCCTCATAAGCATGCTAAATCAAATCACGATCTTGATCAGAAAATAAAATATGACAGAGAGTACAATGTGTCAATACTTAGGTCCTTCATTATGTAACTAGTAGCCAATAAAATCAGCTGGTAGGTAATATATTTATGTAAACACTTTTCGATGGTCAATGATTAACAAAATAAAATGACTAAAACAAATATTTGAACGGCTCTTGCGCGATACATTTATTTGCTCGAATTACCAGATGTTGATGACACGGGGTGGATTTTATCAGCGGATTGTCAGATATCTACATATCAGTACGACCACATTAGAGAAAATGTTTCCAGACGGAAATAATATATCGCCAGTGCAAAAGAATTGATAAATGATTGCAAATAAACCGCCTCTAAGTTATTGTGTACAACGAGAAACAAAGACAAATAGGTGATACACTACAGCAACTAGAAGCCTTGGCAACAGTTAGGTTTTAAACTGAAAACGATGCTCCTAAATGATTTCTTTTGAACCCAAGCATTGGCTAAAGATTCACATTGAAATAAATACTAGCTTGAACCAAAGGTCTTTCACTAATTTTAAAAGGACTTCTTCAAACTTTAAAACAACTCTCTGAATTGGGAAGCAAATGGAAACAAGATAAGAGTAAACAATATGTCAAAACGAAAATAATATGTATTTCAAAAGGTATATCCTTGCCATGAAAACAATTATTGACGATGCTCTGTTGCCAAACAGTCTCCAAAACAAAAAGATCAAATAATCAAACATATTTATATTGTTATAGTTATAATTGGTGCTAATTTTATCAAAATAAGTTGAAAAATATATTTGCTTTGTACAAGTTCATTGTACACTCACGTAGAGACAAAACATTTTACAAAACGATGAACGATGATATCGATCTGCCACAAGGCCCTTTCCGAAGGGACGTTGACATCAAGATGTTCTTGCGAAGCAACAAATCCTACACCAAGAATATTACAAGACTAGTGAATATCCCAAGGAAAATAGCAGCTACGACGACATCACTCAAGGAAACAAAAATGTTTCGGGAGTTTACAAAGTTGAGACAGGCATTGAGCCAAAACGGGTTTAAAGGAAATCACTTGTTCATTCAGGACTGATAACGATAAAAAGGCAATCACTTATTACATAATTTTTGGATTGACATGTCTTATCAAGCAAAGGGCAACATTCACCACAGGTGAAATGCATACGTCTGAGCATCTGATAAAACTAAAAACTATCGTGATCATAGTCCTGCATCTCTACATATTTTTACCCAACTTCTCCTCAATCTTTTTTGTATGTCTGTATGTATGTATGTATGTATGCATGCATGCATACATGTATGTAATGTATGTATGTATGTATGTATGTATGTATGTATGTATGTATGTATGTATGTATGTATGTATGTATGTGTGTGTGTATGTATGTATGTATGTATGTATGTATGTATGTATGCATGTTAACCCTTTACAGCTTCTTGTCTTACTGTCATAAACTGTTTATCTGTACTTTGAATACATATTTTCCATACCTCGATAGTGATGGTGTGGTTAAACTCCAGTTGAATGAGAGTCGCTGGATTTATGTAAATTGTTGTTGTATCCAATGGCACTACCATGTCTCTCAGTAAAAAACGATACTTATATTTAACTAAGAAATAGAACGATACTACAGGACACACTGTACTAATTATATGGATAAATGGGAACCAGACTGGGAATGGGTGCGGATAAAATAGAATATATATGAGTTTGGCTGGCCAAGATTGGTTAAGAATGTAAATTATGTTTTAGGAAAAATAATCTTTTGAGAGCTTATCTTAGTTGTCAGAGAAAATAATAAAAACATTGTTTTATTGATGGAATCTCAGTCCCTTAACAGTCTTGAGTTTGGAACACTCATTGCTAAAATTAGCACCTGACTCTTTGGTGCGGAACTGAAAGCACATGTTTCAAACACATGCAGGTCCAGAAAATGCCGCGGCTCATATCCTTTCCTCTGCACAGAAGCTGACATCCAGGTTTCATCTATACTGATAAGTATAGGTTTGATAATGAGCACTCGGATATTTTAAGTTATTGATCTTTTAATATCATGGTGTTTGCATAGGTTTACTATGGGAACTGAATTAATACGGTGAGTCCTACAAGGTTACGCTGTGTTTAAACGATATTACCGTGTCACTCAATGTTTAAACGATACTACAGTGTCACTCAGTGTTTAAACGATAATACTATGTCACTCAGTAATAAAACAATACCATGTCACTCAGTAATAGTACCGTATAGAGTGATCACGGGCCCTGGGGTAAGAAACTCCTGGTTCTTGTTCAAGCAAAAGATTTTTTTTTTATAAAATTAACTGGGGTATATATCTCCGGTTGCCTCACCTCCACCCCACCCCCCTTGTCGGGCCCTTGTCAGTAATAAAACAATACCAAGATGTCACTAAGTAATAAAACGATAACATTGCTATTAAAATCAACCAAATTAAATTTTTGAATATCTTTTGTTTAATTTTGCTATGATGATATATTTTGTGTAGTAATCTTGCCGACTCTAAATTAATAGCTAAATTAGCTTTGCAACAGTTTTAGATATTATCAAAACACTGTATAATAGATTTTCTGTTATTTAACATGTGTACCCAATATAAAGATTGCATATAAGACAGACTGTGTAATAGAAGTTCTGTTTTAGCACGTATACCTAATATGCAGTTTGTATATGTAACAGACTGCATGACAGATCTTATGTTCTTTAACCTGTATACCCAACATGCAGTTGGCATATGAAACAGACTGCATAACAGATCTGTTCTTTAACCTCTTTATCCAATATGCAGGTTGTATATGAACTGAAACATTTAACTATACAGTCCTTCGTCTGTCCGACTACTAATAGCATTCAAAATGAGCTACGTCCACCCTGTAGGTTCTTCGTTGTCTACCATATAATTATTTATCCAATTTAGTTGATCCTATCAAACATTTATGTCACACTATTTTCTTTTTCTTTTATTCACAGTCATTACTGTTAACTTTTGAGGTATATGTTTGTTTCAAAAACTTCTAGTGGCTTGCATGTAAAAACATATTTCTCAGTTTTGTGAATCATTTTCTCGTTACATGTATTTGTTATAGAGGTGAGGTGAGCGCAGCTCCTCTACTTTTTGGTTAAAGCTAGTTAATCAGTTATATGCAAGAAACTGCGTTGAAGGACAGTGGTAATGTACTAAAATTGTAATTTAATGCTAATTTTACCATTTAATTCTAATTTTGACATTTTGAACATTCACTTCATTGTATTATCAGATTAATCTCGATTGTTTATGTGGTATTTGGTATTTTGTTTTTTATTCTTCTATTTTCTCCATCAGTTTCTGTGATATGACATTGAATATAGTTAGAATCAATAAATATTCTTGAAGGTTGCCTGCCTTCCTTTCGTCAGTGATATTATTTATTTGATTGTTACGGCATTGTTTACAATGTAGTCACCTTATCACGTTACCATGTGTACATTTTGTTGCTTAACTGATGTTTTCGGTTAGCCTGGTTTTCACCTTTGGTGAAATGGTCTATTGTTGTGCATGTTCTAACTTCTTCATTTTACACTATTTTTTGCAAGATGGCTCGCAATTACAAAACTCTTTATCCTTATAAAACAAATCCAGTTATTCGCGCTCATTGATACTGCAATCTATGCATTATAATTTAAGTATCGATTTAAATCATTAACATTTTCTCCTGACTCACAACTATTAAAAGCTATATAAGCAGCAGAGGGGCTGTACAGACCGAAACTTTTTGCACAATAAACCCCTCCAGGAAACTATTCCTCGATAGAGGGCTTATTTCGACGAAATAAACCCTTCTATTCAGAATACAGGACAAAAAAAAAATGTCCCCCGAAAACTCGAAGAGTTTCCAGGGACAAACTCGTTGAGTTTGCACTGACAACTTGGGTTACTTCAATAAATCTGAAACAGTTTCCGTGGCGGGGTCGTTATTGAAAAATCCATGGGTCGGGTCCATCCCCTCTGCTGCTCTGGGAAATGAGTTTCCAAGGAAAAACATTTTTATGTTAGCGGAATTAAATCATTGACAAATAAATAATGGCAAATATTGGAGAAGCACATACGACTAGATTAGCTCGAGAACGTCTCGAAGCAATTCAGAAATTTCTTCCTGTCCGTGATAGTGTCAGACAAAAATTACAACTAAGACAGCAAGCACGGGAAGGCTTTGCAGAGACTACGGAGGAATTATTTAAACCCGTGACCAAAGCTACTGAAAAATCCGCAGCTGTTACCAAAGAGGCTTTAATAGAGCAAAGGAAAATTTTACAGGATATTTCAGCTGGACTTAAACCCCCGCCTCCACCCGATGAAGTTGTTGTGTCAGTACCTGCTGGTAAGCGAGTAACAGGGAGAATTACTGACCCCGCCAAAAGATTTACGCCGGATTATATTGAACTTCTTAAAAATGTACCAGAAGAGAAATTACCTGAGACAATACTGTTAGGATTGATTAGAAGAGATGTGTCTTTAAACCCAGAACACGGTTCTATGACAGATGATAATTTTATCAAATATTCGTATCGTATACGTGAAAATAAAAAACAAATCAGCAGGGACGATACAAAATACGATAGACTTGTAGATGCTATACGTAAACTTGAAATTCCACCATCGCAACCTCAAGAAGAAAAATCACCGTTGCAACACACAGAACGACAACAATATCCTTCACGGCGAAGAGCAATAGATCCTGACCTAACTCCGTTAAGTGAATACGAGGCTGCATCTGAAGGAAGTCCGCGGGGCCAAAAATTCAAACAAACTAGGTCGCCGATAATTAGCTTAACAACATCTTCTGAAAGTTTGCCTCAAGACATTTTATCCCCAAGAATTGTACCATCAACAGGGGAGGGTTTAGGATCCGGTTTTATTGCCTGCCCTAATAATATCATCGATGATGTATCACGGTTGGAAGTTCTCATCGGAGGAAGACGTGCCGGAAACAATTCTCCGGAAATTATAAATGAAGCCGCAGATATCTGTCAGAGACTATTTCAGCGTGGCATCATGGATATCAGCATCTACCGGGGGCTCATTGATGAACTCGCAGACGGTTACCACAGCGACTAATAATTAAATTTGCTAGCAAATTCAGTTAGATAAACAATAATTAAATAAAATGATACTACACGATTCTTTTCGCAGACCAAGAAGTGTCAGAGTAGTAAACTCACGATTACCAGTATACGAGGTTGTTTACGGAGATGGAGTCGGTGATGTTGTTAGGGATTTAGTCACAAGAATCGCTCCGAAAGCTGGACCGTTAGCAAAACAATTCGCGATGAAAGCCGCTGATGTTGTCAAGGATAAAGCCATTGGCACTGTTGGTAGTCTTGCCGGGAAAGCATTTCAATCAATCAAGGATCGACTAGCACAGCTGATACGAAAAAAAAACCCAGTCGAGAGGTTGGTGCCAGTAAAACTACCATCCACTGAAGCTATGCCGGCAAATGTTAGTAGCGTAGTAAATAAGGCCGTAAATCAGAAATTAGCTGAGATCGCAACAGCAGGAATTACCTCCAAAGCGTTGCAAGATAGTGTAACTGCTAATTTGATAGCTGGTAGTGGTTTCCGGTGACGATAACATTTTAATTAGATCATCACAAATAATAATAATGTTTGCACGAAAATCCAATGACGCGTTTGATATGTCCAAACCAGTACTTAAAGATGATTCTGTACGTGATTTTCAATATTATTCTTATGAAGCACGTGATCCTAACCAACGCGGAAGAATTGAACTACAGGTCCAGGATACAAGTAGATACTTCTTGCCCGCTGAGGCCTTCATCGAAGTTGAAGGTAGGCTTTTAAAGAATGATAACACTAACTACGGAATCGGCGACCGAGTTGGATTTGTTAACAACGGCATCATGGCGTTATTTAAATCCGCTATTTACATGATAGATGGAAAAGAAATTGAAACAATTCATGATAACGTCGACGTTGCCACAACAATTCTCGGGTTGGCGAGATACTCGGATGATTACACCAGATCAGCCGGACCATCAATGATGTTTGCAAAGGATATAACCGACAGCCCCGAGAACAGGAATGTAACAATGAATAATGCCGGTGACGCAGTTGCATCGATGAACGAAAATTTTAATTTGGGTTTTGCAACACGTAGATCGATGTTAAGTGGAGATGAAGAGTTCTCAGGTGTGATTCCATTGTCTCACATCTTTGGATTCTGCAGAGATGTCCACAAGGTCATATTCGGTGCCAAACACACAGTTGTACTTGTGCGAAAACCTGATGATAATGACGCTATCTGGCGAGATGCTGCTGTTGCCCCTGGTCAGGTAATACTAACTAAACTGTGGTTGTGGATGCCAGTGTTGTCTCCGTCAATCACCGAAGAACAACGACTGTTGTCTTTCATGGACACGGGCGGTAAATCACTGCTATCCTGGAAAACAACAACCACAGACGTTATTCAGGGTGATAATGGTGGGTTGTTTACATGGCATATATCATCGCAACAAGGAGTATCAGCACCACGACATATTTTCATTGCATTTCAATACCGTGCTAGAACAGATAGCCAGGAAAGAAATCCAATGGTATTTGATACACTTGGAGTTTCTGAAGTTTCGTTGAGAATAAATGGGCATCAGGAGCCATCTGAGGATATATTAATAGATTTCGAACATCATCGTGTCGCACGCGCGTATCATCGTCTGATGTCATTTATGGGGCGCGACCTTAATGTAGACACTGGCCTGCAAATATCACAGCGAGACTTTATGAGTTTATATCCGATTTATTACTTTTCGCTGGAACATCTTGATCTGGTTAAACAATCTGTTGTCGACCTACATTTCCGAGCTCGTGTAGGTGTTCCTGCTGGTGGTTACAGAGCGATTGCTGTCATACTCTCCGATAAAGCAATGCTGCTTGAAGGTGTTGGCGGACGAATGAGGGTCATCGACGCTCCAATCGAGAATATGTAACGCAATTAAAATCAAACTTAGGATATAATGTCATACAGTCATGTTAATGTCACCTTGACTTCCGGTCAAACGAAGAAATTGCAATCAAAGAACGCAAGCACGTGCGGGACATCAATAACACTAAAACGAGATCAGATTACTGGTGGTCCAAACAAATTGTCGTTGACTAATACTCAGCTTAAACATTTTAATAAGGCACTAACAGCAAAAACCGGTGTCCGACTTGATTTCTCTGCTGCAGCTATCAAGGACATGACTAAAACCGGTGGAATATTTCCTCTTCTCGCAGCAATACCGGCGTTGATTGCCGCGGCAGCACCAGCCGTAGCAAAAGCCGCAGCACTCGGTGCAGTTGGAACTGCAGCTGGAATGGCACTAAAAAAGGCAACGGGAAAAGGATACAAGAAAAAAAAGGGACGCGGTCTAAGACTACCAGGAACTCCACCATCATGGTATCCAAAAAAATTCTAACGCCGTTGAGCAATTTTGATTTACTCGATGCTGTTAAAAAATTGCGTGTAAAACATTTCAGAGGCGTATTTATGCGAGATCAATTACCGCAACGACCGAATAATCCAGAAACTGGCATTATCAATCTCGACAACAAAGATGGTCCGGGAACTCACTGGGTTGCTTACGCGATCGATCCACGTGGAATTATCTATTTTGATTCGTACGGTTTAGCACCGCCAGTTGAGTTTCTCAAGTATGTCAGCAGATTTTCTAATGTTCCAGTGTGGCAGTCGACGTTACCAACACAAACATTAATTGATCCGCCCATTTGTGGGAGGGAGGTTTTAAATGTTCTTGATGCAATCTCAAGAAATCCAGCAACTCCTCCTCATAAAGTAGTGTATGAATATACCGCATCGAGAAATGCTAGCATTTGAAAAACAGCAATAAGAATAATGGTGGATATTTACGGAAGACCTTTCACACGAGGAGGTAAACCAAGCACAGATGCTGATCTCTCAAAATATGCGACCAAAGATGAAGTCGATAATCTTTTGAATATAGCTGGAGTTGACCCAGATGAAGTTGCTATTTTCCAAGACAGGCAAGGAAAACTAAGAACGAGCAACATTAAGTGGAATGATATAATTCGCAGAGTTCTTTGAGCTACCAAGGATAACTTCGTTGCATTTAGTGATGGCGGCCGGATCAAGGACTCGAATATATCAATCGCAAGCATCAAAGACAGTATTGATAAAGGTGTTGATAAATGTGTGAAAAAAGCCGGTGACACGATGACAGGCGAACTCAGCATGAGCGGCAACAAAATAACCGCGTTAGCGAATCCCGAATCCGACCAGGATGCGTCAAACAAACAATACGTGGACATCGTCAACGGTAAACTAAATACGCTGCGTGCAGAGCATGATGTTCACGTGGGCGCGTTTACAAGATTTCGAAGAAACTTCGTAAAAACTGATGAGGTCGTGGATAAGTTCTTTGGGACTCCTCCAGTCGTCGATGTAAAACTCGCTGATGTAAAGACCGACATTAACACGATCAAACAAACACAGCAGGATATCGTATCGGGTATTCCTGATATCGTTAACAAAACCAGTTTGATTAAAGTTCCCACTGGAGTTACTCCGGGGCATATCACCAACATCGTATTCACGGTATCATCGGGATTCGCAACATGGTCACGACAAAATAACACTATCAAATATACAGCAACAGCCACCGGTGTTTACAGGTTGTCTGTGTTTTCAGCCGCTAAATTTGAAATCTTCACAACATATCCTTGGAGACATTCCACCGATAAGTATTCCGGGGTTTGCACTGTAATACTAAACAGCGGAACCGAGGAAACATTTATGCTTGAAGCCGAGGACGATAGTTTAACAGCAACATCTTACTGGTTTTGTTTGGAATTCGTCGCTGCAACGCCTCAATTGGTTACCGCGTAATTGAATAATGTCAACGACGCCAGATGCTCAACAATATCGATACAATCAAGTCCGTGAGTGGCAATCTGAGTTAAAAACTGTCATCGAAGTAACTAGTCAAAAAGTAAAAAAATACAAGCGCCGCATAACAGTGCTGGATATTATGGTTTATTCAGTATCTGCCGTTGTTGCATCTGCCGGAGCAATACTATCAGCGGTCACTCCGGTAACTGCAGCAGTCGCCGCCACGATCTGTGTTTCCGCGGCCACAACAACAGCTGGAGTTTTCGGCATCATAGCAAAAAAAATACCATCATGTGCTAACACAAAATTACACGATTACACGACAAAATTAAATACAGCCACGACCGCATATCAGAAATTATCATCGCTGATATCATCATCGTTAGACGTGCAAAGTAGCGACGCTACGATATCAGATTCTGAATTCAAACTAATGTCAGATGCGTACAATGACTATTTGAAAACTAAACAAATAAATAATGTCAATAGAACTGCTTCAACAAATAGTCACAAACACAACACCGGTAAGGACCACAATGATCTCAGTGTCCTCGACGACACCAGAATTCGGTATTAATTTTCGAACTCCAATTCCAGTGAGTGAAATCGCGTTAGCAAAGCTCAGTGTGTATCACAGCTGGCCCAATGTTAGGTCGGCATCATTTGGTGGTCTGCAGCCAAATAATTCATTCGTGTTCGGGAAAAGCAAAGCCGACTCCGGCGAACAGGGTGAACTTGACTGGAATACAATTACACTTCCCACTGGGAGTTATCAGATCGAAGAAATCAATAATGAGATACAACGCCAAATAAAACGAATCACCGGCAAGGAAGCCAAAATATCTATAACAGCTCATGAACCAACGCTGTCTGCGGTCATTGAAATCTCAACGCCAGGATACGCCGTGGATATTTATAACAGCTCAATCCGAACATTATTAGGATGGCCAAAGGCCCCCGAGGTTAAACCTCGTCCACCAAAACCTGAAAAATCGGATTTTATGACCTATAAAGAAGCACTACACGACCTCGAGTACAATTATTATTTACTCCTTGCAGATCAATTACTAGCAAGAAAAAGTACTTTAATGCCCGATACTTGGAGTATAGAAGCTCCACGTGTTAAGGGGGGGCAGGAGCTCCGTGTTTACCGTCTAGATGATATAGAATCTGAATTATTTATTCCGATCAATCTAGTACATAAACAACAGCTACAACTCCTGCGAGTATATTTCCAAGATTATATTTCTGATTTAACAAGTCCGCGTGATAATATTATCACAACCATAGAAAAACTAAACAAACTCGCATCGGCCATGGAAACTATAAATCTAAGAATAATTCAGGCTTTACTGGATCTTAAAGACTATATCGATGATAATTATAGACAGATAGCCAGAGCAGATTTTGCAATTAAATATGGTATTCAAGTGAATGATATTTCAGATTTTAAATTTCCTGGATATAACGTGCCCGAGCTGAGAAAATCAGTCTCTGATCTCATCGATCAATCTTTCGAAGATATTCTTGCCGCGTACGAACGAATAAAACCACAACCTGTTATTCTCAAGCACGACAACAGTACAGCATCCGATGGCAGACACATCTCACCCGGGATCGTAAATATCACAGATGTTATTGCGGTCAATCTTGTATGTGACGTCATCGATGGCAGTTACAGCGCATCAGATACTACGACGGCACAACAGGGGTTTATCCTGTATACGTTCACACCAAGAGACCCCCCTGGTTTTCTGATTGTGCAAGAACCAATCAATCCGGTCTATCTACGGTGTCATAACCCGTGGTTGTCAACGATAAATTTCAAACTCACCGACCAGAGGGGGAATTTGTTGGACCTGCGTGACGAGACTGTTAGTATAAACTTACTGGTGAAGTCCTAAGTCAAGGGATCCATAATATTTATAATAGTTTTTTTTCTGCACTGATCCATTTTCGTCATTTTATCGTGCAAATACCCTATCAAAACCAGCATAAGTTATCGTTGAAAGTGCTAGCACGCATTTAAAAAAAAACGGTTGTGTATAATGTATCAACCCGAGTACATTCATGCACGAGTTCATATTCATGATAAGCAAATTCTTTACGAGGCAATAAAAACCGCATTTCAAATACAGACATTCCCAGAACAGTATTTCCCCGTTAAAATAGTTATTGACGTGTATGGTGACGAAGACTTCTTGTTAACTCCGTCACAATTAACAGAGCTACAGCAAAATCATATGATCATAGTTTGGTGTCAACGAGAACAGATTATGAACTATTCTCATTCCTGTATTGATGTTGAAACGCTTAAGCAAATCCTGAAAATCTGAAAGCGCCCTTCACTTGAGAAACTCTTTGAGTTTCCAAGGGCAAAAAAAATAATACACTTTTTTTTTTACCCGTGGAAATGTGCTTTACACTCCAAGCGGGGGGGGGGGGCGCTAGCGTTCTCAGGTTCTACTTTCACTTTGTGCTGTGAGTCACACGCTATGCGGTTTATACTTCCTTGTCGGCCTCGTAGTCAGAAACACTAGTATTTTTGTCAGAAATGCAAGGCATTTCCGTGTCTAGATTCTTTATATAACCTTTTAACCGTCTCACCCTGGTGCTAATTAATTTTCGAGTCTCATACTCTTGTGACAATCCAAGACGAATCTTCTCAACTGCACGGCACAGTGGAATAAATTCAGATACCTGATTTTCAGTTATCCCGGCAAGTGATCTGTAAACACGATCTTGCAAACCCTTAATGAACCTATAACGAGCAGGGAGATTGTTCTTCCCCAAGCGTGATAGCTCATTCAAGGATTCAAAATCTGACATAATTGTTTCAGTGTCTAGTAAAATATTAAAACCTCGCTGTTGTAATTCTTTAATTTCAACAAGTATGGTATTTATATTTTCGTGATTCATATTATTATATATTTTTATATTTTTAATAGAAACACTTTGCATGAGAAACGCTAGCTTTCCAAAACAAAACGAGACAGTCGGAAACATTTATCCCCTGCAAGGGCCTAGATCGTCAAATAACGTTCTAGAACCCCACGAGGACTGCTTCCGACATGACAATACAACATGTAACACGAAACACTTTATCCCCTGCAAGAGCCTCTAGATCGTCAAATAACGTTCTATAGGCTCAAGAGGACGTGTTTAGTGAATTGACAAGGACAAACATATAACACGTAACTTATCCTAAGGACGGACCCCTCTGACTGCCAAGTGACTCAGAGGCACATTTATTTACAAGACGAGACAGCCCTGGCTTCTAGGATCGAGTTCTCTAGCAGGCCCGGCAAACATTTATTTGACAACACAAACAACCTTTACCTCTGATTCGAGTATCACAGCAAGCAAAGGTACAATGAACATGTAATCTTATCCTAAGAGACGGTACAGAACAGACAACCTTTACCTCTGATTCGAGTATCACAGCAAGCAAAGGTACAATGAACATGTAATCTTATCCTAAGAGACGGTACAGAACAGACAACCTTTAACCTCTGATTCGAGTATGACAGCAAGTAAAGGCACAATGAACATGTAATCTTATCCTAACTTATCCTAAGACCTTATCCTATGACGACACAAACATACACAGGTGGGTCATTTTCTACGGTCAGCAGCAGAGCAAAACCATCCATTGAATCGACCATTGGATGGTGCACAAAAGACACCCGCCATTGGCGGATTAAATTTATGGTTTTGCTTGCGCGTGCTGACTTTCGATCGACCCAAAGGTCTTAGGGAGCGATTTCGTATATAACCCAACTGTTACTTGCGAGTTGGAAATTCGCTCTAGCAGTGGGCGGGACTTGTTTAAAATATTTTAATTGTATGTTTTCTTAAGCGCGGTCATATAACAAGCACAGAAGAGCAAAACAGTCGGATATATTCAGTAAAACGAGGATATTGTTTGTAAAAAAATATATATTCTACGGTAAATAAATGATTACATGTTATGAACTCGATAAAATATTTTATCAAGGTGGCTTTCTTAGGGGGAGCAAATCCTCTGACCAGCAACGACAACTCTGCAAAGCGTTACACACTCTCGGAGGAGTTATCGTCGTTTGTGTCAACGATAAGAGTTATATAACAGAATGAAATCTTCTGTTTGAGCTTCTTTGAAAATGCTGTTTTGTAGATCCCATCTGCGACATGCTGTACAGAAGGTGGACAAATACCGAAATACCTACCGGCTGCGCTCATTGATTGAAATATTATTTCTTCACGAGTCTCAACATTCACAGATTTCACTGCTCTTCTTATAGCTGTTTTACATTTAACTCTTCCTCGTATGGTATTCTTGCTCTGAGTGATCGCTTGAAGGTTTTCAATACTGTTATCAAGTCTGTTCCCGTTAATATGATCAATGACAAGGCCTTTAGGGATCTCTCCGTTAAAAACCTCATAGACGAAACGATGACATAAATACCTCCCTTTCCTAACAGTAAATCTTAAATAACCAGCATTATCAACTGTACCAAAATGTTTCCTCAGCCTGTAGTTTCTCACTATGCCATCTCGGTTTGCCTCATAATTTGGAATAGTTGGATGTCGGACGAATTCTTGATTCATTATACTATAAGCAAATCATTGTCTAATTCATAATTTGTCTGAAAACTTATTTATGTAATCACGCTCGCATTTGAGAGCGTTATCACAGTCTGGATTTTTTTTATCATAATACCGTTTTAGTTCTCGATAGCGTTTTCCACCACACGCTGAACATAATTGCGTTTTTCCTCGTACTCCAATGCCGCATCTGATACACGGTATCGGTCCTAGACTCCCACCGCGGACCTGCTGAGCATGTTGTCCACAGTATTCGCCTCTGCAGGGTTTGCTACACGGCGCTGATGAATTTAGTTTGATCCACTTGCATTGGTTCATCATATAATATATTTGTCTATTTAAATATTTGTCTTAATTATAATAATGGGTTTTGAAAGACTATCCAGAATAAAACCCATATCAGGTTCTAGATTCGATCTTGACCGGTTAACCGCTGATCCACGACGAAGAGAGTTAGCAGAGGTAATTGGTGTTATCAAGAATGCCAAAGAAGAGTTTCGTCGTGATGGTGCCGCACACACGTGGTCTTCGTATAAAATTATCCTCGGAAACGCGAGCATTTCTCGTGACCGTATCATTGATGCTACCATGAACGATACAATCGCGCGTAACATAATTGGGTATCTCGACGATAGAAGATATTTCGTACAGATAAAATTTATTGTTGGAGTCGGCGAGGGAACGTGGATTATCAGAGACAAACTAGACCCTGTTCTTGATGCCAGAGGCGTTCGTGGAAAAACCGTTCTGTTAAGTAAAGACTCAAAACCGGGAGTACTTGTTGGGATTGATATACCATATTATGCCAGAGCGTATCCTGTGACCGCAGTTGTTTATGGAATTTATCCGATGAAGAAACCACGCGTTGATAAACTCAAACCGATGAAGGTGTCGGTGTTGAATTGTGTAGCTGAGCGAGTAATGGAACATTTTAAAAATGCAATGCGAGGAAACGGCCTAACACCGCTAAGACAAACTAAAATAACAGCGTGGGCGACACGAGTAGCGGATAAAGGAGCGTCAATAAATGATGTTGCTGAGCTAGAGCGATTACTAAAATTTCCTATAACGGTTTCATCGTTAACCGGTGAGGTATTGTATGAGTGTAAATACAATTCCCGTGGAACACCAATAACTATTATCGATCATAACAGTCACGCCTGGACTGACTCGGTTAGGATATTTCCGCAAGACCGTGTTGTGAAGTATTATCCGGAATTGCAAAGCAATTCTGGGAGCATGTTTGATTTTATTTATCAGATAAGTAAAACCGATCCAGTGTCTGTGTGGTTATTCAGAAGTAGCGAAGATGGAGAATATGATCAGTTTGTGAGACCCAACGGGGAAATATACAGAACAATGGCGTTACAGCAGGAAATGAAAAAACTCGCAGAAAAATATCATGCTGGCAACACTGATACGTTACTGACACACTGTTTTACTGTCCCGGGTGTTGTCGCGCATGTAGCCCGGGAACGAAATTCATGGAGACCAACTCCGAAAAGTTTTCTTGCTGATATCCAGCAGAGCTGTGTCGAATACGGACACGGCGGTTTGTGGAATACTCAGTATGATCACCGCGGTATGATATCCGTGGACATGACGGCGTGTTATCCAGGAAGTTTCCTTGGGCGTGGAGAATGCAGCGAATATTTTAAACGGTTTGGCCACGCTGGCAATACCATGACAAGAGTAGCTGTCAACGGTGTTTTACCCGATTTTGACTTGACCGGATTTGCTTGTGTGTCGTCGTTTAAATTCGCTAAGGATTTACATCCTGTGTGTTATGTTTGGTTTGGCAGACATTTCGTTGAGAAGCGATGGGCACCGATAGTGTTATTGCGATACATGCTTGACAGTCGAATACTGTTGTCGCTGACGGTCAGCGAAGCGATTATATGTTATTGTCGTCAAACCGAAGTTTGGTTGCCAACTCCAACGCCGGTTACGTTAGAAGAAGTCATCGAAGATTGGTCACGAGAATATCCAGAAACTTCTATCGACGCTATCATCAAGAAAGCTCCTGAAGTACTTAAAAGCAAACTCAGAAATGATGAAAGCACAGCAAAAGATCTAGGACGAAGAATAATAGGGAAATTCACTCAAGGTGGAGCGTATGATCATAAACAACATCACAGTCGATTAATCATGGACAAGACTGAATTGGATCTTATTGTCGCTGATGCAGCCACGAACAACATGTTCTGTAACCGCAAAGATGTGTTTCTGTCAAACGGGGAAAAACTAGGGACTGTTTTTAGTTATATTGACGGAGAATCATCTCAGTACATACATTTGAGATCTTCGATGCTGGCTTATGTATCCATAAATTTGTTGTCGATGATCAATAGATTCCCTGTTGCCGCAGTGAGAGTTGCAACGGATTCATTTTATATTGATAAAAAACACTCAGCGCTGTTGGATAATGTTATATCGGATGATCCATCGTGGGGCTCGTGGAGAATAAAGAATGAAATGTTACACGGATATTGTAAATCGGCTGATGTTGAAATCGAGGATGAGTATCGCAGCGCAGAAATATCTTCGATGGTTTCGTCGGGGGCAACTTCGTTGTTGCCGCCGGTGCACGATCCTGTTACAAGACACAAAACAGTTTATCTGAACGGTCCTGGTGGTTCTGGTAAAACAACTCGAGCGATTGAATTATTTAGAAACTCTGACATGATTGTGCTAACACCCACACACAGACTTGCCAGGGAGATGAGACAACGGGATGTTAACGCGTGCACGTATCACAGTTTTTTCAAATACAGCGGCGGCACGTGGACACCTGAACGAATGGGAACGAAATATATTCCCGAGAAAATCATCTGGGATGAGATAGACACTGTGCCGTTGGATACATTAAAACAGTTTCTGGATTGGCTGCTAAAGAAAAATACCGCAGTGGTGATGTGCGGCGATCATGGTCAACCACCCCCATTTACAGGTGAATCTCCACACGAGTGGCTGAAAACTTTTGTAGATTATTATGAGGAAATAACTAACGATGTTAGAGCACTCGATGAAACGCTGAAAGAGTTTAAGGCACTGATCAGGCTACAAACCAATAAAGTCCAGTGTGAGATAATGCGTGAAATAATTCCAGAGACTTCGCTGAGCGACTTTTGGGAAACGTGGAAACCAGGTGATTTAATTGTGGCAAGTAGAAAGATAGTCAGGGACACACTTCAGCAGCGGTTATTTCAGTTACATCAGAAAAAATTTCCCATGTTGCCAGTGCCGTTTGTTATAGACCAGCTGATACGCGATTGCAGAATATTGATGTTGATATTCCAGGGCGCCTGACTGCGTCGGGTCCGGAGAAACAGAATTTAGTATTAAATGATATTGTCACAGTTGATGTTGATGCTGTTGAACAGGCACTGAAAATGAGCAAATCCCCGTGGACGCTAGGATACGCTATGACCATCCACAGTTCGCAGGGACTAACTATTTCAGATACAACAGTTTGGATTGTTGATGATCGCATCGAGTGGTCAAATTTAGTTTATTTAGCCGTGTCAAGAGTAAGAAGGATAGGTCAGTTACGAAGAATTGTATTAGATGATGTTGTCAACGACAGCTCAATCGCTGATGACACAATAAGAAAGAAATTAGCCGGTTACAAACAGAGCGACAAAAAAAATGGTAGAGAGTTTGATCCCAAACAAAGTTTGGATGTTGAATTTGTAATACAATTACAACAACAGCAGAATAATCACTGTGCGAGTTGTAATTGTTTATTGCTGTGGCAGTATTCGAAAAACGACCCAAGGCAATTCACCGTAGATAGAATAGATAGCAGTCGCGGTCATACACGTGAAAATGTGATGTTGACCTGTCTTGAGTGTAACCGACGCAGAGGTGTTGCTGCAGTTATTTAAATGATTGAATCACTTCAGTGCGGATCACTTTAGTGATCGGGGTGGTAATTGTGTATCCTCGGGAATCACCTGAAGTTGCTCGCGTTTAAATCCGCGTTGAGGAGCAGTCGAATCTAATCTGTAGATTGCGTTTCTCCCAGTTGATCTGGTTATGCTGGATATCTTATGTGTAGTAACACTCCATGTGGGATCGGTTGCTCTTTTTTTTCCTCCTTCTAGTTCGCCTGGTTCGTATAAATACCTAACGGTGACATTACCCAGCAGTGGGGACGCTAGCGTCCCTGGCTGCGTTGAAACATTTTGTTGCTGTTGTCCGCGTTCACTGACGCGGGGTATATATTTTTTTGTGATTGCATTTACAGGTCTCATGTTTGTTGTTCTGGTAATTTCATTATTCAGTGCGGCTATCACGTTTGGCAGTCTTGCAACCCATTCACGAGATCTCGTATCGTAAATGAATTCCCTCGCGTACTGGTATCCGAATAATCTCTCAGCGAGTGTTCTATTAAATCGCTCAACAATTGCCTGATCCCGATGAATTTCAGTATGTCCTCGTCGTATGGTAACGTTATGCTGCTTTGTCAGTGATGACACCGCGCCCTGAAATTCCTTGCCAGGATCAACTTGTAATAATCGTGGCCAGTTTAGAGGTCCTCGTTGATAAATTCGTTTAAACGCAGAGGCGACTTCGGACGCTGTTTTAGTCGCTAACGGTTCTGCTTCTTTGTATCTACTGGCAACATCAACTACTGTTAGCGCGTATTTGTATATTTTTCTACGGACAGTATCATGAGGCAGGAATAGTATGTCAGCCTGATGAACTTCATTGGGCACACTAACATCAAAATGTGCAAAGTTGATTTGTCGAGGTGGTGGTAAGTAGATTTGCCATATTGCTTGTTTTGATAGCCAATTTTTGGCAACCTCGCGTGTTACTGATGCCGCGTTGGCGAGTTTATTAATTGCTGAGTTACCTCTCCAGTATCCGATTGGGGAATAATAAATCGCTTGCATTTTTATTTAATTATCCAGCGCCTAATACTAATTTAGATTTCATCGCTGATCTTACTAACCAATTAGCGAGTGACTCCTTAAATGATTTATTTTTTATGGCGCTTAGTGCATGAATTAATTTCACATCCGCGATATGCCTGTCTTGTAGATCTTTACTTCGATAAGCAACATCATGTATGTGACACGCTGCGTCGATAGCGTTTATCGGATACTCTCCCGGTTTTGGTTTAGATTGTTCATCAAGTCTGATATCTAGTCGGGTCCCTGGACCGCAGTAATTGTATCCTGGGAGATGTTTTTCTCCGGGATACTTTGCCCAGGGAGTTCGGGGGAGCTTTCCAAGTTTGGCTGCAATGTCACCTCCGCTAAATTCTCGCTTTTTTTTTGAAATCTAAATTTTTTTGTGCCACATCGCGTACACTTACCAGAAAGTGCTTGTCTGTTATTTTTTGTTGTAATGGTTGTTAGATCATTCGTAGGGGTTCGTGCCTTACACTTCACACAATATAGATCCATAATTATTATTCTTTATATACAAATGGAAATTACAGATTTTTCTGCGACAAAAAAGAAAGAGCCAGTTAAGCATAATTCAGTGCTACCAAACTCTATCCGCGCGATTATAATTGGGCCATCCGGTTCAGGTAAAACACAGCTGTTGCTGAACTTGATAATGAAGTGGATGAAATGGGATAAACTGTATTTGATAGCTCCATCTGTAGATGATCAACGATGCTATAACGTTATAAAAGATTTTAATGAGAGTGCAAGCGCGCTGAGTAAAGACGGTGAGGATGTTGTTGAATTTATCACTGATATCGAAGAAGCCCCCAGCGTCGAGGATCTTGATGAATCAATTAACAACCTAGTAGTGTATGATGATGTTATGTTGGACAAGCAAAAAAATCCCGCAAGAACATTTTCCCGGGGACGTCACAAAAACACTGATGTGATTTATGTTACTCAGCGTTATACACAAATTCCTAAAGTAATCAGGGATAATTGTAATCTTCTTGCGATATTCAATGGAGTTGATACACATACACTGAGAAATATTCATCAAACCTGGTGTGGTGGCGATATGGATTTAAATAAATTTAAAAATTTCTTCAGTCATGCTCAAAGAAAACCTCACGGATTTGTGACAATAAATTTACACGATCCCAGAACAAGATACCGTATTGGACTTGATACACTATTTGCAACATAAAAATGTTTTTCCTTGGAAACTCATTTCCCAGAGCAGCAGAGGGGATGGACCCGACCCATGGATTTTTCAATAACGACCCCGCCACGGAAACTGTTTCAGATTTATTGAAGTAACCCAAGTTGTCAGTGCAAACTCAACGAGTTTGTCCCTGGAAACTCTTCGAGTTTTCGGGGGACATTTTTTTTTGTCCTGTATTCTGAATAGAAGGGTTTATTTCGTCGAAATAAGCCCTCTATCGAGGAATAGTTTCCTGGAGGGGTTTATTGTGCAAAAAGTTTCGGTCTGTACAGCCCCTCTGCTGCTATATAATATCCTTCCACATTACTATCACATCCATTTTGTCTTTCATTCTCATATTCTTCAAAATATCTGTCAATGTGTTATGTTTGTCACACAGAGATGACTTCGTCAGACATGTCTTCTGTACCATCTCCCTTCAATATGATCATCTGGTCTTACTTGGCGTCATTTTGAATATTTCCTTGTTAAGAAGTCAGTCGTTTCCGAATCCTATTTTCCATGTTGAAATTCTTACTGCGTTCCAAGTGTATCAGTTGTAAAAACAAAATGAAAGAAGCAAATAGACTGACTGATCGATGGCTTTGATCTGTTTTGTCCTCAGCAGTCGTGTCTGTTGATGTGTAATGAGTACTATTATAATCACTTAGATAAAAACATCAAAACGTCTTCTGGTTTCGTTTTTATTGAAAAAACGTCTACATTCAAGTCTGTATTGTTTTAAACCTTTCTACAACGGACGCATTTTGTCGGAGTACGTTGAAAATTATTCAGTGCATTTGTTGGCCAAGAGATCAGTTACTTCAATGTTTAAAGCTCTTTCCCCTCATTTATCTGTATCGCATGCTATGCTGTTGAATGAATGTCGACTGACTTTGTAAAGTTGATGAGATCTTCGGACTGTACTCTTAATTTATGTGAATACTAAGCTGTGAGTTTGTCTAATCAACTACGTAACTTAAGCATTTCCTAAGTTGCGCAGTTTTTATAATTATGCTGTTAAAGCTGATGTTGCTTGTCTCATATACGATTGTCACTGAATTCAATCTGTAACTGTTCTGTTATATATATATATATATATATATATATATATATATATATATATATATATATATATATATATATATATATATATATGCATTCTCTTTAATGCAGTTTTGTATCACGATTAGTTTTGATTATATTTTATCCCATCCAAATTTTTTAAAATAAAAACACATTCTCTCTTAAGACCGAAAATGCCGCTTTGATATTAAACTCACTGAATATTTTTATAACCCACTCTGAATACTTTAAAATTTTATTTCCCGTACATGCCAAATATTTCTTACACCATTTTAATTGCAAAATGTGGTCTAGCGCTCTGATTACTTGCTTGCGTTTCTGTCTTCGTTATTTATTTTTTTAACTCATAAAAAAGCGAATTTCAAGCCAGAGAAAGCTTTTGAGTTCTCTGAAGAATTGTGTTTTATTTAAATGGATCATTTTTAGAGGGTAACTAGTCTATAAATCAGTCTTCGTAGTGTGTTCGCATGGTTACTAGTCACGCTATCTATTAACGTACAAAGAGAAATTTCAGCTAGCGTTAAAATAGGAAGATATTTAATACAGAGAGTAAAATGATTCATACACTTGAATAACTCGGACATCAAATTATGTTACGAGAAAATACGCTGAACTCCAACTGACCCTTCGGGAAAAACGAGTTAAGGTCAACGCACCGGTCCATTCAGGTGATCGTTTTCTAACAACCCTACCCGCACTTAAGCATTCATTCACCTGTGCTAAATATGGAATTGCGCTGTAATGTTTTTTTTTTTTATACTAATTAACGAAAGACATTCCTTTACGCCATTGCTTCTGTATATAGGAAAGTAAAGGACGTTATTTGGGTGACAGTTAAATCTCCAATGAAAATATTTATATAAATCCACTAAAACCAGCGATTTGCGGTTTCTTGAGCTTTAACATGATATGTCGTTGGAATGCTTTTGATATTCATTACGGGTGGTTCCATTTTCTCTATAAGTTTTTGAATGGTGTACAAGGAAATCGTGCATTATGTTTATTTGCATATACAATAAGATTTGTAGAGAGAGAGAGAGAGAGAGAGAGAGAGAGAGAGAGAGAGAGAGAGAGTAAAGCTAGTTTGGATTTAAGTGCTCCAAGATATACACAATTAGAAGAGACGGTGAAGATTCGTTTTATCGGTCAGGAAACGGCTTCGCATGAAGTTATTTGTAATTATTTTCTATTTCTCTTACATTCCTCTCGCTTAAAACATAGTAGTCTCTGAATTATATATCTCCGTGGGTTTGTCAACATTAACAAATTCTCAAGTAACTCTTTCCCCCGATGCTGTATTCCTGCTGAAGATAGCTCGTTCTGTTAATATATAATATTATTTGCCCCCACATACCAATCACCACCACGCAGTTTGTACTGGGAGAGGGGCTCTTGACCCTTGGCGATTTTAAATACGGAAAGCATAGAAGATATACAAAAATGCACAAAACATTCAATAATTTATGATTTCTTACCCGATTTTCACCATGATGTCCCTAATACTGTCATCTCGTTAGAGTTTCAGTGCAAACGGAATTTAGAACTAGCCCGATTATTGTACTTTTCGGGATTGCGGCGAGGTTCCTTGGACTACGCATAAACAGAAACTAAAAATTATGTGTTGTCTGCATCCAGTACTTGCGATGTCTAATTTTACAAACAGCAATTGACACGTGTGTGCACTATTCGTCGGCAAAACACGGTTATTGTGGTATTTACAAATCACAGGAAGAAGTGAAGTTTTCGTGTGTGTGTCTGTGCGATATTGATTTTTAACGTAGCTGTAATCATTTTTCAGTTATGTCGCTACCATGTCTGCAATGTGGCAGTTTATAGCGATGTCTAGCACTGGGGCATCATGTAGCAGACATGTAGCATCATGTCCCACCCAGTCACATTATCCTGACACCAGGCCGACCAGTCCTAACACTAACCTCTTAACGTCGAGCGCCAAGCAAATCAACTGTTAGTACCATTTTTATAAGTCTTTGTTATGACTCGGCCGGGGACCGAACCCACGACCTCCCGCATCCGAGGCGGACGCTCTAACCACTATGCCACCGGAGCAGTCTTAACGCGCGAAACTCGTTCTCTCTTTCCTCTGTATGGATGTGTGGATTTGGGTTTTAGGACTGCTTCTCTTGACCCAGAATCCAGGGTTAGAAGTGGATGGGTAAAGACTGAACTATGTTGTTATTCTCCAATCTCTCCCGTCTGTGTATTGTTCAGCCGATATGTGGATTCACAACTTTCAACACTGGCTTTCGTATTTATCATCCCCTTGAAACAGTACATAAATGACTGTAAATCAGTAAGAAGATGGACTTCCTTCTCTGACCTGGCAATATCAGTTGATGTCGCCTGCATCTTCGTCGATACTCATGCAGATTCAACGAAATAATCACATTTACGGAGCAGCAACTCGATGGTTTCTACTCTTATGCTTGTGAATATGTCCATAACTCTCATCAGACATGGGAAGCTATCGAACAGTGGAAATCGGAGAACTGCAGCACATCCTCTAATTAACAAGCAGACACAAGCGGCATCTCCTGTCAAGTGTGCCACAGACAGTTCAGAGCATAAATTGTTTTGATCAGCCATTCACGTACTCACAGAAACCGAACCAGTAAGTAATGTCTTGATAACTTTAGAACTTTAATGGACGAACAACAGTGAGCACAGAATGGCAACCAAATGCTGATTGTGATTTATAGAAGAGTTGTTAAAATATCCGAAACGATCCTTGATGACATATATTTTCAATTTAAAGAAAAAGAACAGACAGAACATATATGGTTCAAGTTTTAGATGGGTCATTCTTTTCATTTCCCTTATGAATTCAAACGCTTTAGCTAATTTCAAGTACTGAAAGTGATACCACAGTTAATTACTTTTCAATGACTGAGAGTTTCACAAAGTCGACATATTCAGAACTCTAGGGTGAATTTCATCTACACCAGCCGATCTTGTTGTGTCTATTTTAGTGATAATTGCATATCTCACATCTTGGATTTTATATATTCTTTGCATGATATTTTCGTTTCTTTTCCAAATGATCTGCACATATTAACACTGTCACGGAAGATCCATGTTTGACTCTGAACTTGTTTTGCAAAATCTGCAAGAGCCTGATGATGCCCTCCTTTACGATCAATGAGCTGGTTTATAATGTATTTTTTATATTAGATCATTTTATTATCAACCGTAAGCTGAACGGCATGACATGTGCCAACATATATACGTATTTTGCATGGACACTTGCCACCAGGGAATTCCACACCAAAGAGAGATCTTTCCAGAACGGATTAAATTTATTTTACAATGTGACTAAATCCTCATTTAGAAGAATTTAGTGTAAATGTTCCGCCTATCTCGTGCCACTTAACGAAGAGAATCGGTTTCAACGTGGCTAGTTGAAAACGATCTTCGTGGTTCGTTAACCAAACTATTTCAACGCTATTTCAGTGGATAATGGCTGTGGCATGCCATCCTCATCAGTGCATTTATAATTTATATGTGTAGAGCTATAAACTGCCTATAATGAAAGATGGCTCGGATACTAGATATTCGGTAGCTGTTGTATGATATTAATTTTCATTTCAAAATTTTATTGGGTTTTATCGGCCGCACTCAGATGACAGAAAAATTCATGGAACCTGAATTTACCCATATGATTCAAGTTCACATTTATTTTTTCTGGCAGCCATTCTGTACAATATTCATACTTAAGTAAACAATTCAACACAAATTACAGACAGGAATAGACAGACAAGGTGTCGCTGCCTGAGTCTGACCTGTATGGCAATGATTGGCTACGCAGCTTTGAATATCTATATACAAGATTTTAGTCCAATATATCAAGCGGTCTCTAAAGTTGTTGAATTTTTCAAATCTTTGGATAGTAAGGATCTGTCTAGCGACTCGAATGCTTTTTCAAGCTAAACCAATAAAAGACTACCTTAGTTATTTGGGATCATTCTATGAAATAAGAGATACTTTGAGGGACAATGAAAATTTACAGTATGCTGTGTGACTTTCAAAACATTTATACTACAGGATATTTGGATGGGGGAGGGGCAATTTATAAATTTTATATGAGAGATGACACTAATGAGCTTTGTGGAAATTAACATTAACACTATGGGGTCCTTTGTAATGTTAATATTATGGAACGGTATGGGAGGTCTATGGAAATTTATGATTAGGGATGACACTGGCGGGGGAATCTGCAGTTATTTACCAATTCGTACAGATTACAATGGGGGCATGTGAGAATATATAATTACTTTTGTGTGATTTATATGGATCATTGGAAATTTACAATACGTTTGGGACGGTATAGAGCCTATGGGAATTACCATTTTATTTGTGTTGACATAGCACCCTAACGTTGCGACTTATAATTGCATAACTGTGGAAAATGAACATGATGGATATAGGGCCCTGTGTGCAGTGAACATCAGAATGGATCACATGGATAAACAGATAAATACACCCCTAGTGACAGAACTGAATGTATTTTTGAACGTGGAAAAACAGTAGATATACTACGGCATTATTCTATGTTTGAAATTTATTTTTAGAACTTGGGAAGTGCTGAGTAATGCTAGGAATAATGAATGGTGACCTTATTACAGGAACACGGAAGCAATAATATTACACTTGGTCAATAATAAAGAATTCCCTCAGATTTTATCCTTAAATTCAAATTTAATATTCCTTCCGAGAAAAAGGGGGCAGAGGCTAAAAATAACAATACTTACAAAACACATTTTTTTAAAAACTTTTAATATCAATATTTATATATTCCATCTGAAAGGTTTCGATATCCTCAAACACTAGTGTTGACTTTTAGGTGCAAATATCGGGCACGGCGGCTTATTTTTTTATAAGTGACAGTCAATTTTTTTTATATGGCAAACTGTTCTTACATTCCTGCCTGTAATGTGGTTAGCGAATAAAGAAACTTAAATATTTATCTTTAAAATGATTTCCTATTTGTAGAGAACTAGATTTCACAAATTAAACCTGATTCTTATGTCTCAACATTAATCCAAGTAGATTCTGTGTTTGAAACATCAGATTTAAATGCAGAGGGGGAAAAAACACAATTTTGTCATCTGCTGAACTGAGTGTTCAAGGCGCCGGGACAATGCTCCTTAATGGTTCCCCTTCTGTGACGCCCGGGAGCAATATTCTTTATTGGCGTTTCAGCTTTACCACAGAAAGCAGTGAATAAATGGAAAAAATGAATGCATTAAATAAAAAAGGAAACAAGTATTGTGTCATTAAAACTAGTGAAAAGGATATAATGTACATGATAGGATGATAAACACTCGTACTCACAAACACGCGTATCACACACTTACAAACAAACACGCATATCCCATACTTGCAAACAAACACGCATGTCCCACACTAGCAAACAAAGCATTTCCCACACTTGAAAACAAACACGCATATCCGACAATTGCAAATCAATATTATGAGATATGAAATTGGTGCTTTAATGCTTATAAACATATTCACACAGCTGCACTCTCATCTCCTCAAACTAAGCTATAAAAGTGTATTTGCCAGTCCAGACACGGAGTGACATATCAGCTCGTTCATAAGATCAAAATATGCTATATATGTATGTCTATACACTCTTCCATTCGGTAACATGTGACTGCAGGAGAGCTTTGACTGCCTTACCAATAGTACCAATTTGAATAGGCAGTCAAAGGTAGAGAATACTTTTTTTCCAAATTGTATGAGAAAATCATCTCTCTTAAAGATATGGGATATTAACAGGCTGCAAAATTTTAAGTTTTGTAAGGTTTCATCGTGGAATAGGAATTCGAAAAGATCATATGCTGAGTTCGATGAACAGTGGATGAGTAAAGTCTGAACGTTGGAGCTGTTCAGCCTCTGCATCTGTGTATTATTCAGCCGATTGGTGAATTCACCCTTTTCAAAATTCTGCCTTCCTATCCATCAGCCTCATGGGACCAGAAACAACGTACATGAAGACTCGTACGTGTGTGAAACAATTCGAGTAATGATTGGTCGCGTTATTTTGTGAGATAGCCTTATAAAAGGCTCGTATGCCTGCAAACCATTTAGAAAATGTGTTTCCGTCTTTTGATGACAACAACTGTTGATGTCGTCTGTTTGCTTGTTCGTCACAAAAGCATGCAGATGCAGCGAAAGACTCACATTGACGAGCAGTCGTTCGACACGGGGGTGGTTCCTCCTCTTTTGTCTGTAAAACTGATCATAACTGTCGTAAGACATCGGAAGCCATTTCCAAAGTTGTTGTAGGAAAACAAGTCAAAATATAAATAAAAGTAGTGTAATCTTTATTAAAAAAACTAAAGAACATAAAACTTCTCAAAATACGTATGCTGAAAACAACGACCAGGAAAAAATGCAGATTGGTTAGTTCAAGGTCAAATTTCCTTAAATCTGTAGTTTCGTCTTGTTTATCAGCGGATTAAAGACATGACGAACGGTGTTCTCGATGAAACGTCATTCAAGTTTGCAAGATCGCATGGAAGCGGTTACCGTATGCCAATTACTACTTTTCGATAGGCAATGGGCACTGACCTTACACCTGAACATTAATGTCCAAATATCAAAAATGGGGTGGTTAGAGTCAGAGGAAACTTGGATTATCTTTATGGTGGCTATACTTCTGAGTTCATGCACCCTCATAGATTGGAGTCGAAATGGTCCATTGGGATGTAAATCAATCCAGTCCTGACTGATACAGGAAAAGTGGCGTTCAAATGTCAGTGTGTTAGTATTGGTGGAAATTATATTGCCTTTACTGCAAATGTTCATTCGTTTCACTTGGAAGACGTTGAGAGTTCTGAGAATTATTTAGCGTTTCAATCTTATTGTATCATTCGAAATAGTCAGTTGCACGACACCTCTACATGTGTTGTGAGATCTGTGTAGAGCAACCTTAATGCGTATCCACACAAACTGCCTGGAGCGAAGCAGTTTAACAGAGCGAGCTGGCATGTAATTGGCATGAGCAGAGCGTCTTTTATAACACTAGTTATTTCTCCAGGCAAATTTTGAAGTGACTTTCTATCAAGAATGATGGTAGCTCTTATGTTAACCTCTGATTCTCATCCGTTCACTCAATGATGAGAATCAACGCCAATTTCCTTGACTCGAAACAGTTCCTCTTTTGATTTACTGGTTGAATAATTTATGATCCTTGAGAGACGAGATCTTCCGCTACTGGTTCAGCTTCTTTTGTGTTTTCCCATAACGGAAGAACATTAATTCGTCACATTTGTTCCCCAGCTTCGTCGGGGCCCAACAAGGGATACATATTTACGCCGATTAGCTGTGTTCCTCCTGGGAAGAAGTGTAAACAATGTCGTTTGTTTTTATGCTTTCAAAAAGAAGATGCAGAACTAATTTAATATGAAAATAGTATCGCACTGCCATTTTATAACTTGTAACGCTGGTTTGGCAAAATGTACTAATGTCTTGAACAGTACAGTTGAACAGACAACAAAATACGAGTGATTCTTTTAGTTTAGTTAAGTCTTTAATTACATACTTTTGTCATTGTATTTGGATTCGCGTGTGAAGATTCCCACAATAACTTTTTATTTTTATTTTTTTAATGTCCCCGTAATAGGTTGACCACTGGGTCGGGAACCATCCCATGGTCACCTTACAACTGATATAGCCTAGGGACAATGAATATAGTGTAGGAGGAAAATAAAACACACACACATGCAAGCAGACGTGCACACATTAATGTATTACACAATCTATTATTTGACAATTATAAATATATACAGCGTCCAGGTGACACACTGTATACTATAACATGACGCTATTAAACATCTATTTTAGTTAAGCACACCATATCTGTTACTGTGAAATAATTGCTCCCACTTTCCCAAATCAACATAAATTCTTCTTTCCTTTCAGATTATATATATATTTCCAGATTATAGTGATCTTTAATAACAACTTTCAAACCATCCAATCTAGGTATATTCCTTTTCATTTTACACATATAGATGTAGTATTTGGCTAAAAGAAAACAAAAGTAAAAAGGTTGTTCATAAATTGCATCTCTATTTGTATAACCAAATATGACAGTTTTTGCACTTGGCACGGTATCTTTATTCACTCGATTTTGAATCCAAAGGATCGCTTCATTCCACAGCTTGATTATTACATTACATTCCCAAAACAAATGATGTATTATTTCTGGGGCATTTTTACAAAAAGTACATTTATCAGTGCTGGACAATTTTATTTTATACCAAACATAATTAATTGGTAAAATTCTATGAGTAATGCGAAATTGAAACCATTGTAATTTTGAGCTTCTTGTTATTTTAAAAACTTTAGTATATATGTCAGGACATTTATCCCTATTCAGATTAAAAATTATATTCCATTTTTTCACTAGTTGGTTTAACACCCTTTTTTAAAAGTAACTTGTAATAGTCTTTACATCCTTTATTGTTATGAAATACAATTTCGAAATGGACAGGGATAAATGGTCTGACCAGTGTGGATTTACCTAGCTAACGTATTACACAATGACTTTACACACTGAATTATCCCTCGAAAGGCAAGGAAATTAGTATTGAGACCAGATCTAGCTTTAAAGCTATCATATTTCTCTGATCTGTAAGCATATCACCAATATAGATTACGTTATGTTCAAACCATTTGCCTTACACTTGGTCCAAAATTTGAAAAAGTGAAAACATTGTGAATAAATTTCCATGAAATAGAATCAAACGCTTTTTCAAAATCAATTAATAGTAATACACCCGGAATTTGCATTTCTTCTGTAATGTGCATACTATCATATACAATCCTTGTATTTTCACCAATGTATCTTCCTTTACAAAACCAGTTTGATCCTCATATATTATTTCATTCAGACTTACTTCTTTTGGCAATACATTCTGATGATGCTAGTTTTTATACAACATGATGTGGGGAAATTGGATTCCATTTCCTCAGGTACTACTTAGATTTGTCCGCTTTGGGTATGTTAGTTATAATACATTGTCTCATAACAGCTGAAAAATGATCCAGTTTCGTATGCTTCATTGATTGTTCTAACTATAAATACCCCAATGTCAATCCAGAAGATTTGAAAAGATTTGGCTGCGAAACCATCCGATCCCGGGCGTTGCTATTTTTCAAACATCTTGAACAATCCACTACTTCCGTTTTGGGTAACTTTGCCTTCTAATCTTAGAGATGGATCTTGGTTAAGTCTAGGAATTGTATAGTTTTTGAGTCTATGTCCTCTACCTCTTTTCCTCATTATACAGGTTATTATAATACTCTTTCAACTCCCCTAGAATATCAAATGTACCACTAATAATCTCATTGTCATCTGTTATTAATTTTGTGATTGTTCTTTTCACGTAGTTTCTGTTCTCTAGGTGGCAAAACTATCTAGTTGGTTTATCACCCTCTTCTATCCATTTTCCTCTGGATCTAATAACACTTCCTCGAAATTTTTCTTTTCTAAAATTTTCAAGCTCCTTCCTTTTAGACTCCAATATTTCTGAATCATTAGATCCTAGGGAACCATTCTCTATGGATTGTATTTGCTGCATAAGTTTTTATTTCGTTTTAATTTACATTTCTTTTTATGTAAAGCATATGAAATAGTTTTAGCCACCGATTTCCATCAGCAATGTATCTAGAAATAACGAATCTGACAAAGTCAGTCTTAGATCTGAATTCAATACATTGGCAATATTTCCATTATTATCAGTTGCAGCATATTGTAATTTTATTATTTTAATGCAATTTTGTTTATTTCATTAATATAGTTTTTATCAAACAGTAAACTTTATTCAATTTCCACAAACCTTTACCTCTGATGAAATTATTTTTAATTCAAATACAATGTTACCATGGAAATCAGATCTATAACTTGGTTCAACTGTCACTTTTCCTACATTTGGCATGAAAGATTCTTACACAAAAAAGAAATCGAATCTTGCTTATTTTAGAGGACTTTTTCTTCCCCATGTATATCTTTTTAATCCTGCATTTTATACTCTAAATGGATCCACAAGACCAACAGTTTCTTTTCTTAAGAGTTTAACTGGTTTTTTTTCCTGAGTTTATCGTGTATAACCTGTCAATTGCCGACTCACACAAAACGCCCGAAGAGCGTCATGTAAGCTGTGTGAGTCGGCAACTGACAGTTTATACCACGATAAACTCAGAAACAAACAACATTGAACTCTTATAATTGAAATTTCAATTATTCGTTATGTTATTTTGTTTGCATCATTAAAAAACAGAAATCTTAATTGAGCGTAGTAGTACATGTTTGGGGTTTTCTGTTACGTAGCTATTTATAGCACTTGGGATTGTCCTGCTTGATCGTAATAAGGTCATCATAATACCAGTCCTTCAACCAATGGATGCCAAATTTATTCAGTTTTTTTCTTCTTCTAAATTGTTAGAATGTTCTTTTCCTTTAATGCTTACATCGTGTCTGCTTCACTGGCAGTACTTATCTTATGCTGTACACGTGACTCTACTTTTTAAAGTGGGTATTTTTTAGAAAAGTAGTTCTCCTTACAGTTCATATAGAATTAAACGTAATTCATTTTGATCACGTGGTAATATTCTGACCAATGGAAATATTACTTTCCTTTTTCCACCTCCTAGCATTGCAATTATTACCTAATAATGCATTTCTAGCATTAGGATTCTTTACATTTCTACAATTATATGAATCAATTATGGATCCCCACATATAACAACATTCATATACAATATCATTTATATTATTGTAAAATTCGGGGCAATCATTATTTGACCCATATATATTAATTAAAGTGAAGTTCCTTTCACCAATTAGAATATTTAATGTAATCAAATCACCATCAGTATCCTTTCCACATTTTTTTATATCATACTCAAAGTTGTTATTAAATAGAATACAAACTTCTCGACAGTTGGATCTGAAACAATTTACAATACATTCATTGTGCTCTAAGATCTGACACTTTATTCTCTGTAAAAATGTGTATCTTTTAATACACAGATCCTTTACTAAGATAATCAAAAACATCCTTACACTTTTCAAAGTTTCCAAGACCCCAATAGTTTGCAAATAGCATTTTTTATGTTTGTCCTATTCATTTTCACTATACAAGTATAAATTTATCCAGCTAGAAATGCAAAGTGTTTTGTGAACAACAGGGAAGATGGTGTAAAATACCTCACATAGATTAAGAAACATTACATCTAGATCACGAAAAACATCAATGATTTTATACATGCCAGAAAATGACCACCTAGAACACTCTCATGACCGGTACTGACTAAAGTATTCACACACACACACACACACACACACACACTAAAATATAGTTAACCTAAAGAAGCGTAATGATTCGCTGTGATTGGTTGAAAGGTGAGAATCCCAAAGTGTATGATCATCAACATACTTTACACTTTAGTGTTGGAGACAAACATATACTACAAAACAATGTAAGTATGACTTATGGTAAAGTCTTTAGTAATCCAATGTATACCTATACACATATAAGATACAAGATAAATTTAGGGAAGATTATTCGCCTTAATGCCAGTCCTATATAGACACACACACACACACAGAGACAGACATATATATATATATATATATATATATATATATATATATATATATATATATATATATATATATATATATAAACACTTATAACGCGGTGTCAGGCGTGGATCCCATTTTTTAAAGCCAGAAAATACCCCAAAAATTGATCCCTATTCCCTATTTGTTGAGCTTGAAGAAAATCGCGATCAAACTTGGTAACGGAAACTTTGATGTATCGCTCATTTTATCGTCGAAAACGGTACATAGGACCTGGAAATTTTAATCAGCACTATGAAATATCAAATTAAAAATAGGTCATACAATTTTTTACATTTTCTTTCAAAGCGACATTCCTAGTACACCGCAATTAACGATATATAAGGAAATTTCGATCAACACAAATGTCACTTATGCCGAGTGGAGGCAGTACTTTAATAAATACAAATTAAATAATTTTTTATCAATTGAAATTTGTGTTCTAGTTCTTATCTTTAAGGTAATGGTCATAAATGCAATGTGTCCTCTTCAAATTAATCGTGAAATGCGCCAATCTACTGTAACAGCTATGTCCGCGAGGGTTTCTCTGAAAACCTAATTAAGTGCCGACGGTGTTTTGATAGCTGACTTCCGGAAGTATTTGCTGTATTGTTGCACTGAATTAAAAAAGCTGGACTCCATACATATCGCGTTAATTATGTCTTTTGAATCAAATAAAGCAGGTGGAATAAAAGAAAAGTTAAAAGAAACGAAAACTCAACAAACATAAAGTCTAGCGGCCCCTGTCGTGTGTCGGGTGAATTCACTTCATTTGATCAATCGAACACTTGTAAATGTTATTGCGTATGTTACATAAACTACCTTAAATTAACCGACTCTTTCATAAATGTGATAAAAGATAACAAGTCAGCCATGCGAAATGAATACTTCGTAAAATAAAGAGCTTGATTTCACAGATGCAGACCATTGTGGGCAAGCGAGTTTCAGAGAATTCTTGAACAAGTATTTAGAGATATCCTCAAGGATGGTAAGAAGTTACATTATTACTTCCAAATAAATCACGACATCAATATTGTACTAACTGAACAATAAAAAAATTGAATTTAGACGCAGACGATTGTCACACGAAATGAATGTTGAATGTTTTTGAAAAAAAAGGAATCTTCTTTGGCGGTTATCAGCAGTTAGTCTAGTTCCCCGCCCTGGGGACTCCCGATTTGGCAGGATAAAAACCAGACTCAACGAGAAAACAAAAAGCAGTGACGTAATACACATATTTTTTCGCGTACACGTGATGGTTGTTGAAACCAGTTGGAACAATCTTTCATATGTTGGACATTTTGAAAATAAATGTTATTTAAACAGAATAACGAACAAATTGATTGGAAAAAGCGCGTTATTAAAAATTATTATCGACGTGATTGTAAATTGAGGATTCAGTCAATAAACAGCCTAGTTCCCTAACGCGGCTTCCCCCCCCCCCCTTCCGGTTTTCTCGATGTCAAAGCGATTGTTTTCCATTTTTTGGAGATCCCTTGGTAACTGGCGCCTCGCCTATAGTGTGGTCTATGTTTGTGGACCCCGTCGTGCACGACTTATCGAGGGAGAGCTATATATATATATATATAATATATATATATATATATATATATATATATATATATATATATATATATATATATATATATATATATATATATATATATATATATATATATATATATATATATATATATATATATATATATAATTTGATTCACACACATACCCATATCCATACATACATGCACACGCATACCCATACCCATACATACATGCACATACACACAGTGGCGTCACTCGGGTTGGTGTCACCCAGTGCGGTAGCTCATGGTGTCACCCCCAAGGTCCTCCTTCCGTAACAGACCATAGAGAATCCTTAGTAATGTTATTTTGGTGTCACCCGCTCTGATGGTGTCACCCGGTGCAGTCCGCACCCCTCGCATCCCCCTAGCGACGCCACTGCTGTGCCTGCTAGTCATGTATTTAACTATGATCGGTTATCCGCTTATGAAATCCGACTAGACCGAGCAGTGTCTGCTCTGTAAAATTTGCAATTTTTCATTTTGTATATATATATATAAAATTTGATGCACACATACCCATACCCATACATACA
Source organism: Sinohyriopsis cumingii (assembly GCA_028554795.2). Lineage (NCBI taxonomy): Eukaryota > Metazoa > Mollusca > Bivalvia > Unionida > Unionidae > Sinohyriopsis > Sinohyriopsis cumingii. The sequence continues at coordinate 120,706,058 of CM068835.1, read as the reverse complement.
TGCACACATATATATATGCACACATATATATACATCTAATTTGATACACACATACCCATAACCACAATACTTACACACACATACCCATACATACATACATACATACATACATACATACCCATACCAATGCATACATGCACACATGCACATACATATACATACAGTTATAACTGTCAAACTAATCATATTTGTGTAGGTGGAGTGACATTGTGGCAATCAAATACATGTACTTAGTCATACTAGTCATATTACTCAGCCACAGAGTGACATCAAGGCAATCAAATACATGTACTTAGTCATACTAGTCATATTACGCAGCCACAGTGACATTATGGCAATCAAATACATGTACTTAGCAATACTAGTCATATTACTCAGCCACAGTGACATTATGGCAATCAAATACATGTACTTAGTCATACTAGTCATATTAATCAGCCACAGAGTGACATTATGGCAATCAAATACATGTACTTAGTCATACTAGTCATATTACTCAGCCACAGTGACATTATGGCAATCAAATACATGTACTTAGTCATACTAGTCATTTTACTCAGCCACAGTGACATTATGGCAATCAAATACATGTACTTAGTCATACTAGTCATATTACTCAGCCACAGTGACATTATGGCAATCAAATACATGTACTTAGCAATACTAGTCATATTACTCAGCCACAGTGACATTATGGCAATCAAATACATGTACTTAGTCATACTAGTCATATTAATCAGCCACAGAGTGACATTATGGCAATCAAATACATGTACTTAGTCATACTAGTCATATTACTCAGCCACAGTGACATTATGGCAATCAAATACATGTACTTAGTCATACTAGTCATTTTACTCAGCCACAGTGACATTATGGCAATCAAATACATGTACTTAGTCATACTAGTCATATTACTCAGCCACAGTGACATTATGGCAATCAAATACATGTACTTAGTCATACTAGTCATATTACTCAGCCACAGAGTGACATTAAGGCAATCAAATACATGTACTTAGTAATACTAGTCATATTAATCAGCCAGAGTGACATTATGGCAATCAAATACATGTACTTAGTCATACTAGTCATATTAATCAGCCACAGAGTGACATTATGGCAATCAAATACATGTACTTAGTCATGCTAGTCATATTGATCAGCCACCGTGACATTATGGCAATCAAATACATGTACTTAGTCATACTAGTCATATTAATCAGCCACAGAGTGACATAAGGGCAATCAAATACATGTACTTTGTCATACTAGTCATATTACTTAGCCACAGAGTGATATTATGGCAATCAAATACATGTACTTAGTCATACTAGTCATATTACTTAGCCACAGAGTGACATTAAGGCAATCAAATACATGTACTTAGTCATACTAGTCATATTGCTCAGCCACAGTGACATTATGGCAATCAAATACATGTACTTAGTCATACTAGTCATATTAATCAGCCACAGAGTGACATAAGGGCAATCAAATACATCTACTTAGTCATACTAGTCATATTAATCAGCCACAGAGTATCATTAAGGCAATCAAATACATGTACTTAGTCATACTAGTCATATTACTTAGCCACAGAGTGATATTATGGCAATCAAATACATGTACTTAGTCATACTAGTCATATTACTTAGCCACAGAGTGACATTAAGGCAATCAAATACATGTACTTAGTCATACTAGTCATATTACACAGCCACAGTGACATTATGGCAATCAAATACATGTACTTAGTCATACTAGTCATATTACTTAGCCACAGAGTGACATTAAGGCAATCAAATACATGTACTTAGTAATACTAGTCATATTACTCAGCCACAGAGTGACATTTAGGCAATCAAATACATGTCCGTAGTCATACTAGTCATATTACGTAGCCACAGAGTGACATTAAGGCAATCACATACATGTCCGTAGTCATACTAGTCATATTAATCAGCCACAGAGTGTCATTAAGGCAATCAAATACATGTACTTAGTCATACTAGTCATATTAATCAGCCACAGTGACATTATGCCAATCAAATACATGTACTTAGTCATACTAGTCATATTACTTAGCCACAGAGTGACATTAAGGCAATCAGATACATGTACTTAGTCATGCTAGTCATATTACTTAGCCACAGAGTGACATTAAGGTAATCAAATACATGTACTTATTAATACTAGTCATATTACTTAGCCACAGAGTGACATTAAGGCAATCAAATACATGTACTTAGTCATACTAGTCATATTACTTAGCCACAGAGTGACATTAAGGCAATCAAATACATGTACTTAATGATACTAGTCATATTACTTAGCCACAGAGTGACATTAAGGCAATCAGATACATGTACTTAGTCATACTAGTCATATTACTTAGCCACAGAGTGACATTAAGGTAATCAAATACATGTACTTAGTAATACTAGTCATATTAATCAGGTGAACTACTCATATTTTCTAGTTACAAGTTAAATCACCAAGACTAACAAAGATTTAGTGGGCTAAAGAAGACCTTTGTTTATCCTAGGAGTACTTGTTAGAGTAATTATCTACCTTCTCCCACCCCACTCCCACCCCACTCCCCCCAAATATGAAGGTCCAGGATAAATACAAATTTGGAACATAAGCAAGCTTAGCTAAATGAATGAGATATTAAGAAAAAATATTTGAAAAATAGATAAAAAATTAAACCTGAAACCTCATTTTTGTATAACTTTGCTATTTTGTATGTTTGGCAGTGTGCAAAATATTTGTATATAATATGTTTACTATAATCATTTCGACATATATTCTGTTAACCTACTCCTTATGTTACAGAACGTATTTGGACACGTGTGACAAAATAAAATTAAAACACGTTTAATTTATGATATTCCTCTAAAAGGAAGACATTATTTGAAGAAAAATTATATTTAAGTACTTTTGCAACATTTCCGTTATAAAGTTATATGTTTGCAACGCTACAGGCTAAAAAGTGAAAGAAAGACTCAAGAATGGCACCGCAAGAAAGTTCATTTTTATGAATGAAAGCAGATGTCGCACATGGTATTGCATTTAGAAGTGTAGATCGATGTTTCAGGATATTGACTTAGCTGAGCGGGGCACATTGAAGTGCTTACTTTGAAATACTAACAAATACAGCATTTAGAGAGTGTTCTCTCTCTCTCCCACACATACACACACACTCTCTCTCTCTCTCTCTCTCTCTCTCTCTCTCTCTCTCTCTCTCTCTCTCACTCTCTCTCTCTCTCTCTTACAATCACATCGATCTATATGGCGAAATAATATTGAGCGAATTCCTTATTTTTGATCACGTTCCGAGAATAGGGTGACCAATAAAACTAGATTTGTAATTTATTTTCACTGCACTTGCCAAGTACTTAAATACACTCTAAATAGAATCATATCTCATTAATTAATAATGTTTCTCCAAGTTACAAAACATGTTTGTCTGTCACTAGGCGAGTATATATGTCTATCTATAGACCCCCTAACTGAATAATTCGTAATGATAAATTTTCGATGACCCCCATACCGTCCCAAAATGTTAAATTTCCATTTTACTCCATAGTAACCAAGAATGTTTATTTCCACAGATTACCACAGTGTCATCCGCGATGCAAAAATTTCCACAACCCTCTTCAACATACATATAATAATGTTCAGTTTCCATAGTGCTCAATTTATATAGTCTCCCAGAGTCATCTGTAATATTAAGTTTACATAAACTCGATAATGTCACAACTGGGGAGCAAAAACATAATGTTATCCTCGAAGAATTATATTTTTTTTAAAGAATACCGACAACGAAATTGAACAAAATTATTACGAAGATAACAAATATTACAACAGATAACAACAATGAAATTCTTAATTCTGAAATTATTGAGGAAGAAATTATATATTGTATTAAAAGTTTAAAGAAAAATAAATCACCGTCGAATGGCAATGTATCAAAAGAATATATACAGGTCATATATTTTAACAACATTGCAAGAAGAAAATTATTTTGTGCTTTTATTGATTTTAGTTGTGCTTTCGATAAGGTTAGACTAATAGGGCTGTGGACGAAACTATTAGACAACAATGTAAACAGGAAAATGTTTGCCATAATACATAATGTGTATAATAAAATCAAATCTTGTGTTAGTAATGCAGGAGAGCAATCCGCTTTCTTTCAGTGCAGTAAGGGTGTGAGGCAAGGTGAAAATCGTTCGCCAGTTCTATCTATCAAGTATCTAAATGACTTAGAAAAATATATTTTTGAAAATGAATGCACTACTGTTCCAAATTTCACAAAGAAAAGGGTATGTTTTCAAAACCTTTCTATTACCTCAAACCATCTTTTGGAATGTTACAAACCTTATTTGCCACCAATAATCCGAAATTTCTCCTAAATCTTGACGAATGTGTTACTGTAATAATAAAAACAATATTACATACATCGCAACGATATATATATATATATATATATATATATATATATATATATATATATATATATATATATATATATATATATATATATATATATATATATATATATGTGTGTGTGTGTGTGTGTGTGTGTGTGTGTGTGTGTGTGTGTCATTCTCTTTCAATTTTTGTACACTCCACGAAAGACATTGTGCTCTACCAAAACTATGCTACTTTTATGTACCAAATGATCTCACATTACGTCCGAATGTTTATTTTTGCTATGATTGTAAATATTGACTTTTTATGTGACTTGTATGTCCATGTGTTAGTGACGTCGCCTTACAAAATTGTAGCAGTTGTGGTATTCGCAGATTCCTCCCATGTGTGTCTGAGATTTGTATTTATTAATAAACGTTTTGCTTTGTTCTGTTCTGTTCAATAATTAGACCTAAATTTGCAGTTGGTCAGTTTGAACATATAAATATATTTTGCCAATGCATTCATGACTATTTAATAAACATCAGAATCAGTCTAATATATTCTTTACTTGAGAGTTCTGGCTGTAGGAATTTTGTATCAATGTATTTCTAACTGTAATAGTTATTTGGAGGAATGGATTGCAGCGAGATAAGTTTGGTGATTTTTTTATTTTATTAGTTGAATTGTTGCCTTTGTTCCAGATGATAAGGGTAAAACTTTTCACGATGAACCCAAGATTAGTCCTGAAACATTTAGCCTCCACCATGTGACATTTTGTGCTCTATCAGCGGATGTGTATATGTATATGCTGAATGGAGGACTGAACTGACTGCATTCGAACACACTAAGGACAGAGATGTAATTCTAAGGAGGACTGAACTGACTGTATTCGAACACACTAAGGACAGAGATGTAATTCTATGGAGGACTGAGCTGACTGCATTCGAACACACTAACGACAGAGATGTAATTCCATGGAGGACTGAACCGACTGCATTCGAACACACTAAGGACAGAGATGTAATTCCATGGAGGACTAAACTGACTGCATTCGAACACACTAAGGACAGAGATGTAATTCTATGGAGGACTAAACTGACTGCATTCGAACACACTAAGGACAGATATGTAATTCCATGGGGGGACTGAACTGACTGAATTCGAACACACTAAGGACAGAGATATAATTCTATGGAGGACTGAACTGGGTGCATTCGAACACACTAAGGACAGAGATGTAATTTTATGGAGGACTGAACTGGGTGCATTCGAACACACTAACGACAGAGATGTAATTCTAAGGAGGACTAAACTGACTGCATTCGAACACGCTAACGACAGATATGTAATTCCATGGGGGACTGAAGTGACTGCATTCGAACACACTAAGGACAAATATGTAATTCCATGGAGGACTAAACTGACTGCTTCGAACACACTAAGGACAAATATGTAATTCCATGGAGGACTAAACTGACTGCATTCGAACACACTAACGACAGATATGTAATTCCATGGGGGACTGAACTGACTGCATTCGAACACACTAAGGACAGAGATGTAATTCTATGGAGGACTAAACTGACTGCATTCGAACACACTAACGACAGATATGTAATTCCATGGGGGGACTGAACTGACTGAATTCGAACACACTAAGGACAGAGATATAATTCTATGGAGGACTGAACTGGGTGCATTCGAACACACTAAGGACAGAGATGTAATTTTATGGAGGACTGAACTGGGTGCATTCGAACACACTAAGGACAGAGATGTAATTCCATGGGGGACTGAACTGGGTGCATTCGAACACACTAACGACAGAGATGTAATTCCACGGAGGACTAAACTGACTGCATTCGAACACACTAACGACAGATATGTAATTCCATGGGGGACTGAAGTGACTGCATTCGAACACACTAAGGACAAATATGTAATTCCATGGAGGACTAAACTGACTGCATTCGAACACACTAACGACAGATATGTAATTCCATGGGGGACTGAACTGACTGCATTCGAACACACTAAGGACAGAGATGTAATTCCATGGAGGACTAAACTGACTGCATTCGAACACACTAAGGACAGAGATCTAATTCCATGGGGGACTGAACTGGGTGCATTCGAACACACTAAGGACAGATATGTAATTCCATGGAGGACTAAACTGACTGCATTCGAACACACTAAGGACAGAGATGTAATTCCATGGAAGACTGAACTGACAGCATTCGAACACACTAAGGACAGAGATGTAATTCCATTTAGTGCAACGCTTGCCTTGCATTTCTACGTGTGGATACAGCAGCGATATGTAAAAGAATTGCATCGTAGCAGAATACACATATGACCTCGGCCTTATGTATTCGCTAAAGCAGGTTGATACCTTGAATACAAATTGTGCCACAATTTGCTGTGTGTTTTATTTCTAATAGTGCCGTGCATTGTACAATTATATGCTCTTTTGAGACATTAATTCCAGTAGGAATGCCATTTGATTGGACACGCAGTTCAACATATTCTCAGGCACGTCCTAATCTTATCTAGCCGCATCCTAGATTGCAGCCATTAGAATTTCAAGGATCTTGCAGACGTGTGTGATCATTTACAGGGATTCTCTGTTGATCATCTGAACCTTGCGACTGTGACAGTGATATTCTTCCTGTATCTACGTTGACTTGGGCAGTGGAATTCATCCTGTGTCCACCTGAACTTTGACAGCGATATTCATCCTGTGTCTACATGGACTTCTGTGTATTGACTCAATAGAACACTTTAGCTATTTTTGTGCGTTTAACCTGGACATAGGGTACTTTGATGAAGTAAGGTAAGATTGTTTACCATCTGTTAATATTTAAATAGATTGTGTTTATTACAGATGAAACTGTGAATAATTGAAATTGATAAATTGTTAGTGAATGTTGTTATGATTATATGGTCTTAAACTAAGTAACAGCAAAGAGCGAAAACCAGCAATTGAAACAAAATTCAACAAATAATTTATTTCCCTACAATACAAAGTGAAAATTTAAAAGAACTTAGAGTATTGTGAATTAAATACCAAATAGTCCTAGGTTCTATCACAAAGCCAAATGTAGGAAGTTCCAAATGAATTCCAGCGGTGTTCTAAATCAATTCAGATAGTGAATGTGTTGATATGCACGTATCCTCGAATGCGATAATGTGCCAATGCCCTGTAATAATAATAATAATAATAATAATAATAATAATGAGGACTTTGTATAGCGCCTAATCTTTAGAAGCTCTAAGCGCTTTACAACATTAGACAACACCTATAAGATAAAAAACATATAATGATATGATTACAAAAAAAAACACCATGAAATTAGAAAACATTAAAAAAACACGCTGAGAATATTTAAGGTAGGAAACATTATCAGGTCTTTAAGTTTGTTCTTGCAGTCGAAATAAGTGAGTTTTGAGAGCTCTCTTGAATGTGATCACTGTGTCTTTGTGTCTAAGTTCAGTGGGCAATTCATTCCACGTTGCTGGGCCCAGGTATGCAAAAGAACGCTGTCCATATGACTTTGTTTACATAGTGGGAATAATGAGTATACGATTGTCAGAAGAGGAGCGTAAGTATCTTGCTGGTGTGTACACATGGGTGAGGTCGGATAGTGAAACGTAGCACAGAGAACAAATTTTGTGTTTGATTCTGGATCGAATGGATAGCCAGTGTAGGGTACAGAGCAGCGAGGAGGTGACCTCTGATCGTGGTACTCTAAGTATGATCCGAGCAGCTGTGTTTTTGAACTTTTTGAAGTTTTTGGACCAGATATTGAGATGAACCAGACAGAACTGAGTTCACAATAGTCCAGTCTTGAAAGTACTAATGAACACACGAGTGTTTTAGTGGCATCAACTGAAAGATATTTGCGAATTGAGCTGATGCGTCTCAGCTCAAGATATGCAGCATTGCATATGTTCTTGACATGTTGGTGCATTGTGAGAGTACTGTCCAGAGTAACACCTAGGTTTCGTACTGACTGTGTGAATTTATTGTTGGTGTTGCTGATATATATATATATATATATATATATATATATATATATATATATATATATATATATATATATATATATATATATATATATATATATATATATATATTGTTTGAGGTAAAGGATGTGAATGAGAAAGTCTTTGTGTTGTGATCAGAATGGCCTCAGTTTTATCATCATTCATCTGCAGCTTGTTACATGTCATCCATGATTTCACATCAGAAATGCACCTCTCTACACCTTGGATGGTAGCATCAACTTCAGTTGGGTGCTAGATTTGTATATTTGGGTGTCATCAGCGTACAACTGGTGAGACACTGGGTGATGATCTATAACACCTGAAGCGACTGAGTGTACATAATTAAGAGAACAGGTCCAAGAACAGATCCCTGTTGATAATGTGGAGATGTGTTAACAATCTTTTTATGTATTACAATAGTATAATCAAATTTTCCTTGACTGAATTCACTATAATTTATATTAATGATTTAGTCCAATAAGTACTGTTGAGCACTTGTATTTCCAGTGAATAATTTAAATAAATAACCCCACCCAAATTAAAAACTGAACAATACAATAAGATCGATTCCACTTCGGATGCAAAGGAATGAATGAGTTGTTGTTATTCTAGGGTTTAACGCCATTTTTCAGCACAAGATAGGCTATACATGGCGGCCAGTATCAGTGGTGGAGGAAGAACCCTGGACAACTCAGGAAAGAACCATCGACCCACGAGAAGTTACTGGCAGGCTTTCCCACGTATCCACGCTAGCCGAGCCTTGGACTCGAACCCACTCAGACAGAGGTGAGATGGCGGTGATCAGGAACGGTGAGCGCTTCAGACCACTCGGCCACTCGAGGCCCCGAAATGGATGAGTAACTGTTCAAGTAAACAACATTGATATAAAAGGCAAAGATGTAGGTCAGTTTCCATTCTGAAACATTCAAAATTTTCAACAAATTGAAGTATTTCCAAGTGGAAAACTAATGTCCTAGACTCAGATTCAAATGAACGTGTTTACGTCCATTAAAAATGATCTGAATATTTAATCTATGATCATAGATAAATATTAGCTATGTTATATGTTGTATGCAAAATAAATCTCTCTCTCTCTCTCTCTCTCTCTCTCTCTCTCTCTCTCTCTATATATATATATATATATATATATATATATATATATATATATATAAAATTGAAGTGCACACTTGAAGCTCTAGGTTGATGCTCCTAAATCAAATCATTTTACATATTCATATTGATGGAATTTTCTTCCTGAACTTTGATTTCTTTCATTTTGTGCGTTTAATTGTTTCATCTTTAATACACTTCTAGGAAACTTATCTTAGGAAGTCAGGAGTTTTCCTACTTCTTACGAGCTGCATTATCCCTGAGTTAGCATGCGTGCAGACCTGACTCAGTAGATTTAATAAGAATGTATTATCTATATATTGTATTTTCGCTGTAGTACAAGAGCCACTATTGAAATGATATTGTGCGATCCTTCTTGGCATGTTTGTTGCATAACTGACTACCTTTCCCATTTTCTTTTTCATTTCCCCACAACGTCTTGAATTTCTGAACGTTGTTGTGAGTTGATTCAAGTTACAACTATAACATTCCCGTACGCAGACGACGTTTTAAAAATGAAAGAAATACTTATATAATTTCAAAACAAACTTGGGCTAGAAGAAGTGTATTTCGCCAGTTTACATGTAGATATAGAATTCACACATTGAAGTTTAAAACATTGTAACTGCCTTTAAGACATCAAAGATCACTTGAACTTTTCACAAAGTTGATGACAGATTGTGGCCCATCTTTGGGCGCATATCTTTAAAGGAAGCCAACTACCAATTGCCCGTGGTCACAGGTATGTTGCGGTACCACATGAGCTGAGAATATCTTTGTTTTTAGGAGACAAAAATGAAATATCGTAAGACTTATGTAGATATGAATCCACGTGTTCATAACAAGACAAATATTCCCAATATCATGTTCATTTTGCCATCCGACATTCATTGCAAGGTAATGCTGGACAGATTAGGTCCAACGGCATCCATTAAGGACTTATTGTCAAAGTTTGGACAGCGTATGTGTAATGCAGATTTAAAGAAGTCTTTATTAGCCGAATTCTACAGAAACCACCAGGAAGAGGACGAAGATATTATACGTGTTTGGCTTTGCGAGAAAAGGAGTTAGAGAAGATAAACTTTCTCTAGGTGTTTTCAATAGAGCTGGGTCGTATGATTTTATTGCTCAAAGCAGTTTTGGTTCAATCTATGGTGTCTTAGTGAGGCAGAAGGATTGAATACAGATCTTCGGCAACTGAATAAGATGTCAAAAAAGGATTGGTATGCCTTGCCCAGGATTGAAGATCTAGAATATCTAGGTTAATCTAAATACTTTACGATACTGGATATGAACTCGGGTTATTGAATTAGATGAATCCTATAAAGAGAGGTGGGAGTGGGAGACAAGCGCCCCAATCCTCCAAAATGCCCCATACGGCCTGCGTCTCCTACTGCCTCTGTCAACTAAAATCCAGCTCCTGGCCTTCGCGAGTGGCTTAGATTTGAAGCCCGGCAGACCATGTTTTCTACTAACAGGAGAAGGGGTGAAGGCGGCCCACTGGCGCCTTAAAACCAGTTGCTTCGGGTAGATGGGACTCGTAAACCTTGGATGGTAGCTCATCTAGGAGAAGGAAAACTCCGATTCCAAACCTCTGCTGCCTTGTGGCTATACCCACTCATGGGAAAGGCTAAGGGAGTAAACCCCGACAGAAAATCCGGAGATGGAGTCCCTAAGGCGGTATGACATTGACTTCAACGTCATTCCGGCAACTCCTGCGACGCCGTTGGTGCCAAGCTGTATCGGCATTCGTCGTTCCCTTGGGCACACCAGCTGCGTGGAGAGGGGGGATCTGCTGCATGGGCAACAGCTGATTCTCCATACCACCCTGCCCAGGCTTCATAGCTCCACTGGAGAGGACACTCCAGCGTCGTCGTACGGCGTCGGCACAACACGAGAAGTAGCAGTTTACCGGTTCTAAGTCAAAGCTCGATTGGCGTAGAGCTTGGCGCCAGGGGTTACTTCTGACGGTGGGAGAGATCATCAGGTCTCACTGGACAGCTACCGCCCGCCTCAAGCTGGGCAGCCCCCAGTCAGTAAGGTGCTGCCCGCCATGGCCTGCCTGCTTCACTGGGTGCGTGGAGCTTAGAGAACCATCTCGACAAGTGGGCCACAAAACTCTGCACCAGGAAAGACTAAAACAAGAAATAAACAGACTCCAACTCTTCGTTTTGCAACCTGGAACATCAGGACCATGTGTCCTGGATTGACCACTGACCTACAGCAGATCGACGATGCACGGAAGACTGCCGTCATTGACAGAGAACTCTCCCGACTGAACATCGACATTGCCTGCCTCCAGGAGACCCGACTGGCTGACAGCGGCACCATCAGGGAAGCCAATTACACATTCTTTTGGCAGGGGAAGCCCTTGGATGAACCTAGGCAGCATGGTGTAGGCTTTGCCATCAAGAACACGCTAATCGCCTTCATTGAACCTCCATCATCAGGTACTGAGAGAATCCTTGCCCTCCGGCTGTCAACATCCTTAGGCCCGGTCAACATCTTCAGTGTGTACGCCCCAACCCTCTACTCCACCTACGAGGAGAAAGACAAGTTTTATGAGGCTCTGGATCAGGCAATATCCAGTATCCCCAACAATGAAAGCCTTTACTTACTAGGAGACTTCAATGCTAGAGTGGGAGCTGACCATGAGGCCTGGTCCACCTGTCTCGGTTTTTACGGAAGGGGCAAGATCAACGAGAATGGTCAGCGACTGCTGGAGATGTGCTGCTCCCACAGCCTATGTGTGACAAACACTTTCTTCAAATGCAAGGAGATCCACCAGGTGTCGTGGAGACACCCACGTTCACGCCACTGGCACCAGCTAGACCTCGTCATCACCAGGCGTGCAGAACTGGCCAGTGTCCTCCTTACCCGCAGCTACCACAGGGCCGATTGTGACACGGACCATTCCCTGGTGGCCAGCAAGGTGCGAATATTACCCAAGAAGCTGCACCACGCCAAGAAGAAGGGTCACCCACGTATCAACACCTACTGTGCAAGCAACCCAGAGAAAACACAGCAGTTCATCAGCAAACTGAAGGAAGCCGTCACCAAAGTGACACCTGATGACACCATTGATTCCAAGTGGTCCCATATCCGTGACTCTGTGTACAAATCAGCCATCACAGCTTACGGGAAGAGGGAGCGAAAGAATGTCGACTGGTATGAGGCAAACTGGGAGGAGATGGAGCCCGTGACTGAGGCAAAGAGGAAAGCCCTTCTGGCATACAAGGCTGCACCTAGCCCCAGAACACTACAAGCCCTCAGGATTGCAAGGAATAACGCCCAGAAGACCGCCCGCCGCTGTGCCAACACCTACTGGCTGAACCTTTGCAACAGTATACAGACAGCTGCTGACACCGGGGATACAAGAGGAATGTATGAGGGTATCAAAAAAGCGACAGGCCCCCCCAGCTACAAGACCGCCCCCCTCAAGTCCAAGACGGGCGAAGTCATCACAGACCAGGGGAAACAACTGCAGCGATGGGTTGAGCACTATCTTGAGCTATATGCAACCCAAAACAATGTCACTGGAACTGCCCTGGACGCCATTCCAGACCTGCCTGTCATGGAGGAGCTAGACACACAGCCCACCCTGGAAGAGCTCGGAAAAGCCATCGATTGCCTTGCCTGTGGGAAGGCTCCTGGAAGCGACGGCATTCCGCCTGAAGTCCTCAAGAGCGGAAAACCAGCACTGCTCCAGCCCCTACACACACTCCTCTGCCTTTGCTGGGAACAGGGATACATCCCACAGGACATGCGTTATGCCAACATCGTCACTTTGTACAAAAACAAAGGAGACCGTAGCGACTGCAACAACTATCGGGGCATCTCCCTCCTCAGCATCGTCGGAAAGGCCTTCGCCCGTGTTGCCTTGGCACGCTTGCAGATCCTAGCCTCCCGCGTCTACCCAGAATCACAGTGTGGATTTCGAGCCGGCAGGTCAACTGTAGACATGATCTTCTCACTACGTCAGCTGCAGGAGAAGTGTCGCGAGCAGCGGATGCCCCTCTACATTGCCTTCATAGACCTGACGAAGGCGTTTGACATGGTTAGTCGGAGTGGACTCTTCAGACTCCTGCAGAAGATCGGCTGCCCCCCACGTCTGCTTGCTGTCATTATGTCGTTCCACGAGAACATGCACAGCACAGTGTGCTTCAATGGCGCAACATCTGAAGCATTCCCATTCGTTAGCGGAGTCAAACAAGGCTGTGTCCTTGCACCGACGCTCTTTGCCATCTTCTTCTCCATGCTTCTCCAGTACGCATTCAAGGACTGCAGCGAGGGAGTGTACATCCATACCAGGGCTGACGGCAAGTTGTTCAACATCGCCCGTCTCCGTGCTAAGACTAAAGTCACAGAGGTACTCATCCGTGAATTGCTCTTTGCCGACGATGCAGCCTTGACATCACACACGGAAGATGGACTCCAGCAGCTGGTATGCTGCCTCTCCCATGCATGTAAGGAATTTGGACTGACCATCAGTTTGAAGAAAACAAATGTCATGGCACAGGACACAGACTCCCCTCCCTCTGTCTCCATCGATGGGTACAATTTGGAAGTTGTCGAGAACTTCACATACCTCGGGTCTAACATCTCCAGCTCACTCTCCATTGATTCTGAGGTGGGCGGCAGGATTGCCAAGGCAGCAGCAGTGATGGCCAGACTTAACCAGAGGGTCTGGAACAACCCCAACCTCACAGAGAAGACCAAACTGCGTGGCTACCAAGCGTGCGTGCTCAGCTCACTTCTCTACAGCAGCGAAACATGGACCACCTATGCAAGACACGAGAGGAAACTCAACAGCTTCCACCTGAGATGTCTGCGGCGCATTCTGCACATCCAGTGGCAGGACAAAGTACCCAACACAGAGGTTCTAGAACGCGCCAACATGAACAGCATGTTCTCCATACTCAGCGAGAGGCGCCTTCGCTGGCTCGGCCATGTCAAGAGAATGGACCCAGGTCGCATTCCCAAGGACCTGTTATATGGGGAGTTAGCAGAAGGTGCACGACCAACTGGACGACCACATCTGCGCTACAAAGATGTTTGCAAGAAGGATATGAAGACAGCAAACATCAATGTCAACGACTGGGAGAGCTGTGCAAACAACCGTTCCAGCTTGCGTCTAGCTGTCAGGCAGGGAGTTCAAAACGCAGAGGAAAAGAGAAGAATAAAGCAAGCTGAAAAGAGAGCTAAAAAGAAGGATAAGCAAAAGCGTACTTTGGAGCTATGCCATCGTCTCTCGTAGACGGACGGATGCCAAGACATAAAGAGAGGACAGCCTTTACAGTGGTTCCACTAAGATTCTCTACGCCTTTGACAGACTACCAATGGGACTTTGTAATGCACCGGTCACTTACCAGCGATTAATAGAGGAGTTCATGGGAAATACACTTCATACCATCTGCGTGATCTATCTGATGATATCATCATTTTCAGTTGAACATATGAAGAAAATTTTAGGAATCTGGAAAAGGTCCAGATAAGACTTCAGGAGTGTGGTTTGAAACTATCCCCGAAGAAGTGAAAGTTTTCAAGGAAAGGGTCATTTATGTTGGTTGTGACAGGAGGTGAGACCAATCCAGAGAAGATTTAAAAGAGATCATAAACTGGCCAGCTCCACACAGTCCAAAGGAAGTGAAACAGCACCTTGAATTTGCTGGGTACTACCGCAAATTTATGAATGACTTCTGTAATCTGGCTAGACCAATATTGGAATTGATGACACATGCCCTGTTTAAAATGGGTAAGCATCAAAGGAGATTCAACCTAGGATATTGAAGTGGGACAGGAACAAGAGAAAGCCTTTAAACAGCTAAAGGATGTTCAGTCTTCACCGACTGTTCTGCGCTACAGTGACATTGAGCAACCTTTCGAGTAGCACACAGACGCCAACCAGCATGGCCTCGATGTACATATATATTAGATCCAAGATGTCATCTAGAAAGTGATCGGCTTTGACAGCAGAGGGTTATCCAAGAGAGCGAAACTACTCAGCATATCAACTAGAGTCCCTGGCTTTAAAGTGGATAATCACAGAGAAATTTAATGACTACCTTTATGGGCAGCATTTCACTGTGTACTCTGAAAACAATATTCTCGCGTACATTATTTCATCACCCAAACTTGATGCAACTGGCATTCGGTGGTTGGCAGCTCTAGCTGCTTATACATTTGACATCATTATCAGAGCATGAACCAAGAGTGTGGATGCTGACGATTTCTCTCGTTTGCCCTATTGAGAGAGCAAGTTCTTCAGCGACAAAATGAAGACTATTACCAAAGAGGCCTTACATGCTTTCTGGATTTTAGCTTGTGCCCAGTCAAATGTAGAAAGACTTCGTACACAGCTAACGTTGATGGCATTGGTCCTGGTTCTGATGTTGCAGCAATGAGAGACAGAGATTGGAGAATTGCTTAATCCATGGAACCTATTACAAGGAAATGAACGAGGCATGTACGTAGCAAACAAAAATAAAACAACACACAAAATAACACCCAACTGACGGGAAGGTGTCACTTAGTTTTATTCTGGATATTTGGCAATTTATGCATGAGAAGAGGTGTCCTGTACAGGAAGACAATTGCTGATGGCGATGAACAACTGGAACTGGTACTCCACAAGTCTTGCTGAGAGGATGCTTTACATTGCTTGCTTAATGACTGGGATCATTTAGGTCTAGAAACGACACTTGCTCTCCTGAAGGATCGAATTTTACTGGCCAGGATTGGCAAAAGATGTGAAAATATGGATCCAAAAATTGTCGTCGTTGCATGCTTAGAACATCGTCAACTAATGTTTGACCACCACTTGTCAATATAGTGATCACAGCCGTTGGAGACTGTATGGAATAATTTCCTGGCTCCTGAGATGTCCAAAAGAAGCTACGAAAATATATTGGTTATTACGGATCACTTCACAAGGTATGAACAAGCCATTTCAACAAAAAGACACCAGACAACCAGGACTATAGCTGAGGCTTTGTTTATTTGTTTATAATGCGTTATGGTATGCCTCGGCGTCTTCACTCAGATCAGGCGCAAGCTTTAAAAGTACAGTCATAAGGGAATTATGTCAAACCACTGGCATCAAGAAGTATCTAACGACATCATATCATCCGGTGAGCAATGGTATATGTATGCGATGGAATAGGACACCGTTATACATGTTAGAGACTTTCAGTCCAAAGTAGAAAAGGGATTGGAAAAGCTATATATGCCCATTAGTTCTTTCATGCAATTTGCACTAGTCACGAGTCTGCTGGTCAAACGACATTCTTTCTCGTTTTTGGAAGAGGACCGCTCTACCCATTGACCTCACAGTTTGGTTAGACAGGGACAGTGGTCTGATTACAACCAGTATCTTCGGAATCGCTTGGTAGAATCATACAAAACTAGTCACATGTTTTAGGTAAAAAAAATATCTAGAGAAGCAGAAGTGGGTATATGGCATGAAGGTATGGATTGCAACTCTTCAGCTTGGGGATAGAGTCCTTGTGAAAATTGATGGAAAACACAAAATCGCTCATCATGGGAGACATACTAATATCTAAATTGTGCAAGCCCAACCAAACCCTGATATTCTAGTTTATTTTCTACGCCTGGAGAGGGCAAACCCACACTTCACAGAAGCTTGTTGCGTCTTATTTGCGCTTTAGCTCTTCAGTGGGAGAACCGCGAGCAAGAGAAATTATCATTCACGCCTAAGACACTCAAGACCAGAATTTCCTCCAAATATGACTCTGAGGAAACGGATTCAGACAAGAATGATCAGAACTCTGTATCGCTTTACCAAGGGATAATGAAATAATTGGTATGTCTGGTGATTCCGGTACGGTATATAGGAGGATGAATCTGTCCGGATCCATGATGAAGATGAATTGACCCGCGAAAGTTCAATTGCAGACTCAGCCATTGGCAGTCTTAAAGAAACAGCTGAAACCAGTTCACACCGGGATGATGGCAATCTCAATATGGGAGAAGAATTTGTTTAATACAGTGAGACTGATAATAATGAGCAGAGTGTTCAGGCTGCTGAACACTCTGGAGATAACAATAAAGAGGACACTGCTATCAATCATGAAAACAACTCTGCAGTACCGGATCACATCAGGTTTGATAGAACCAAATAACATAGTAGATACTGATCAATTAAGACTTGAGCAGATTACCGAGCCTGTACCAGCACCACTGCGGTCGAGCCGAATGACTTAAGCATCTTCATGTGTGACCTCTGGGGACTATGTTATGACCGAAGCAGTTAATGAATCAAATTGGTTGACAAAAGTTCGAGTCCTCCAGGCATTGCACACGGAAGGAGATTTTAACAGCATGCCAGAAATAATTGCAAATGCCATAATTTCAAACGTGGTGAACACACCTAAATTACTTGTGCATCATTTGAATGTGAAGGGAAATGTGTTGAAGGATGAAATACTTAATCATTCCCTCTTAATTACGCAGGTTTATATATTGTAATTTTATGTAATGTTCGTTTGTAATTGAAATAAAGAAACCAGTTGCAATGATTATGTTATTCTTTTCTTTACCTTTAGTCAATTAGACAACGTCGAGCCAGGATTACGTGTTCAAGTTGTTGTTTTCCCTCTGGGCAATCAGCCTACCCAAGATGTGTTGTTCTAATTATAAGACAAGAAATAAGTAAACCTGAAACTGGTAGTTTGAAAAATGTTAAGATATTTGCCCATGCATTCATCACTTTGAGTGTCTTTTCTTTTGCTTGCATATACTATATTAACGTTTTATATATACAAAGAATTGTACTAATGCATATTGATTAACATTGTCGTGTCGTTGCAATATTGCAAGAGAATATCTCAGTCCTAATGTAGTGAACATGCCTTATACTGAGACGTCCAATTTGTAAGGTTAAGTGCACAACGATCGGTGTGGAACTGGACCACATCCATTTTCTTTGCTCTTGTGAATAACATATCAGTGTGAATGTACTTGGAATAAAATATTGTTTCATATACTATTACTATACGTCATGTTGTGATGTGCTTTTACGCCAGAATTACTATATAAAAGTCTCGCACCTCAGGTCAGTTCAATTTGTCTGAGCAGTCGGAATAGCTTCTGCCTATTCCGTTGCATGCTAAAAACCCGAGCAATAGCTGCAAACTATTTAAACAGAATGATTTTTGTTCAATTTTGTTATTACAAAGTTATGGAAAAACATTAAAGATTAAATTTTCGTGTATTTCATTGATTGTTGAAAAGTCGTGGAGTGTTATTTTTAAGACCTATCATGTTTTAAAGCTGTGTTCATCGCACATCTTGCCTTATGTTCGTCCGTCCAAACCATACCAATTTCGGAAGTATTACTACATTACTGTTATGTATATTTGATTTAATTATATCTGATTTAATACATATTTATTTCAATTTAATTATTTGTCAGTTTTAAATTTTTTAAATATTTTTCATTACATGATATTATAATGCAAATTTATTCACTAGAGATGATACTTTGTTCAGAAAATAGTTTGACCTTGACAGTTAGTTTATAAACACCAGGTGGTGATCTAAATCCTGACCTTGTTTCAAAATTTGTAGCATCCACGTAAACAAGTTCTATTTTATTTTAAAATGATTGGTTGTTGTCGAGGTCATGATGGGACTTCGGGTTTAAGATGTAAACAATTTTTTTTATGATTTTTTATTTCTTAGACTAAGATGATTGATTTTCGTCAGGGTCACACTGGATAGACGTGATCTTTAACAAGTATCTATTTTCTATAAGCTTCGAGAAGATGAGCACGTGACCCCTAGTTTACGTTTTTGAAGACCATATAACCTCTAGTTTGGAGAGTTATTCTCAGAAGAAGCTGGGCTGTTAAACCGGAAGTTGTATATTGTGCTGTTTGGAGTTATTTCAAATCACTTGGATTCAAAAGGATTAATTCTGTTATTTTTCTGGAAAATACATGTGCTCATGTGAAATTCTAAATCAAACACAGTTCTTATAAGAAATTTATTTTGATTTCCAAAACCCGAGTGATAATTCTTGTTTCTACAAGAAACTGAAGAGTTCAACACTACAGATTGCAGCACACGTCATCGTCTTCCATCTTGGATTCTTCATCTTGATTCGAACTTGAAATCAGCAGAACATTGTTATTAGGACTTCAAAAATTGCATTCTTGGATTATTTTGGATTTGATTCTACAAAACCGTAAGTTCATATTTTTTTCATTTTTACTGAATTTTTCCAAGGAAATAAATTATTGTATTTTTCAAAGCTTGTTGTTTTCACTCTTTCTTGTGTTACTGTTTATTCTAGCCTAAACACGTAACATAAGAATTACCGCCGAGTCTCTATCGGAGAGTCGAAGTTAATCGACTCGCATCGGAAGAAGATGAGGATGTTCCGAAAGTGAGTCTGGGCAGCTATTTGATATCACCAGGAATCCCTCGAAGAAGATATTCCTACATTATATCTCAATCATCCGCCTTCTAAAGTGTTTAGGGATAGAATTGTTTTATTAGGAATCTGGAAACCTCACAATGGCACCACTGAATTTAAGTCTTGATCACACGTCTGTAAATCTCTCTTATACTGATACATTCTAGATACAGGCCTTGTTTTGTCTGTAAAGCTGTCTTGTACTGATAAATTCTAGATACAGACCTGGTTATGTTTGTAAAGTTCTCATATATTGATATATTCTAGATAGAGTTTGATACATTCTATATAGAGACCTGGTTTTGTCTGTAAAGCTCTAATATTTGATCACACGTCTGTAAATCTCTCTTATACTGATACATTCTAGATACAGGCCTTGTTTTGTCTGTAAAGCTGTCTTGTACTGATAAATTCTAGATACAGACCTGGTTATGTTTGTAAAGTTCTCATATATTGATATATTCTAGATAGAGTTTGATACATTCTATATAGAGACCTGGTTTTGTCTGTAAAGCTCTAATATTCTGATACATTCTAAAAAGAGACCTTGCTATGTATATAACTCTCTCATATGCTGACACAGTCTATATAGAAACATGGTTATGTCTGTAAAGCTCCCATATACTGATACAGTCTATATAGAGACATGGTTATGTATGTAAACTTCTCATATGCTGATACATTCTGGATAGATACCTGGTTTAGTCTGTAAAGCTCTCACATCCTGATACATTCTAGATAATAATAATAATAATGAGGACTTTGTATAGCGCCTAATCTTTAGAAGCTCTAAGCGCTATACAGCATTAGACAACACCTATAAGATAAAAAAAAAAACATATAATAATATGATTCAAAAACAAACACCATGAAATTAGAAAAACATAAAAAAAAATAAAAAAAACATGATGAGAATATCTCAGGTCGGAAACACTATCAGGTCTCTAAGCCAGCTCCTGAGTGAGTTTTGAGTGCCCTCTTGAATGTGATCACTGTGTCTTTGTGTCTAAGTTCAGTGGGCAATTCATTCCACGTTGCTGGGCCCTGGTATGCTAAAGAACGCTGTCCATATGACTTTGTTTTCATAGTGGGAATAATGAGTATACGATTGTCAGAAGAGGAGCGTGAGTATCTTGCTGGTGTATACACATGGGTGAGGTCAGATAGGTATGTTGGACTAGAGTCCGACAGTGAAACGTAGCACAGAGAACAAATTTTGTGTTTGATTCTGGATCGAATGGATAGCAAGTGTAGGGTACAGAGCAGCAAGGAGGTGTGCTCTGATCGTGGTACTCTAAGTATGATCCGAGCAGCTGTGTTTTGAATTTTTTGAAGTTTCTGGATCAGATATTGAGATGAACCAGACAGAATTGAGTTCACAATAGTCCAGTCTTGAAATTAATAATGAACACACAAGTGTTTTAGTGGCATTAACTGAAAGATATTTGCGAATTGAGCTGATGCGTCTCAGCTCAAGATATGCAGCATTGCATACGTTCATGACATGTTGGTGCAATGTGGGAGCACTGTCCAGAGTAACACCTAGGTTTCGTACTGATTGTGTGAATTTAATGTTGGCGTTGCTGATATTTATTGTTTGAGGTAAATGATGTGAATGAGAAAGTCTTTGTGTTGTGATCAGAATTACCTCAGTTTTATCATCATTGCAGCTTGTTACATGTCATCCATGATTTCACATCAGAAATGCACCTCTCTACACCTTGGATGGTAGCATCAACTTCAGTTGGGTGACTATATTTGTATACTTGGGAGTCATCAGCGTACAATTGTGAGACACTGGATGATGATCTATAACACTTGAGAGCAACTGAGTGTACATAATGAAGAGAACAGGTCCAAGAACAGACCTCAGTGGAACACAACAACATAGATCAACTGGGCTGGAGTGTATTCCATTTGCAGATACAATTTGTGTCCTGTTGACCAAGTAGGACTTGAACCACAGTAAGGCTGTATCATGAATGCCAAATACATGCTGGAGACGGTGAAGTAATATATCATGGTCTATTGTGTCAAAGGCTGCAGACAAATCAAGGAGGGCGAGGACTGTAATCTTTCCGCTATCCAACGCAGAGAGAATGTCATTAACTACTTTTAGAAGAGTAGTTTCAGTACTGTGGCAAAGGCGATATGCAGATTGTACATTGCTAAAAAGGACTGTTTGAATTTAGATGAGATACAAGCTGGGATAGAACAACCTTTTCTAAGATTTTTGATATGAATGGGAGATTAGAAACTGGGCGGTAGTTCTTTAAATCGTTATGGTCTAGTGTTGGTTTCTTCAGCAGAGGCTTTACAATGGCAGTTTTGAAAAATGATGGGAATTCCCCAGTTGAGAGAGAGGTATTAATAACATCAGTGAGTGAAGGCAATACTGGATCTAAGCAGTCAAGCAGCAGTGATGTTGGAATTGGATCAAGTTCACATGACTTTGGTGCACTCTTTATCACGATTGTACGTACGAAATCCATAGAGACAGGTTCAAATGCTGATAATGGTTGCCGCTCAAATTCTGCATCCCAACTGTATGGTGACGACGAGTCAGTTTAAATTGTGGTGTCAAGCTTATCTCTAATGGTTTATACTTTGTCACTGAAGAAATTTTCAAACATGTCCGGATGGTCGACTGGAGAGAAGGTATTTGAAAGTGGTGTTGATTTGTTCCTTGACATTAGCTTGTTAGTAATCTCGAAGAGCTCTTTGCAGCTGGAACTTTCCATGATCTTAGTAGTGTAGTGGGCTGATTTCGCTGCATGGACAATATTTGTGACATTCTTCTTATCAACTTCATAGATTTGCTTATGAATAGTGAGTCTGGTGGAAAGCCAGAGTCTCTCAGCTTTACGGCGGTCTCTTTTAGCAGTGCGAAGCTGGTCCCTAACACTGCTATACCATGGAGAACACTTTTGAATTGATACTCTGCACCTGATAGCTGGGGCCTGTTTGTCAAGAAATGAACGCAGACAGTTATCGAGTTGTTCTGCAGTAGGAGGTAAGCAAGTTGGTAGGTTAGCTTGGATGTCGTGCATTAGTTTGGTTCTACTTATCATACAGAGGTTTCTCTTAGTAGCAGATAAAGGTGGAGGGTTAGGGACTGATACGTCAAGATGGCATATAATGCAGAGGTGATCTGATGCAAGGTAATGGGATACCAGGAAGGACCGTAGAATGTTATCATCAGGTCTATGAAGAATCCAGTCTAAAATGTGACCATGTTCATGGGTGGGCTGGTTAACTGACTGTTTGAGATTTGAGGTTGAAAACATGAATGGAATCTATGAGTTTTGATGTATTTGAGTTTCCGGGACAGTCAAAGTGAAAGTTGAAATCTCCAAGAATAATCAGGTTGCCACCTATCGAATTTCCATAGTCAAGGAGATTCGGAAACTGCTCCAAAAAGAGAGAGTCAGCCAGCTTGTTTTTTCTACTAGGAGGAGGGCGGTATAGGCAGAAAAAATGGACTGACATTTGCTCCAGTGTGAGTGTGGTTTGGACTAGTTCAAACGATGTGTGGTCGAAATTGAATGTTGTGGTGTAGTTAAGACTTTTTATCATGGAGTTCTTTGTGATGACAGCAATTCCACCTCCGCGAGAATTACGGGGGAACGACTTGATGGAGTAACCAGTGGGTGTTAGATCCGCACACTTGGGCTCATCGCCTGATGTTTTTAGCCATGTTTCTGTCAAGAAAAATATGTCAACATTCTGGTCGTTGATAAAATTAACTATTTCTGTGCGCTTTTCCGGTGGTCCTACTGACTGGGCATTGAATAATGCAATGCGCAGAGGTATTTCATGGATAGTTGACACAAAGGTTGACGAATTAATAGGGATTTGAATTAGGTTATCTAAATTAACTGTCGAAATTTGTTTAAATGGGTGTGCCGAAATAAGGGAGATAACTGGGATTCTTCTTCCTGTTCTACGCCGGCCAGCTTTGAAACAACGTTTCTTTTTTCGCTTCTGTATGTCTGTAAAGCTCTCACATCCTGAAACATTCTAGATGCAGACGTTGTTATCTCTGTAAAGCTTTCACGCACTGATAAATTCTAAATAGAGACCTGGTTATGTCTGTAAAGTTGTCATATACTGACACATTCTAGATAGAGACCTGGTTTTGTCTATAAAGCGCTCACATCCTGATACATTCTAAATGCCGGCCTGACCATGTCTGTAAACCTCTCAACACGCATACATTTTAGAGACAGGACTGGCTGTATCTGTGAAGCTCTCACATACTGATGCATTCTAGATACAAACGGATTTTCTTTTGAACCTAGGGTTGAATATAAGCGGTCTCATTTTCTCCTTCCTTCGATACCTCTCCAGTATCCATTGTGGACAAAAACTCTGGGTCAGACTTGTCTTCTAATTATTAAATTTATCAAAATTCTACTATTATCTAGTAATAACCTCAAGACACAGTCCACATAAGGAACATGTCTGTGTAAGCCAATCAAATTTGTCCCTGATTATACCTTTAAAATATCGATAATGTTGCGACTGCTGATTCGATGGGTTACTTATCCAGCCATGAATGATAATCAATGATATTCATGCTGAATTATAATATTTCTTTTTTGGCACACATGATTTTGAAAATTTTCTGTACTTATCTTAAACATTTCATAACATGTAACCTATGTCTTTAATGATTTTTGTATGGCAATGTAATTTCACGTTGCCATTATTTGAATTCGTCTGTGCAATGTTTGATTATCTCGTTTGATTGATGCTTGTTTCCAATGCAATTACATGTCCTTTTTGTATTTGCCTGTTATATCCCTGTATATTTTTTCTAACTCAGTTTTGCTTTTTAGAGGACGCGTCCTCTTGATTAGATTTAGTTTTGTGGCATCTTGGTTTTTGGCTTTCTTTGTTGTTTTTTTTCAATTTTATTTTTTTATTTTTTTATTGCTATTTTTATTCTTTGAGTAAAAGAGTACTTCATTTGTTGCACTGTCGTTCTAATTCTTACCCATAAAGGTGCAATGTAATAAATGAAAACTGTACCCGTCAGGCACCCTATAAATTTAATAAAGTAGCCTACAGCTATGCAATAGCTCGTCTCTGAGGGTATGAAGCAAACGGATTCTCTTCAGATGTTTTCGCTGAATCCGAACGTGTGAGCATGCGCAGCACTGCATACTGAGCAAAGTCCTTAAGATTGTACAATTTTATATCAGAGTTAAAAATCAGCAATATTTAAATTATTATTATTGTTATTATTTGGATAAATATATAGTTCAAAAGAAGCACCATAGAGAGGATCGTACAATTTTAAATCTCACAATAGTTTTTATTAAAATATTTGTCAGTTTTCCACAGATAAATAAAAAAAAATTATATAATTTCAATTCCATTTTAAATATAAATAATGATGGTTTTGTGTTTAATGATATATCTTGTATATACATGTATTTTTGTGTATGCATATTTGTATCTTTCATCATGTAAATATTACAATAAAATGTTATTAGGGAATAAAAGCTTCTTTGTATAGGTTACCGTTGAGAAGTAAAAATACCCCTTTACATTGTTGGCAAAATGCTTTAAAGCGAGTACAGCCCAAAGAAACCAGCTACTGAGAATGTGTTTCTGACCCACACCAATAACAATAGAAGTGACCATAGACAATACATTTATCAATTAAGCTCAAATATAATCTTAGAATTTCAATATATAGGATAGATATTATCCAGACGGTGAATCAAATATGTTTCTTTAAACATGTTTCCATTTTTTCAAAATGATAATACCAATTGCCTTAAATGAAAAATCTTGTCAGTTATGGAAGGCGTCGAGATTAAAAAGATGGATCGATCAAGTTATTTCTCTCAGATCTGTTTGTTGATGCGTTTGGATACTTGCTGACGGGTTGGTTCAACTTATTTCTTTTTGCAGTTTATCAACTACTACTACTACTATTACTACTATTACTACTACTGCTACTACTACTACTACTAATAATAATAATAATGACGATGATGATTAATAATAATGAATAAAAGCTCCAAGCGATTGACAATATTAGTTAGCACATAAGGATATATATGTGTGTGTGGAGAGAGAGAGAGATCCATACATACATACATACATACATACATACATACATACATACATAGAATTACAAAAAGCGTGAAATTACAAACAAGAGCGCGCTGACAATTATTAAGGGCATGAAAACATTATTAAGTCTTAAGTATGTTTTTGCAGTCTATGTGGGTGAGATTTTTACTGCACTCTTCAAGGAGATAACATTGTCATGGTCTAAGTATGTTCTTGCAGTCTATGTGGGTGAGATTTTTATTGCACTATTCAAGGAGATAACATTGTCATCGTCTAAGTTCAAGAGTCAATTCGCTCCTGGAAGCTGAGCCATGGTACAAAAAAGAAAGTTGTCCTTAAGGACATGGTTTTCATACTTGGAATAATGAGAATACCAGTGTCAGAAGAGGAGCACAAGTATCTACAAGTGTGTACACCTGCAGGAAGCGATTCATTGCAGTGATAATTTATCTAAAATTTGTTTATGAATAAAACCGTTTTAGGTTTCCTATTTCAAACTGATTGGTTGTTTTCGTATAAAACTGGTTTATTTGTTGGCTTTTGTGAAGTGTCTGTTTCATATGTTGTTTCCGATTAACAGCCCAAATTGGTTTTGTAAGAGATGCGTGTTTGGAGTTCCATAGTGTGTAACTACAGTTTCATTTTTAACGTTAGTGATAATTGATTTTCGATTTGAAAAGATAACTTTCAATTTTAACTGTTTTCACTAAATAAAAAAACAACTTATTTATTGATTTTGGTGTCCAAATCCCCAATACTCACCACTTCTAGTCATTGTATTTTCATTAATGTTTTTACCTTTTCAGCCCGATATTAATCGTTCCATGATTCATGTACAAGTCTGAGTTATGTGCCATTTCAACGGAATTAGATATACGTGTTCTCTCTATTCCCAATTTGTCATTGCGTTCACATACTATCGTAGATCATCTCTTGGAGACTGCTTTGATTGTGCAATATCCACTTTGTTGAAACCGATACTAACTATTAAATGAAATAACTCCAAATCGTTTGTGCTTATCGATCTGGATGCCGGTTAAAATAAGAATAATTTGACCTACACCATTGTAAGTCCTCTTATCTTTTCGACCTGTGATTACCGGTAAAATTTTTTACTATTTCCGGTAGTAGTGGTTGTTGTTTAAGATGGTGTTATTGTTTCGCTTCGTCGTTCTACAACTCATCGTGTCTTCGTCGCTTTTATACTTGATGGAGTATTACCAAAAACGAGACTCAGGAACTCACCGCATCTTCTTCGCTTTTAAGCTTGATGGCGCATTGCCTAAAACGAGATATTGGAACTCACCGTATCTTCTTTTTTAAACTTTATGTCCTGTTGCCTAAATATGTAAACAAAAAAATATATATAAAAGGAAATACACACTCATTAAACAAGAACAACAAAAACATTGGTTATGTGCGAGTTTATGACAGCGTTAGACTGAGTTGCAAGTCAAGAATGAGGCACTTACATTTGTTACGGAATTATTAAGCATTGTTTAGAATTAATAATATAATTTTTATTTAAGTCGTTTGAGACCAGGATATTTATATTTAAAATCCTTGGTTAGTACTATAGTAAAAGTATATGTATACGTTGCCCTAAGAGTTCCATTCATGACAAGGTGGATCTAAGGTGAAATCAACGACTTAGCAGATCAAGAATGGCACGCGAGTTTGAGTGAGGGCTAGGTAAACAAGCGTGGAATTAATAGTAAACTTGCCCTATAGAAAGCTGTAACGCACATCCTAGCCTTCAAATGGTTCAGTGAGATTTGAAAGTCAGAACAGGATTGATTTTGTTTACAACTGTTCGAGTAATGTTAAAAAGATATGATTTAATTGTTCGAGAAACTCTAATGAATCAGATTTGTTTATTTGAAACGCAAATGGACGCTGTATAATGAAGATACACGTACATTGTGTAATGTCGCCCCCTTAGTAAGAGGGGTGGTTAATTAGATTTTGGCTGGCGTTATCTAGAGGATGACCTTCCTCGATATAATAGCTCGGCGGGAGTGAAAGAAGAATGGAATTTGAAGAGCGAACTGAGCGAGAATACTGGGAAGAAATAAAGCAATACGAGCCCCCTTTTGACAAGACAATAACAAATTTAATCAGAACAAATTAATAACGGCAATTCCAATTCAAGTTAGATTATATAAATAGAATTTAACAGGTGTGTCTAATTTGGATTTATTTCACCATCATAACGAGAGGTGAAAAGAGCGCAATGTCCACGACCGATTTGCATCACCTTCCTGTCTGACCTTATATCAACGTCTCCTAGTTCATCCTTCCTAAGCTTTATGCTTTGCCACTTCATGGACTTCCTGGTCCTTTTATTTTGACCTCGTCCTTCTTTCTTTCCCCGGTCTTCTGTCTTCAGACTGTCCCGGACAAAGGACGAAATTACCCCGTAAGTCTGTATACCCCACTCTCTAAAGGTACATACAATTCACTTACGTTATTCAGAGCATGTGGCTATCCACACACTGCGTAAATTCTGACTTACTACGGTAGGACACTGATTTCGCTTCCAGCGATAAGTTTTAAATTACCGTATTATTTTACACATGCTACTACATGTTCGATTTCTATTGCATGAAATTCACAAAATGTAACTCACGACAATCCTTACCTACAAGATTATCCAAGCATTACAAAATCAGATATAATTAGGTAATTATCGTTAACTCACAATGATCTGTATCGTCCTAACAAGGAAGTTATTTCATATAACCATATGATATCCTACACATGTGAACATTTGGGTCGCATGCAGTCAATTCTACCAATGAACTAATAACTGTATAATTAAAAGGTAAATTGCATAACAACTCTAGCATCAACTCATTTCCATGAATTGTTACATAATATGGAAACCTAGTCATAGCAAATATATTTGCATAAAACAAACAATCAAATGGTAGAAGAGTACGTGTAACTAAAACTGCGTACCTTACTGCTGTTCTCTTTTAGAACGTGTGCGTCCTAGCACTAAACATGTTTTTTTCTTTTTACACGACGACTACCTGGTCCCTTTTTTGTTTCACAAGGAAAGCACTAATCTCTTTATGCTTTCCACGGAGTCGAGACTTAGTTTCCTCTTCTAGGAAATTTTCAGACTAAAGAATTACGACTAAGTTCGTCACTTAAAATCTGATTGCTCTAATGTGTACACTCTAATTTATTCTGCCCAATCGTAGACAGCGGTCCCTAATTTTTTCCCATAGAAATAATTCCTTTCATCAGGTTTAGACAGCTCGGAATCTGTGAACGACAGTGAGTACGAATTTCCCATTGAAAAAATGATAAGTGGACATAGGTTCCTACCAAGCGGTTAGGGTTGGTAGCTTAAATGTTCACTTTCTAAGGACCGTGTTAAGATACCCCGGTCAATTTCACTGAGTCGGAATGATGTCCCTTTGAAGTTTACACTGACATGAAGGGAGATGAACGAATAAAGGTCGAAGTGACCCTTGACAAAGACTTTTCTGGCTTAAATGCGATAAGATTTTAATGCTCAATGCATTCAATTTTAAAGTTAGCTGCAATTAAAAATTCGACACTTCACACCATGCTTATTCTTTCAGTTATACACAGCGTTAGTAAGAGTCAGGGAGGAATTTATGATTTACGTGTTGTTGGATATAGCAAAGCAGATAAACTTTGATTTAAATAACCCGTCTTTTTAAAGAGCTTGTGATGATATTCAATGATTTGAATATCTAATTACATCGGATTATATGAAAGTTTTCAGGACCTCAGTGATAGTCTGTTTATCCTGTACGAATATAACTCTCTCTCTCTCTCTCATTCTCTCTCTCCGCCAAACACACACATACACACTCCTTCTTGCCTATCTATCATTCATACGTACTACTCTCTCTCTTTCTCTCTCTTTCTCTCTCTCTCTTTCTCTCTGTGTCTGCCAAACACACACACACACAAACACAGAGTCCTTCTTGCCTATCTGTCAGTCATTCATACATACTAAGATACAGACATTTTGCGTACTGAATCCAGAACCATGACTGCTGTACTTTTATGGCTTGAAAACGAAATATGTACTTTCTATCGTTTTTATTTAATTCACTATGTGCATTTCTTCAGTTTGTTGAGTCTACATTTAAACATGTCCCATTATAAATTTCACAAGTTCTACGCATTTCTTGAAAAGATTTTTTGTTTGCTTTTTGGCGGGAGGGGTGGGGTCACAATTATTTCAGTTGTGATAATTAGTACAGATTAAACTTCTAAAGCCGTGCAAGAAATATACAAGACATGCAACACATCAAATTAAATTTAACACAATTTTAAAACTTTTGATGTAAGTATTGCCTCACAGTTCTAAATGTGCAGTGTCGGAAAGCAAACTCGAAAAATACCTAATCAATAAATGATAACACAGAAAATCATTAGTTTCATGCAACAACAACAACAAAATCAACTACAAAAAATAAGAATGAAAAAAACAATCAACAAGCGAACAAAAACAACACAAACCAAATGCGAATAAAAATATATTTTTAGGAACAAAGTTGCATACCATTTTAGTTGAGTTAAACTAATGTTACGGTCCAAGTCATTCCATAACTAAAATGAAGCAGAACAGAGTTCAGATTAGTACAGGTACAACAGGGATAGTAGTGAAGGGGGACACTTTACGTATAATGGGAATTAGCATTAAAAACACCCTTGGGACACTTTACGTATAATGGAAATTTAACATGGAGAAAAATCGTGGGACACTTTACGTACAAGGGGAATTAACATGGAGAAAATCGTGGGACACTTTACGTACAAGGGAATTTAACATGGGAATAAATCGTGGGATACTATACGTACAAGGGAAATTTAACATGGGATTTTTTTTTTTTAAAAAGTTTTTTTTAAATTTAAATTTAAATTTAAATTTTAAAAAAGGGGTAGGCAATTCAAAGACTATCTCTTTTCGAGAAATATGGCTGGCCCTGAAAAGGGCCTTTGGGTTTTTTCTTCTTCTTCTTCTTTTAACTTTTTAACTTCTTCCACCATCCTCTTATTTTGTCCATCATTCCTTTCTTCTTTTTCTTTTCTGTTTCCGGCAACCAGTCCGGGTGGCCCATGGCCCGGAACTTCTCTTGGATTTTCATCCAGTTTGTGTTCAGTTTTTCAAATTCATCCCTTTTTTTTCTATTTTCTTCTTCTTTTCTTTCCTTTAACCACTTTTCTTTGATCTTCTTGACCTCTTCGGTCAGCACATTCCTCATTAGTTCTTCAGCTTTCTTAAGTTTTTCTAACCCCCACTTCGCGAAACACCAATCTGTCCATTCTGCAATGTCTTCTAGAAAGCACCTTGCACTCGTCACATGATCTATCGCTTCTTTTAACTTACCCACTTTGACATACGGTGGGTTAATTAAACCTCTGATTCTCTTCTCCTCATCATCTATCATTTCTTTTACAATATTTACGGATAAGTGGAGGCTGGTTACTTGTCTTGAGACGAAGTCTTTTGTCACTGCATACCTCCATTCCTGTTCAACCCTTTCTACTACACTCAATCCATCTACCATCCAATACCAACTTCCCATAAGATCGTTGTATAAAGCTGAAGCTGCTGGCATCTTCTTGTTTGCTTATTCCGTAGAATGGGTTCCAATGGCCAACACTGTTAGTTTTATACTCAAAGCGCGAACGTGAAGGAAAACATCCCCTAAAAACATAAAATGGATCTTACCTAGATCATGACCCAACAACGCGCGGACGTGAAGGAAAACATCCCCCTACTTTCTCATTTCATATAATATAACCCTAACTATACTCTTCACATACGCTAAGAAACCCATAATCTACTATTCACACAAACATACCTTAGCTCTTACAAACACACAATCACACAAACACATACCCTCACACTATCTTAAAAAAGAGTTAGTGTTTATATACACACTACTCTACTTACACACATTGGCAAATCGATCGTTATTTCTTTTCTAGAGTATTGGGTAGCCCTGAAAAGGGCTGTTTTTTTAAACTCCAGATGCACCTATCTAATGGTTGCACCTTCCTGGCCTGGCGCCGCACACGCATCTTCTTCCCCAGTCTTCTTTCACCTTTCTTCTGGGGAGCGCAGAGGGAGGATGATTCGCTTCAGCACCCCAATCCTCTGTTTCAGGAATATTAAACGACATCCTCTCTTCTCTTTTCTTTTCCTCCTCTTCCCTCTGTCTTCTGTCCTCTTCTTCCTTCTTTATTCTTGCTTCTTCTACTATAGCCTCCGCTGATAGTTCGTTTACTATCCGCCTGGCATATTCCAGGTGCATCTGGAGTTCTAACAGTTTCACTATTCTGCTAGTCATTCTTCTGGCTGTGTTGATCAATCAACAAGGGTAGCTGGACTGCCGAACGAGTTTCAATTTATACTGAAAGCGCGAACGTGAAGGAAAACATCCCCCTAAAAACATAAAATTTATCTTACCTAGATCATGACCGAAAAAAACAACAACGCGCGGACCTAAAAGAAACACTCGCTCACTTTTTTATGCTACCCATCACTTCAATAGACTATCCACATACACAAAGCAATCCAATCTAACCCCAAATATACACCTCAAACAGCCCAAAAAAACAAACATCATTTTAATCTACTATTCACACCAACCTACTTTATCACTTACAAACACAATCACACTAACACATACCCTCAAAATTTTTAGAAAGAGTTAGTGTTTATTTTCACACTACTCTACCCACACACATTGGCAAATCCATCGTTATTTCTTTTCTAGAGTATTGGGTAGCCCTGAAAAGGGCTGTTTTTTTGTTTTTTTGTTATGGCATTCTTTTTAGTTTCTAAGAATGCGATGTCCTCTGAGGATAGACTTTCTGGCGATAGGTCTGCTTCTTCGGAAAGAGAAGAAGAATTCTTTGGTGTCGATACGACAATCGACAAAGCCTCTGTCAGCTTCAGGTTGCTGCTGTTGCTGTTGTTGTTGCTGCTGTTGCTGCTGTCTCTGAAGTCTGTACTTCTCTGTCCATTCTTCTTTCTCCTTGTTCATTTCTTCTCTGAAGAGCTCTTCTATCAGGTCTTCAGTGATTTTTAACATTCTCACATTCTCTATTTCTTCTGGCTTCGGTATCAGACTGTGTCTGACCCTATGCAAATTCACGTAGGCTTCGTTGAGCTTAGCTAGTTTGGAGCACATCTTCTTAGGAGGATGAGTCGACAATGGATGGCTAGACTGGGAACAACCCGGTTCTTAAAGTGAAAGCGCGGACGTGAAGGAAAACATCCCCCACACGGTTTTCGAGCCGCAACGTTCATGAGAGGGATAGTAAGAAATGAAAGAGCATCAATCCAACATTCTTATAGCTAAACAAACCACAAAGGCATTTTTTTCAAAACACAACATTTTTTATTCAAAAAATCACTTAACACTAAACAACAACATTTTTAACAATAATTCAACTTCATAACATCAAACAATTTTTTTCAAATCACTAACATTCTTTTCTTCAAATACAATCTACTTTAAACAAGGCTGACAACGTTGTGAATGAAATTGTGATTTCCACTGTTGGAAATCATTAGGCCATTGATGGACACTACGTTTCCTAGCTTGAGACAAAAGATAAGCATACTGGTCACAAAACCATCGATGTACTTTCACATCGTTTCTAGCAGAAGAACGAGGATCGAAATGAGTCACTAAATGTTCTAAGGAATAGCCCAGGCTGCGATGATGCAGAAAATACACACAATATTGTCCACACACCAAGGAATCTGTGCCTTGTAATTTCACATTATTGAATCGGGTGGTTTGAGCATTTCTTCTCATAAAGTCAATGATATCGTCTTCCAAAGGGGGCAATCCATACGAATCGAAATATTCCACATAGCCTTCTTGAGGAAAGTAGACGGCTACCCAGTGGGTTCCTGGGAGATGACTATCGTCCGTGTTGATCACGTAAGCTTGATGGTCTTTAGGTTTGCGATGAGGGAGTTCATCTTTAGCACAGACGACGGGATTCCAAGAAGACGTATACGAACTGTGGTTCAAAAGGTAATAAAGTTCCCAGGTATCCATTGTTTTGTGTTTGTTTTCTTCTTCTTCTTCACAGGTAATAATACGTCGTCAATTCGATCCTGACTTTTTGCTTGAAAATGTCTGACGAATAAACGGTTATTCGTTCTGTTTCCTCACTCTGATTCAGGAGAGCTTCGATACGATGGATCTCTTGAGTGGTTAATGCTGGACAAGAATGTTCACGCAAGTCTTTATACCACTGGTGCAACACGTCTTCGTTCGAGATGAGACTCCAAGCTTCGTCCAGATACTCGTCCAATTTTTCTTCTTGACTCAACATCAGGCATTTATCGTGTTGAATTTGACTGGGATGATCGTTTTGACATCCATAGCAATTTTTCTTGATCAATTCCGTCATTTTGTCGACCAAGTGTTTGGCAAAACAGGAGACTAAATGGGCTTCTTGTTCTGGCCATCTCGACTTCATCATGACAATTTCTTCGTCTTGGGATTCTCCTTCCACGGTCTCCTTACATTCCATGTCCAAAGTTTCTTCACTTTGTAAAGAGGGATAACAGTCTTCCATGGCTTCTAATAATCTAGAATGACTTCTCTCAAACTGTTGATTTCTATGGTATTATCGAATTCTGCATACAGGATGACGTTCACTGTCTCTGGCAGAGGATTTGCAAACTGAAGTTCCACACGAATCTGGCCGGATTTTATAGGGTGGAAATGTCCCTCGTCGCTGCCTTGGTCTGGAGTGAAATCAAACGCCCACAAAGCATAGCCTCCTGCATAATCTTCGTACGTAATACCGTGACTGGTGTTGGTTCCTAACTGACCGGTGGCTTCGTACAAGGACAAGTACGATCTCAAGTAATTCTTGTTTTTAAAGTCAGGTTCGAAAGGTCGGGTACACAAGGTCTTGCCATCGCGACTGACTTCGATCTTAGACACGTCAAAGTGTTCAAAGTTGAAAGGATTTTTAGCGAAGGCTCCGTTGAAGGCTGTATTCTCGACCATACCAACGATCAAACGTTTGGGTAACTGTCCTTGGAATAGATGATCTTCGATCATGGATCGCTGTCCAGCAGGAATGGTGAACGTTTTCACTTCCACTCGTCGTATGGGATATTTGGCGGTCGTTCTGCTCAACGTCTGACTGATGTCGTTTCCCACTTTAGGTAACACTTCCACACGGCGTACGTAGAGTCTGGCTTCTAGGATTTTGGTTTTGTACTCGTCACCATTACCCAATAAATGGAAAGCGGTACTGTTCCGATTCAGTCTCAGGCGAACATTCACTCCGTTTAGCAAATATTTCTCTTGCAGCCACATGTCCAAATGCAAACGATCCATCAGTTCTAAACTCTTTCCATCTTTGATTCTGTCTCTTCGTTCTACAAATCCCGCATTGTTTTTTTTGGCTGATGGATCAGTTTCGAATGTTTCAAACTCGCCTGTTTCGTCAGCTTCCCATACTACACAGGAATTGAGATGAGTGTTCTTGGCATCTATTCCGTACGTCAAGAGATTTTCCAGGTAGGCACGATAAGGGTAAGTATCCATGCTGCTACTGACCAGTTTGTTATTCAAGTACAAGTCCACTCCACTGAACAAGGAATGCATGAAATTGTTGACGGGAGCTACTGCTTCATCGTCTATAGCACCTCCAGTCTTATCTAGAATTTTGACTTTCAGGTACAAGTAACTGCTATTCAGATCGATGTAATCTTCGGGCTGTCCTTTGATTTCAAACTCGATGGGAGCGGAATCGGTCAATGAGGAGACGGGGTGAAATTCCACCCACTGAGATTCTTGCATGGTCATCATGGTGGGGGGCATGGCAAACAGATCCAGTTCCGTCTTGGAACAAGCGCAAGACTCTCGGTGCATCATTTTTTTGTTCTGTGTCTCAATAATCGAAAACGTCTAAGTCTCGAACGGTTCTTCTTTTCTTGGCCTTTCTCGCTTGAAGTCTGGTGAAAGGGTGTTTTCTTCTTCGTCTCTTTCTGCCTTGTCCTTGCTGAATGCCTGATTCGGTAGCGTGCAGGGTATTTATAGGTGTGTCTCGTCGGCCCAAAATGTCTTTGCCCGTTTGCAGCAAGACATTTTTGCCTGCCCTCATGAAGGCTTCTTTAGGGTTTTGTTTGTCGATGATGACATTTTGGAGAAATTCTTTGCCTTGCGTCAGTGCCGCATCTTTCAAGGCGTGCAATCCGCGTGTCACCATCGGTTTCAACACCGGGGCCACCGAACGAAAGGCCGATTTTAACATATCTCCTAAACCGTGTCCTCGCTGTCGAGCCACCCCTTGGTACACTGGATACATGACTTGCTTACGAGTCGTGAGAGAACCGTTTTCGAAAATGGAGTTTCACCGTGACTTTTCCTTTGGTGAATGGAATATTTTGTCCCAGATCTCCTTTTATAGTAATGTTGACCGTGTCCAAATACGACTTGCTGACCGGCAAATAGTGAGGATGGACAAATTCGCGGTGGACGTGGTAAGTGTTTCCACCTTCCTCGTCAGCGTTTGCGGCAGAATCCACTTTGAAAGGAATGACACGCAGTAACGGCACGGAGGTGTGTCCCACCACGTTGTATTCCACCACATCGGAATACACGAACATCAAATTCTGTCCTTGGTTCAGTTCTACCGGGGTACGAAAATACTGGCCAAAAGTCTCGTTGTCGTAAATGATTGATAATTCGGGGGTTTTTTTTTGTTGTTCTACTCTCTTCCTCATCTCCATGTCACCGCCCAACATGTCAAACAATTCATCACAAAAATAGAAACCCATGATTTTATCCTCAGGAAATTTTATCAGGAAGCGACGAGCTGTTTTGTGGTATTCCAGGGTGACAGTTTTGTTCTTGACATTCTTAAAAGCTTCCCCAAACACGCCATTAAACCTGGTGGCTATGGTGTTGACCAAATGTTGACCACTAAAATAATACCCTTGGGGAACGAACAAGTGATAGATGGTGTACTTTAGATTTTTTGTGCTAGGGGTTTTATGCTTATATTTGCTATGGGTATCCATCCACTGTTGTATTTGTTCGTCATAAACTTCCACATCAAAAACATTTTGATTGGCAACGACATTGAGGACTTGGGTCGGGTGAATCATTTCTACTAAAGCCACTTCCCAATGGGCTTCGTGATCTAAGGGGATGGCTTGAGGTAATTTGGCCGTGTAACAGCACAACGTGTTGTTGGGAAACACCTCCATGGAACTGTCACTGGGTAAGGTTAAGTAAAATTGGTTTTGGTGACTCATAATTCCAGAGTTCTGTGGCTGTCCGAGGGGTTAGTGGATGTCAGAGGCGTGTCTCCGCCCAAAATGGGGTTCTGGTTGTGGTTGTTGGAGTGGTGACTGACACTGGCACTGGACACAACGTTCCCGTTCGAGGAGAATTTCAGGGACGGATTGGGAAGCAGGTAACCGATGCAACTGCTCAATAAAATGGTCCACAATTGTTTGTCTCCTTGTTGCAAACTCAAATTGGCGATGGCTGCCCCGATGACACAATACACCACGAAGATTTGGCAGAAAAAGACGATTTGCGTTTTAGGCACACGTTCTCCACACCACACCCACAAGGGTTGTTTTTGTAAATCTTGCACAGAAGAACTAGGGGAAGAAGGACTGGTCGACGTAGCTGCGTCTGCTGTGTGAAAGGGCATGATGGTCACTTCTTCTTTTTATAGTCGATGACTTGCGAAGCGTCGATCCAAGAATCGAAACTGGGTGGATATCCTTTCCAACGTACTTTGACTTCTTTGACACGTCGTTTGCCCACTTTACGGGTTCTGCGTTCGAGAATGCTTTCGATGTCGTACACGTCGTCTTCTTTTTTGGTCACACGTTGTAACTCGGGCAAATAAAACGTTCCTTTGAGTACTTCTCCGTTCATGTCTTCCAATTTATAGACGGTAGGATGACGGCCATGTACTCGTCCAGTGACGCGAAACAGTTCGGTCGTCCAGTTAGGTAAGTAACCTTTGTCGAAAGTGCGTTTGGTTTTGCCAATGCGCACCCAATCTCCTACGGTCAACTCTCCACTTTTCTTGGGGACAGCCCTCGTCGGGGACGTACCGAACAGGCGCTCGAACACCAGCACTTCGTTGTCGGGAGTCACGTCTTGCGGGGCACGTCCGATGCTTCGATGGTAAGATTGGTTGTACGCTTGCACCAGATGCGGTAAGATGTCGATGTACTTCAGAGTGTGGTGATGCGTAAAATATTTCCACATGCGTTCTTTCAAAGTGCGTTGAAAACGTTCCACGATGCTGGCTTTGGTTTCTGGATTCTCGGTGGTAAAAAAATGAATGTCACGTTTCTTTAATTCTTTTTGGAAAGCTTGGTTCAGAAATTCGGTGCCTTTGTCCGTTTGCCATCGAAGAGGGTGACGACCGCTTTGTTTCAACACCCGTTGCAGGGCTCGCACTAACTCACTGCTCGATTTGGAAGTCAAGGGTACGACCCAGGCAAATTTGGAAAAGACGTCGATGACACAAAACAAATATTTGTAGCCACGATTGTAGCTGGCCAAATGAGAGACATCGGCTAAATCGGCTTGCCATTGATGATCGATGCCTTCCACTCGGGTGCGACTTCTGGCAAACTTGCGTCGAATGGGTTTGTGTAAAGTGTAGGTAACTTGTTCTTGTAACCATCGTTGCACTTGAGGTAAACGGAGACTTTTCAGTCGCGTTTTGGCAGCACGAAACAATTTTTGAACTCCTGCGTAACCTGCAGGATGGGAGGGATCGTAGTAAATGCTGGCTAAGACTTTTTCCATTTTTTTTTTTTTTTTATTTTGTGTGGATTGGTGTCTTAATAAGGCACCCACTCTTGGAAGAGGCTACTCTTTTTCTCTTGGGGTATTTTCTTGGATTGCAAGGCTTTGCGTGTGCGGCCAGCAATAGGTGTCGAAGAGGAGGAGGATGTCTGAGCGGGGGATATCGGTTCTTGTTTCACTTCTGTCTTCACTTCTGTCTTCACTTTCTTTTTCTCTTGTGAGGAAGAAGGGGTGGCCATCATCTTTTTAATCCATCCAATTCTGGAGGTAGGTGGTGTTGTTAACTTGCGTACTTTTTCTGGTGGAGTTTGAAACCCTTCTTCTTCTTCTTCTTTTCCTTTTTCTGTCTTGGTCACGGGTACTGGTGGTACTGGTACTGGTACTGGTGATGGTACTGGACTTTTCATCAAGGTCTTAAAATCTTTCAAAGTGGGTAGAGCTGTTTCGTCTAAAGCTTTCTGGTGAAAGAGTTGCAGTCGTTGCAAGAGTTGACCGTACTTTTGCGATTTTTCTGTTTCGGACAAATCTTGGCGATCCAGCAAGGATTGCAATTCGTGTTGTAACTGGGACATCTCGCTCAAATTGGGATTGGGAGGTAAATGCGGGGTGCGTTGTTCTTGCCACCGATGGTATTCCATCCATCGTTTGTAAGGCACTAAAGCTAATTTTCGTCCTTCCATGGGTTGTCAGGGGTGAATTCTGAGATCTTGGGACTTCCGAAGGCCTTTTTATCTTGCTCCCATCAGTCCTCCCAACATGGTTCCCAAGACTCCTTTCAGTATGGGGCCTAACAAGAGAGGTAAAATGCCTCCACGTTGGACCAACATCTTCTTTTTTTGACGAATGGGAATTTTCTTTTGAACCATTTTCCGAAGAACGTGACGATGTT
The DNA here is from genome assembly GCA_028554795.2 of Sinohyriopsis cumingii. Classification (NCBI taxonomy): domain Eukaryota; kingdom Metazoa; phylum Mollusca; class Bivalvia; order Unionida; family Unionidae; genus Sinohyriopsis; species Sinohyriopsis cumingii. Next base: position 120,666,235 of record CM068835.1, on the reverse strand, counting down.
TGCCTAAGCATTGTTTCTGGTGTTTGGACAAAGGGATCGTGCCTTTCAAAACGTTCAAACAACATTCGCACACGGTATCGATGACCTCTTTGGAGGCTGTTTGAATGAGTTTTTTTCGTAGGGGTGGAGAAGCTTTGGACAGGACAGATAACAGGTCCCCATGTTTGGCTAAACGTGGTGGCAGTCCTTTTCTTTTCTTTCCTTGGGGTTTTCTGGAGGGTGACATCTTTGAGTCTTTAGGAGCACCTAAAAAACACTGATACCCTACTTGGTCACAGGCCTTTTTTATACTGGAACGCGTCGCCACTGATTGTCTTTACGTTTTATCAGTTTGAGGACAGGCATGACACGTCGTGCAGGGGTACGTAACGGACTAAATCGAGCCAGTTCTTGCTTGGACAAATCCAGTAAACTTTGTAACATGCCCGATCTTTCATGGACTTTGATTTTGGGAGAAGGTACTTTGTGAGCAGCAGCCACTGCCGCTAAATGGGAAGGTCCTGCCACTGGGGAAGTTCTTTTGGGGGTCATCAACGGAGAAGTTCTTGGTGTGATCAACGTCTCCAAGTACTCTTCAGTTCCTGGTGACATCAACGGAGAAGTGGACAAACGTGAGGCTGCCGGAGACGATGTGGCAGGTCGTGGTTTGCGAGTGTAAGGTTGCGTCCTGGCCGAAGTGCCTCTCTTGCGACTAGTTTTCTTCTGTGGACTTTTCTTTTTCTGAGGACTTTTTCTCTGTTTCTTTTTCTGGGGGCTTCTTTTCTTTTTCCGGGGTGGTGTCTGGTAAGAGGAGGGTCCTGCCACTGGAGAAGTTATTCTTCTTGGGGACTTGGTCTTTTTCTTTTTCTTCTTGGGGCTTCGTTGAACTTTTGTCTTGGGGATAACTTTGGGGGCATTAGGATCCCATCTTAAGAGTGAGCGAATGATGACCCCTCCTAGAGTACCGCTCCCTCCAGGTTTCAAAATGATTTGTGTTTTGGTTTGAGTGTCGATGCGGGGATCGGCCAGTTGGACCAAAGCGACTTTGTTTCGATCGAAAAAGCGTTGGGTTTGATGAGGAATCTGAATGATTCCTTGGAGTAATTGACGTGCCGTCACCGTGAACCATCGTAAGACTTCTTTGAGACTAGCTTCTAAGACACGGGCTCGTGTTTGTGGATCTTTTTCTCGGCTGATGCCATACAAGGCACGAATCAATTTGACGGGAAGATGTGACTGAAGGGACGTCATGTTCACACTGTGTGAGACAGACGAAAAAGGGTCTGAGGTTTTTATAGATTTTTTTCATGGGAGGAGTGAAATGAAGTCGAGGACGGAGACGTGTACAGGACAGGTCCTCCGTCTTGGCACCAGTGGTGAAACAAGTGGGTACGAAATCGCAAATCCTCGGGGGTCGTAGGTTTCAAATCGACGAGTAAATAGGCGTGTGGCGTTTGAGTGGCATCGTCGTACGCCTGAGTCAGCCAAGGCGTTCCTAACTGTTTGGCTAAGACTTGCACTTGCGATTTATCTCGAGGGCTTTTAAACAAGACTACGTAATGCGCATTGAGACTGATGGTGCGATGGGCTTTACTTTGTTGAAACAAATTTTGGGTGATGTAAACGACACTGGCATTACGGTGATGCCCTTTGCGCGTAAACCACAATTTAATTTCTTCTTCGTCTTCTCCTAACATGTCGTCGAAAATGACCAAATGGGTTAGACGGGAGTCAGAGACGATGCCATCGTCTTCTTTAGGAATGCCTTCCACAAACACGATGGAATCGCCTTGACTTTCTCGCAAGAGGCTGTACGCCGATTGCCACTCTTTGTAACACCACACGATCCGTTGAGGGGGCCGATCGATCAAATGATGTTTATGTTCGATCAAACGTTTGACGAATTCGGTTTTGCCTGAACCGCTAGGTCCAGCAATGAGCATGTTAAAGGGATGGCGAAGATACAAAGCCTCCCAACTGGCACGATCTAAGTGTTCGTCGATGACTTTGACAGTAGAGGAAGAGGGAGCAGAGACAGCAGAGGTAGCCATGGTATGAGAAATGTCACTTGTGACACGAAAAAACAAACAAGACAAGAGTTTATATACTTTTTCAGAACACGTTTATTGAATGTTTCAAATATGAACACGAAAGACAAAAATACATACAACCCAAATAGTGATGTACAGGAATATAAAACACAGCAAAGCGATCAAAGTGGAATATAAACAAGTGTCTGTACAACATGTTTTGGTTAACCAAGATGTCCTAGGGACAGTGTGTAATGTTCTTACAGTCTCTACATGAGGTATTGTCACACAAGTGTCCTCCCGGAATGACCTTTCAGGCATGTCCATGACAGTCCTGTCCTGAAGCGAGTGGTTGTTCTCGGTGACGGGTTCTTCTGGCACCGTCACTAACACGGGTTGAAAAGTAACTTTTTTCCTTGAACAACTCTTGTGCATACTGGGCCACTTCTTGGGTCCAAGCCTCAAAACCCCCCTTTTTCCAATCACGAACATCTGTCCAATGAGGGTGTAAGTCACAAGCTACACACACATCGTCATACACGTCTTGGGTCGCTAAAAGTTGACGAATCTTTTTTTCCTGTTGAGGTCGAGAAGTATCCAGATGAAAACGCAAGGCTTTGAGCAAAAGGAGTTTTTCGTGACCATTTAAGGCCATGGAGGTGGTAAGTACTGATCGTAAAGAGTCCACAAAGAATCGGCTGGTAAACGAAATCCCAGAAAACAAGTCACTAAGACACACACCACTTGTCGTCCAAAATTGAATGGATACAGTTCTTGTAATAATTGATGGTAATGATCCACGGTTTGAATATGGTCATTGAGTTCCTTCCACGGAATCTGTTGGATGACATGTGACATAAACCGTGGCATGGCAGCCTCTTTTTATATTCTCTTTTTTTCGGATGCAATAGACGTACTTTCTAGCCAGAGATCTTCGTTCTCCAGTAGGGAATCTAAATCTTGCATACTGTAACCGAAACGTCAGAGTTCGTTTAGGTGTTTCCTCTTCCTCTAAGTAGATTCCACGTAAAATATGTTGGTAATCCTTTAACTTGTCTTCCTCAATGTATTGCTGTAGGTGAATCTCGAAGTAACCATAATCATGAACATGTCGATCATTAGCGACCTCAAAGTTTTGAACAATGTCTGACCATTGAAAGAATTTCTGACGAATCAGTTCTCTTATACCATTCAAGTACCAGTGGTTAAAGATCTGGTGACGTATCGGATGCAATTGTTCTTTACGTTTCACTTGTATTTTCACCAGCTCTCGGTAAATGCGTTCTCTCAACTCCACAGGCAAAGCACGAATGTTCTCTTGTAAAGTATCCATGAATAGGTCATACTAAATCCTCTTTGGTCTGACACAAGAAATGTACTCTTTGCACAAACATGGTTTCACTTCAGTGTCGAATTTAAATCGTTGAGTCACTAATCTACACATTACAATTCGTTCAGAAGTTTCCTCTTTCACCAAGTTGACATTGTGTGAAAGATGTTGGTAATTCGTTAACTCTTCCTCTGGAATTCGATGCAATACGTTTACAATGTAGTAGATAGAATCGTCAATACCAAACCATTCCTTTTTATAACCAGGAGGTCGTTGATCAATGTCTGTCCAATGGAACACTTTCAATTGAATCAGTCCTTGTATAGCCTTCAGGTACCAGTGGTTCAAACACCGGTGACGTATCGGATGCAATTGTTCTTTACGTTTCACTTGTATTTTGACCAGCTCTCGGTAAATGCGTTCTCTCAACTCCACAGGCAAAGCACAAATGTTCTCTTGTAAAGTATCCATGAACAGATGATTATGGTAAGAAGTTACTTCAATGTCTCGGTCCCACTAAAGGTAAGTAATGACAATTCGGTGACCATCGAGCATGTTCTACGTAGGCCGAATCTTGCGGTTCCCAGTGGTGAAGTGACACACCGCAACTGAAGCACTTGACTTTATCTCCTTCGCCCAAGTAGAAAAATCCGGCTCTGGCTAATTCTTCGGGGGTCGGTCCTCCCAGATACTTTGGCCATTTTCCTTTGAACGATTGAAGACGATTTTCAAAGTCGCAGTATTCCGACGAACGCACAGGAAACGAATATTCGTTTTTCACAGGTTCGTTTCGATGAGGGTTAAGTGAAATGGGCAGGAGTTTGCTCAGGGCTGGATGACATCCGTAGGGAGGTAAACGTGAAGGTCGACATTCCCCTTTAAAACGAAACCCAGTAAAATGTCCAAGAGGACGAGCAGCATCGCTTTCGCATCCCACAGGTTTGACACGCACAGCATCACTTTCCATGACAGGGGTAGGGGCACTAAAGTTCCCATGATGCTTTACGGCATCGCTCAGGTCACAAGGTACAGCATCGGTCCCATCGCAAGGCTCACAATCGCACTCGTCTGCAAACTCCGTTACGCAATTACAATGGTAACCACATGGACAATCGCAGTTTCCTTCCGGACATTTTCCGTCGCAATGCATGGGTCTTATCCATCCAATATTAGTCACACTAGAGGAAGATACAACTTTTTTACAATCCCCAAACTGGAACGATGTCTCTTTCAAAGTATTCATCTTGTTCGCTCGGTCTTGGTAGTCACAATGAACTATCGATCTTGACCATAGCCCCCTTTTTATACTAGTCGCAATGCAGTCTCCAGCTTGTACATCTTTCCTTTTTTACGTTTTTTATGTCTTGTTTCGGAAGGTACCGTCTCTAAGGTACCGTCAACATTGTACCGTAGTGTGATGGGTGGAAAGGCCATAGAAAGGTAAGGGCAGTGCGGAGACCATCGAGTATGTTCCAGAATAGCTGAATCTTTATAGATACATAGATCCATTCGTAACTTCAGTCCACAAGCGAAACACTGTACCTCGTATCCCAATCCTGACTCAGGTCCCAAATAGACAAATCCTGTTCTAGCTAAAACATGCGAAGAAGGTAATCCTTCCCTATCCGTAGGCCATTTCTGAAACGTGTCCAATCGACGGGCACAATCACAATAGTCAGGTAAGAAGACTGAAAAATGGTAGGGTTTGAACTTGGAGTTCTCATCGGGTTTCTCACTCGATTCTTGCTGTGGCGAAGTCATCTTTCTGGTGAGTGGCTATCCTCTTACAACCAATGTTTTATACCAACGTGTCCATACGGTAAGGTGAAATGATTGGGAAGTCGAACTCGCTTCTGGTACACGATTTGATAAACTTTTTCCAAAGGTCGACTGACGATGTGGTGAGTGGGTAAACGTACAATCTTGTTCGGTTGGTAAGTGGTCACTTTAAAGTTTCCATCCTCTCCCGATTGCAAGGCTTCTTTCAATACCCCAAAGTTGACCACTCGACTGGTACGATAATTCAGAGTCAGTCCTTTCACTTTGCACGTCGTGTGCACTTCTCCTTGTTTGTCCCGGTATTCGTAGCCGTAATTTTTGGGACCGCCACTGACGAAACTTAGAATCTTGTCGTCGGGATGCTCGTCTGTCCAGGCTCCTAAACGGTCTCCTTCGATGTTAGGGTGATGTTGAATCGGGTGATGGATGTAAATGCAACTGTCCGTGTCAAAGTACAGGACGCGTTCTTCTAACAGTTCTAAAGCTTCGTACAATTTTAAGCGAGCATGAGCTGTCACGTAAGCCGCAATGATGACATTTCCAAAAGGGTCGTCTTGTACAAAGTCCAGATCTTCTTCGTAATTGACCAAGATCAAATTCTCTCGAACGACGTCCACGTGTTTCATGTATTTGGTTTTGTCGTGAATCATCTGGAAGTAGCGGGAAGGTTCTGTCAAATATTCCGTCTTGGGTAAACACGGTCGTTGTGCCATTTTACCCCACAAGCAATTTAACATCACTTTGGCAAACGATCTCCTACCTTCGTTTTTCTCGATGTGGTCTAAAGAGATGCCTTCTTGTTCGTAGTATTTCTCTTTGAATTGTATTTGGTCTTCGGGAGTGTGACACCAGGAAGGATAGCCGCTGGCTTCTTGCTTCAGTTTCAAAAAGGCATCCACGTAGTCGGCGAAAATGCCTTTCTGAGTAGGGTCACCCTTGCGGTATTGTTGTGTCTTGGGAAAGTGGCAAATTTCGTACACTTCTAACAGTTGGTATCCCATGTCCAGAGCTTTGAACAATTCTACGCTGACCCAGGTTCCCGTCAAGGCCCGTTCTTCCTGGCTGTGCTGACAAGGTTGGTCTTGGTTGCACGTTTCGGCACAAGTACGGCACAAGGGAAACATCAGTTTGCCTTGACAATGGTGAGGTAAGACGGGATGGTAGAGGTTCGTGGGAGGCAAAACTTTGCACTTGATCAAGCCTTCGTATTGTCGAATATTTTTCAGGTCGATGTGTTCCGTCAGCAATTGTGGGTGCCCTACAGGAAAGCGACAATATTTGCACACGTAGGGATACAGCGAACACACGTCCAAGTATTTGATTTCTTCTCCTTTCTCTTCGTCGGCTTGGTACAGCAAACAGGTGGCATTGGTCCTTCCTCCGTACAAACTATCCCTCGGGTTCAGCGGGTCCATGAACTGGTAACTTTCCACGAGGCGTTTAAACTCGGGATCGGTTTTCAAGCGGTGATCGTATTCGTGTTCCCACATTTCCACCACTTGGTATCCTTGCTGTTCTAACTTTAGGCGTCGCTGACAAGTGTCCTGGTACAAGTCTTCCATGGTTCGTTGCAAAAACTGATTTTTAGTGCCACGGTCAGGGTAACAGACGGGACATCCGTGAAATAAGCAACCGTTAAACTCGTACACGATCTTGGGGTTTTCTAAGTCCCAGCCATCGACCGAATACGTTCCGATGGTCTTTTCGCCTCCTCCGTTGCGGGCATGCTGAATCCACTTGTCTTCCTTGTCGCACAAGTAATGTAACCAGCGTAGGGCTTTGACCGAGTATTGACGTTTGACAAAGTGGGTCGTTTGAGGACTGATGACAGCCACGGTCTTTTCAGGCATGAATCGTTGTCGATACACTAAGGAACACGCTTTGGCAATGGTGCAAGCTTCTTTCAAAGGATCGACCCCTCCGTGTTCCATGAACAGTTCTCGAAATTTTCCACAGCAACGCCGTAAAATGTCCACGTCGGAACGACAATACTTTAGCATTTCTTCCTGAAAGTCGAAAGGGTCCGAGGCGTGAGCCTGGTACCAAGCGTAGAAAGCTTCTCGTTGTTCGGTACGCATGTTGTCGGGGTCGTAATAGTGAGCCTCGGGCAAATGGGGTAGAACGGCGTGTTGATTGGCTTCCGTATTGAAAAAGTGTGGAAAGTACCCTTTAGCCATTTCTGTCATTCCAAACGTTTTAGGCATTCGACTCAAAGGCATGGCCAAGTAACTCATCGAATCTTTAAACTGCACTTGTCCCACTTGCATGAAAATGATTTTGGCTCCGTTCAAAGTTACTTTAGGACGCTCGGTGCCTTGTTCCGTATAGTACCTCAAAAGAAACTGTCCATCGTATCCGGAGAAATTGTGAGCCATCACCGTGGCATGACGATGACAATCTCCGTAACGTTCGATGTCCTCTTGGCTCCATGTCTTGTCGACGGGGTCTAAGACCCATTGGGCAAAATCGGCTAACGTGTTCGGTCCCCGAAAGATTTTTTCACGCCCTCCGGGAATCTTGCTGCAGTGAGGGCAATGACTGAAGATAGGTTCTTGAATGCACTTCTCGCACGCTCGATGAGCCACGCAGAAATTAGGAATGTGAATGCCAGTTTCTTGCATGCATTCGAAATCGAAAAAGATGAAATTGCCTTTCTTCTTGTGACCGTCCTCTTTCTCAGGTGGGGGTTGGTATTTTTGCACGTAACATTGGTGTTCCAAGTCCACGATGTGGTGACAAATGTGACATTTTTTCTTTCCTCGACATACGTGTGCCTTGGTATTATTGGTACGTATGACTTGTTCACACGTAGGGCACAATCTCAGGAGTTGACAAGCACATTTCTGCTGTGAACCTTGCGTTTTCAGATGTTGTTGGTAACAGGTAGGGCTGACAAACGTGCGCAGACAAGTGGAACAAGGCACTGGTTCTTCGCTCAGACAGGGTGAAGAGGCCAAACATCCTGTGCATTTCGATCCACAATGCTTGTGTTGCTCTCGATTGTTATAACCATGGTCACATTTCTCACAGTAATAACCGTATTTCAGGAATCCGGTGATACTGGTAATGGTATCGAAATGTTCATCGTGATGATAAAGATGAATGTATTTTCCGTCCTTAAAGTCTTGGCCTCGAAACAACAGAGGTCCGCGCACTTCTTGAGGGTGCACTTTCAAGGTGTAGCGTGGAGCTAGGGTATCTTGCAATTTTTGCATCTCAGGAATGCCACAGAGTGTGTCTTTGGACAGTCCGGTTTGTTGTAACAGGAGTTCTGCTTCGTTTCGTTGTTTGGCTAGATGGGAACGTTGAATAGTGTTCCAGGTTCTTTTCCATTCTACCGTGTCGTTCTTGTCGGCATAGGTTCGTCCCACCACGATGGCACGGGCTAAACACATCTGGTCATGAGAGTTGTTAATTCGGACGAGACTCTTTTTGGTGTTGCGAAGGTCGTCCACCAATAACATCTTTTTGCGTCCAGTCCCTTGAGGAGGAGAGACGTGGGTCATGTCCAGTGTGGCTTTACCATCGGTGATGTCAAACTGATCATTAGATTGTTGTACGTGTTGAATCTTGTCCATGACTTTGGAAGCAGTTAATTCTGCAGGGGTGCTAAACTCGATCCAAACAGGGGATTTCAAACCGTCGTGTTGTATGGAAAGTCTCAAACGATCGTCTTCTTTGGGTTGACATTGTCGCTTGAGTGCAGTGAGCAAAGAATCCCACACCTCAGTGATGAACACTTCTGCTTTCTCTAACGGTACTTCGGACTTGAAATCTTTAAACTTCACCGTGTATTTGTAAGCCGTGGTTCTAAATTTTCTAGAGGAGCGCTTTTCCGTCTCTCGAATGGAATAGTACTTTTCAGGGTTGACAAAGGGTGGTGAACTTGGTTTAGAGGGTTTGGATTCTGGTTCACTCATGTCCTCTTCAAAATCACTGGCATGAATTTGTGCCAAGATTTCAGCCCTGGTACGAGGCGATAGATCACGTTTCTGCCTCTTACTTTCTTCTTCTTTCTTCTCGAATGAATGGGATCGTTTCATCTTGAAAGCAAAAAGTCAAATGACTCAAGTTCAAACACCATAAACTACTTTATAGTCCTGGCAGACCAGCGTATATAAAAGGGTGTGTGTCTTGTCCTTTCACTATTCATTTCACTCTCAAGCCGAGCACAACGATGGAAGAGACTGACCAGATGGAACGTTTCGTCAGAGCTTTGCGAGGGGTCATTAGAAAATTCTCTTCAGACCAGCCTACGGACTACTCTCCTTCCTTTAGAGATAAAAGTCAAGATACTTGCTATATCTGTCAGAAGAAAGGGCATTGGTCTTCAGAGTGTCCAGACCGTCAAAAAAGAAAAAAAACAGGGACTAAAAGAGACAAAAGTGAAGATACCTGTTATTATTGTCAAGAAAAAGGACATTGGTCTCCAGATTGCCCAAAAAAGAAACAAGAGGAGTCAGAAGAAAAGAGGAATTCTTCAGAAGAAGAGAGGGATTCTTCAGAGGAAGAGAGGGATTCTTCTGAGGAAGAAAGAAGACAGGTGAAGAAAAAGAAACAGGAGAAAAAAAGAAGAAGGGAAGAAAGCGAGGAGGAAGAAGAAGAGGAAAAGAGTGTGACGGTGAAGAAATTCAAAAAACGGAGAGACTAAACAAGGAGACAGAAGAAGTCAATGAACTTTTTATTAAAGTGTTGTGATGTGAATTGTGAATTGGATTGTAAAAAATGGAGAAAAGAATAAATGAATGATATAAGGTAAGAGTCTTTGAGTTGTGATTTTAAAATAAGAAGCTACACTCACGCACTCATACACAGACACGTACTATAAGGGTAACATGGGTGGGTTTTTTTGAGTTATTGGCAAATTGAAATTGTATTTCTTTTCGAGAAATGTGGGTGGCCCTGAAAAGGGCCTTTTTTCTTTATGGTGCAGGGGTGAGTTTAACCAATCAATTTTAACTGCCTTATGCCTTTGCCACGGCCAAGGCCTACTTCTGAACTGCGTAATGCTGATGATGATTGGGTTGAAATCACTAAGGGTGGTACGGTAGGCTTAGTCACAGGGTTGACGTGTTTAGCTCGGGAAGGTCGTATTCTCTTCGGTCGTGATAATGAAGTCTGATACATTTGTTTCAGACTTCTTAACTCCGCTAAAATGTCCAACAGTACCGTGACCGTTTGATTTTCACCCTCTTGTTTCTTTGCTGCTACTACTTCTTCTTGCTGTTGCTGCTGTTGTTTTTTTCTTACCTCTTCTTCTTGCTGCTGTTGCTGTAGGAGAAAAACTTGTTCGGCTTCCTTTTGTCGTTGTATAAATTTCTCCAATTCTTCTTTCTGTCTCTGTCTAAAATTCTCCACTTGCGGTAATGAAGAAGGTAACGAAGGTTCCGGAACAAATTCTTGCGAGGAGAGAAAATCCACAAAATCCCAATTCACCTCTTCTGAAAGTAAGTCCGGGTTCCCTTGGGCGGTCTCCCCTGCTGGTGCACCCCACTGGATCGTTTTCTGAGTTTCCGTCATGTTGAATCACTATCGCATAGATTGACTGCACACAAGCGCTAGCGAATCTATATTGACTACGTGACGTCACAGACTGCTCTCTTCGGATTGGATGCGGGCTGACTGAATTCTGTAACGCGTGTTCGGATTGGTGAATGAACTCAATCCGTTTCAATCCTTCCTCCGCCTATAAATAAGCGCCGTTCAATGCATTGATTCACCTGTTCTCGTCGCTTCAAGATGTGGACTACAGTTGAGTCATCCACCCTTGTGTCTTCCATGATGTTTCGGACAGACTTGCTCATGTATGTCCGATCGAAGTGGACCGTTGTCCACAGGACAAACACCAGCCTGTGGATACGTAGGATCTACGTCGAAAGACAAGGATGCCTGAAAAGAGTGCTGATGTACGGACCAACAGTAAGACGCAGCCTAAGGACAAGAAGAAGACCAATGCGGTGCCATTTATGTTAATGAATACATTAACATAAAACCCAAAGGCCCTTTTCAGGGCCAGCCATATTTCTCGAAAAGAGATAGTCTTTGAATTGCCTACCCCTTTTTTAAAATTTAAATTTAAATTTAAATTTTAAAAAAACTTTTTAAAAAAAAAAATCCCATGTTAAATTTCCCTTGTACGTATAGTATCCCACGATTTATTCCCATGTTAAATTCCCTTGTACGTAAAGTGTCCCACGATTTTCTCCATGTTAATTCCCCTTGTACGTAAAGTGTCCCACGATTTTTCTCCATGTTAAATTTCCATTATACGTAAAGTGTCCCAAGGGTGTTTTTAATGCTAATTCCCATTATACGTAAAGTGTCCCCCTTCACTACTAGGGATTCTGAAGGTGCCATTTGCTTGCAAAATTTGGTTATTTCCGAAGAGGTTACACGTATAAACATATCCTGTTTTGCCTTGTATTATACTGATTTCGTTTGAAGAATTTTTTCCAGACTTTTATTAAGGGCACAAACAGATTCTAAGCTAACAGATGCCAAAGTGTGGGGTTAAAATCAAAATACTTCACGCAGGGATCTGATCGTGAATATGTTGAAATACTATGTGTCTGTAGGCTTTATAGAATTTTTTCAAAATTTTTTGTTGAACTTTCATGTACGATGTAGTCAGAATTGTGATGGTGCACAGTCAAACCCTACATACATACATACATATCCATGTATCCATCCATCCATCCATACGTACGTACGTGCGTGCCTGCATACTATTTCGAGGAATCCACGCGACTAATTTCGTCATAAATTGTCTAATGTTTAAGCTAAACTTTTGAAAAAATCTCAGTGGGAGCTTACTCTACAGAAGACTTCCAAGTCGATAATGTTTATCGTCGGTCATCTCTATGAAGGTGTTACTTGCACCTGCCTATTATTGGCTTCAACTCGATGAATTTTCTCTCAGCCTATTCTAAGATTTAAGTCAATCCTTATTAGGATGTGATCTTCCTGGAAAGAACGTTCATGTCAAGGTCAACTTTGCACACGTAAAATATAAGTATTAGAGAATGTACCCTTTATATTTTGATTCAGCTCGACTAAATTCGACAAGCATTAGTCTAGGGCTAGGGGTAAAATGTTTTGAAAATACATGGTTGTCCCTGGAAGCCAGCTTTGAATAACTGGTTGCCCAGCAGCTTTGCCCAGTAAATTGCTACAAATGCCACAAGACTGCTGTAATCACGACCAATCAACAACTTTTGCCATATTATTATTGTAACACACCATCAGTCCTGCTAAGGGAAAGTGTCGCACATGTTAGCACACTTAATTAATCTGTTTGAGATCAACCGTAAAGTATAATCACACTGTTTCCTTGCTTGTTTGTCTTGTTTCTGATATTTTATTAATCTTATAAGTCAGACCCCAAACCGTGTGGTAGATTGTTCTCCATCAGCTTTCTAGTAGTTGACCAGAATCCTATCAATATTTTGTATTTTTCTGAGTTTACATTACGTTTTTGTGAATCCGATGCGAGTATTCCTGTTTCCAAACTGTCAAGAAAATGCACACAAGCCACAGATTATTTTCCTTATATAGTCTCTACACTCGTTTGTCTGTCTTGAACTTTCCATAGGGTCCAAATCCCCAAAAAAGTATCTTCAAAGATGAACCCACGGTGACAAGCCAAGGTTAATGGGCATTTTTTTCTTCAGAACTGTAAACAAAACCTACCGTGGGTCACACATTTTTATGTGGAATATTTGTTTAGTTATTGCCCTACAAACCAATACAATGTGCAACAACACATATGATTGTTTTGATTCTTTCATATTTGCCATATTCTTTAGGTAATGTAATCCCACTGAAACAACCGTTTCATGCTGTCACGTTTGCTAAGCCCCAGCTATAAAGTTAGATATAAACTATAATCTACCTGTTTTGAACATTGTACCGCGGCCATGTGTTTGATGTCTAAGACTGCCGTGGATTAGTGTTAATCTCTTCCGCAATGTTATATGACCAGCTAGAGACCCGGAATTTGGATCGGCAAGGCGATAGCTCGCACGACTAACACCTACTTGTTAATAGTTAGTCTAAGATCAAAGAGAGCCGCGGGGTGAGCGAAGCGTGTTCTCAACCGTCCCCAGGTTGACAGACAGCGAGGGGACATTGTCCGCTAAGTTCGATTGGATCGGTTCACAGCGATATCCAATGGGAATTGAGAAAGAGGGTCTGATAACAATTTATATCCGAATTATAACTTTCAGAACTCTGAGGAAAAAAATTAGTATTCGCGTCGACCTGCTTCTCAATAGGGTTACTCCGAGAACGAAGCCACTCGTAATTTGGCGGTAAAACTTAAAGAGGAGATTCTAAGGAATGTTTTATTGGCTGAATTTATGTGCTTTTGTTGACTTGAGTTTAGAAAACTCATTACTGAAATTAGCACTGGACTCTTAGATTTAAAAAATGCAGAGGCTCATACAGTTTTCTCTACACATGATCTTGCAGATAGGATGTGTCTATACTGATACATATAGGTTTAATCACGATTATTTAGAAAAGTTAAGTTATTGAATTTTAATATCATCATGCTTACATTGGTTTGCTATGGAAGCTGAATTAATACCGTTAGTCCAATAGAGAACAACAGCCTCAGAATGCTTCCAAATATGTGTGTACATTTAACTTGACTATAATTGCAAACTCTGGTGCTATTTGCGGAGAGCAAGTAAAATGAATACCTTTCGTCTGCCTCATTGGTTTTCATTACTTTGTAAAACACACTTTCAGATAGGACGAACCGCTCCGGTGGCATAGTGGTTAGAGCGTCCGCCTCGGATACGGGAGGTCGTGGGTTCTATCCCTGGCCGAGTCATACCAAACATTTACAAAAATGGTACTAACAGCTTCCTCGCTTGGCGCTCAGCATTAAGAGGTTAGTGTTAGGACTGATCGGCGTGGTGTCAGGATAATGTGTCTGGGTGGGACATTATGCTACATGTCTGCGGCATGATGCCCCAGTGCTAGACATCACAATAAACTGCCACACTGCATAGATCGTAGCGATATTTCTGAAAAATTGTCAAAGTTACGTTAAAAATCCAAATCACATCACATCACTTCCGATAGGACGAATGTTGCCGTATGTACAATGTGTTGATTTGACAATGCAAGGTATGGTGTTTTGCTTATTGTTTAATATCTATGCATTCGAATACATGACGTGTAGACACTTTACCATGTATAGAGTAAACATCGTCACCAATATTACATTTCCTATTGTGTTCTGAAACCTTATGCCTCACATGTGATCACATATGTCTATCATCATACTTAAAGCTTCTGACCCCTCATGATTTCGTACCCCACGAATTTCACTCAATGAATATTTTGGAACTTCATATTTTGTACTTTAATTGGCTTATGCCCACCTTACTTTAGTCTTAAATTATATGCGTTCTGGACGAATTTAAGTAGTTTCTGTCACAGAATACGCCATTTTCTCAAGTAATACATGCACACATTGACCTTTGATTCATTTAATGCATCACATGAAGAAGCTGATAATTTATTTCAGTCGTAATTTGAAGAGAGATAAGTGATGATAGCAAGTAAAGTAACTATTGATTAGACATATTTATTTTAACATTGTTTATGATTTTCTAAAATGAATTTCAATACTTATTTGCCTGACATGCACCATTGCTATTGCTGGCTCGCATGAATTTGCAATATAATTTAATATTCACTAATTTAATATTCACTAATTTAATATTCAATAATTTAATCTTTGACAAGTACTTATGCATTCTTCTACTATACTTGGGTCTGTCAAGTAAATCCAGGCTGGTTATATGACTCATGGTACTAATGATATGGAGGAATCGGAACCACTCTAGAAACGGGTGAACATAAAATAGAGCTTATATGGATGTGGCTGGCCAGGATTGGTTCATAATGAAATAAACATTTTAATAAAAAGAATCTTTTGAGATCTTATCCTAGTTGTAACGGGGAAACGTGGATTATATTGAAAACGTTCGGTCGCTGTAACAATATATCAGATTCCAGTATACATTTTAACATTATATTTTGTATATTTGCTGGTTTATCTGACCGGGCTTTTACAGTGGGAAAAAAAAGTTTGCCCCATATTGACGTTGGGTTCTCCCGGGCGATTGATATGTATACCCCTGGAAATCCAAACAGACTCCTAATAAAAAAAAAGACCTCAAAATGTTTGAAACATATGATCTTACAGACCATATGTGGAAGCAAACTAATGATATGGAGGAATCGGAACCACTCTAGAAACGGGTGAACATAAAATAGAGCTTATATGGATGTGGCTGGCCAGGATTGGTTCATAATGAAATAAACATTTTAATAAAAAGAATCTTTTGAGATCTTATCCTAGTTGTAACGGGGAAACGTGGATTATATTGAAAACGTTCGGTCGCTGTAACAATATATCAGATTCCAGTATACATTTTAACATTATATTTTGTATATTTGCTGGTTTATCTGACCGGGCTTTTACAGTGGGAAAAAAAAGTTTGCCCCATATTGACGTTGGGTTCTCCCGGGCGATTGATATGTATACCCCTGGAAATCCAAACAGACTCCTAATAAAAAAAAGACCTCAAAATGTTTGAAACATATGATCTTACAGACCATATGTGGAAGCAAACAAATTCATCTTCCACACAGCTGTTAATAGCAAATGTTTATTATATGTCTCAAAATGAGATATTCAAATGTACCAGTGGGGTCAAGAAATTATATCGCCAAATTGGCAGTACAACTTTTGTCGCCACAGTGGCGATATAAATTTTAGAAAAACTTTGTTTTCCCATTTAGGAAATATAATTGACCTTATGGATGTTATTCAGATCAATACTGTCGTATTTTTATTCTATCCGCAAGAAATGCAGTGTTACGTATATATATATGGTGTGCTTAATTTGTTTCGTGATTGAGGGTTGTAAATGGAGTTGTTTTGTTAATTTCCATTATAATTATGGATATTTCGTAATTGTTTTTAAAAATAAATTGTCGGTGTGATTTCTCAACCACTGTTTTTTGAATGTTGACATGTGTTTAACTTCATTAAAAGTACACATTGAATTCTCAAGTGCAAACATAATGTTCATCAGTTGGCCTTTAACTGCGAGCCTGTACACAAAGTGTAAGAATCGATCTATATCATCACTTTACTATTACTTCACAACAGTCAAGATGAACAATATCTGCAACACATTAACGTCCTGCAAAGACATGTGTCTGACACAAAATTCTGACTCTCTGATGGATTTTTTTCCCATTCAACACCGATGCATAATCGATGATTATTTTTCCCACGTTTGCGAATTAAAAATTAGGGATGCAGTCAAAATGGCTTATTGTGATTACTGAATTTTTTTTTTTTTTTCAAACAGCAAATCGCCTGCTAAAAATATCCCCACCTTAAAATAGAGAGTAAAAAGTTAAGTGTAGACTGAAAGAAACATTTAGTGTAAACTTGAAACGACGTTAAGATGCATACCAGCGTTCAAATAACACAGGCCGAGACCGCTTAGTTAATGCCAGTACAAGGTGTCCAAATTGTGTACTGCAGATTGCGTGCGCAATGAAACAAACGTTAATTGATTTTAAAAAAATAGACCACTCCATAACATTAATCGAAACAGACAAATGTTCATGCTATAATCCTCGATTCAACTGGATCTTTAAACAATATGTATCCTTCATATATAATAATAGGAATATGAATTTTAACAATAATAACAGCTGTTTTATATGAAATCGGACTATAGAATGTATATGCAGATAGTCCCAAAATGTAAGATGCTTCCCTGATATTTGTGTTTTGTCTTGCTGCCTAAATACCGGCCATGTTTAGCGTATTCCGTGATCGATTAAAATTGGAACCAGAAGTCAAATTTTCAGGAATATCTCACATACTTAGCAACCCATATCGACGCTTTTCTACAAATTAAAGATATAGTGCATTAGACTTACTTTACTCTGATCTCTGATTCTAATAAATTCAAATTATCAGGGTGCAAGGGACAGTTTCTATGCCAATATTTGATGTTGCATTCACCTGCCTAATATAAAAATTCAAAAAGTTCTATATTTTTAGATAGGTATAATAAAGCAAAATATAAGAATATCATTGATTTGACATGACAAATCAGTGGAAACTCATAGAATAAATAGTTGATGCACCCCATCCCCAATGTATGAATGTATTTTTCATGTCCGAGAACATGTGATGCTCACAGTATAAACAATATGAGGCGCCGTAGCGGACAAAAGCTGGTCCAATGAGAAAGTTGCATTTGAAATTTCGATGTCGTATGTCAAGAAATCCAATATCACGTGTTGGATCAAATTGCATTTCCTTAAAGTTTTATTTTCTAGATCGAGATTTTAGATTGTATCTGTTGAATTATACAGTGGTGGTTTAAAGTTATATTTCCTATATCGACGTTTTACATTGTACATTTTGAATTACACAGCGGTGGTTGAAATTTCAATAGCATATGTCGAGAATCGCTAATTCATTCGTTGAGAGTGACTCTTTGTGATGAAAGTTCCATTTCATATGGCGAGTATTTAGATTTCATCTGTTGAATTCCACAGCAACGAGAAGCAGCCTCCTTGTTTAAAATAACGCGCTCCCTTCACGATAGTGGCCTCTAGCGAAGAAATTCATAGTAATTCTCGACCTGTGAATGGTAACTTTCAAACTGTAAATACATGAAATGTAATGGTGACTCATAACTGAATACACGAATTATGTATCTTAATACTCATATTATTTTGAATTGTTAAAAGTGGACATTGTATATTGTTACTTTTAACACCAACACAGCATTTCACCATATAAAAAATAGAAATTCTGACAAGCACAATAAAATGTCACACTACCGCTGTGTAATTCAACAGACACAATCTAAAAACTCAACATATGAAATAGAACTTTCAACACAATCAATGTGATTCAACATGTTAAACTGAAACTCTCTACATATGACATTAAAATTTCAACAACCGCCGTGTAGTTCAGAAGATACAATGTAAAAACACGACATTGGACATCGAATTTTCAACCAGCGCTGTGCAATTCAACAGAGGAAATCTAAATACTCATCATATGAATTGGAACTTTCAACATAAACTCTTTGAACCAATACATAAATTAGGAATTATCGATGTACAGTATGACATTGAAATTTCAACCACCGCCGTGTAATTCATACGGCAAAAACTAAAACCTCGACATAGACAATATAACTTTCAATAACTAATGTTTAATTCAACTGATACAATCTAAAATCTCGAATTAGAAAATAGAACTTTAAAGACAAGCATTTTTGATACAACACGTAAAATTGGAATTCTGGATGACATTAAAATTTAATTGGCAACGTTTTGATTGGACCAGCTTTTGTCCGCCACGGCGCCTCAAAAAACACAAGCCCTTTCCCCGGGTGATAATTTTGAACTTCACTGTGTACTTAACAGCTTCATGCAATTCAAAATAGTTGTCGTCCAGGCAGTTAGTGAGATATTCTACCTGCCTTGAACCAACGTGTCTACTACTGCTGTCGGTGGCTAGCTCTGCTTCCTAAACGACTATTGGTGTTTCACTGGCTACATACTGGACTCAACGGTACGAATTCAGTTTCCATAGTAAACCAATGCAAATACCATGATATTAAAAATTCAATAGCTTAAAATTTTGGAGTGCTCATGATCAAACCTATATTTATCAGTATAGATGAAACCTGGATGTCAGCTTCTGTGTAGAGGAAATGATATGAACCGTGGCATTTTCTGGACCTACATGTGTTTGAAACATGTACTTTAAATTCCGCACCATAGAGTCAGGTGCTAACTTAAGTAATGAGTGTTCCAAATTCAAGACTGTTAAAGGACTGAAATTCCATCAGTAAAACAATGTCTCTATTTGTTTTCACTTACAACTAGGATAAGCTCTCAAAAGATTCTTTTTCATACAACATAATTTACATTATTAACCAATCCTGGTCAGCCTAACCCATATATACTCTATTTTAGGTTCACTCTTTTCCAGGCTGGTTCCCATTTTTCCATACCATTAGTACCTTGTGTCCTAATGTGTAGTCCCTACATCAGATGTACATGCCTCACATCAATTTCAAGAAGAGCGCAAGCCGGAAAGACCAAATTCACAAATATATCCATATCTTTAATTATTACACAATGATGGCTCAAAAAGTCACACCATAGCCTTAAGAAATTTGTTAGGGACCAATTTTGTGGAGAAAAAAATAATTTCTGTCAAAAGTTTTTTTTTACACATCACATATATGGACATTATCTAGCAAAATGGTATGCAGGAAATTATAATTGATGACAATAATGTTACTACTCTTTTTTAAAAGTGATCTAATTACGGCAAAAAGCATTGCATTATATATCGTGTGTGATAAGACTGCCTTCTTGAAAAGAATTAAAATTAAAATTTTGTGCAATGGAAGATGTTTTATGTCTTTTCTTCTGCCGTAATAGTCAAGAGATTACCAAAATTCATTGACAATGTTGACTGGATGCAAAGAATGGATTTTACAATTGCAAAAGGTGACTGACTATGAAACACGTTCTTAGTTATCAGTCATACAACTGCTTTAATCTGGAAGCAAATATTTGTTGACATTTTTTTCAAGTCCACAAATACGAAAAATGTCACCAGACATTTACATTTCTAATGTACATTAAAAGTAATTTTAGTCTGAAACACAGACAAAAAATCCTGATAGTATAGTTGCTTTAGTATTGCTGATATGGGGGGGGGGGTTTACACCGTTGCCTAGCTAACTTAAAATTGGGCAAAATGGACAAAGGAAGGAAATATAACGTGGCTAATGTATAATAATTACTTGTATATGCATAAAGAACAAGAAAATAATAACAGATGCGGTTCACTTCACCAATTAAAAAAAATAATAGTTTTTCTTGAGGGTGTAAGCGACAGCTGTTGAATTGCCTTAATAATTTTTATTGGTAAAATGTTGCAAGTGATGTTTGTAAATACCGTAGATCTTGTCACACTTGCTAAATGGTTGGAAAAACCTACTCAGACGATACCTAAGGTTAATGTGCTAGCTATTCCTGCATTTAAGCAACAGTTTAGCCGAACAATAGTAGACTGTGTTGGTCATTTATCTAAGACCAAGTCAGGCAACCAAACCATGCTGACCATAATGTGTGCATACACATCATTTCCTTTGACAAATATTAAAACTAAAACCATAGTAAAAGCTTTGATAATGTTTGGTTTTCTTTCCACATTTGGGCCTTTCCAAATTTCTCTTATCTGATCATGGGTCAAATTTTATGTCTGGAATTTTTTCCGCAAATTAGGCATACTGCAGTTTATAGAGTGTCAGTGTCTTAGTACTTTAGAACGTGTTAGTAGTTAAGTGGGATACTATAGGGACAATGGGACTGAGCATTAAAAAGACCCCTTTGACAATATAGGGACAATGGAAATTTAACATGGAGAAAAATCGTGGGTCACTTTAGGGACAATGGGAATTTAACATAGAGTTTGGGACTGTCTAGGGACAATGGGAATTTAACATGGGAATAAATCGTGGGACTGTCTAGCGTCAAGGGGAATTGAATATGGAGAAAAATCGTGGGACTGTCTAGCGTCAAGGGAAATTGAACATGGTGGGATTGTCTAGGGACAATGATGGTAGAGGGTCAAACACAACAGAGACAGAGACATACATACACTAGTACAAGCGTGAGATTTATATATAAAGCATTACCAAGACCTGAAATCTTGCTGGGGTGTTCAAAAATTTGCATAATTGTAATGATGCTATAAATAGCTATAATCAAGGAAATGCTCAACGACAAAATGGATGTGACTAAAAGTAACGCTAAAATGACGAAATTGTCCCAGAATTTAAAGGAAAATAAACATATCCCCGAAAATTAAGTTACAATGGTTTAGACTAAAATGGATAAAATTAGTAACTACTTACAATATCAACTTCTGTGACGATCGTGAATAAATACCTATGTATCTATAATCAGCTGAAATTCCTATGAAATCCCACTATCTATTTATAGCTCCAACTTGTGGGTTTTTCCTTTGGAAAATCCCACTATCTTTTTATAGCCTCAGCTTGAGTGACGTTCCTGTTTATGAATTCTAGTATATATGTATAGCTACAAAATGTGGAAATCCCCAAGTCGATATTTATAGTCTCAAAATTTCCAGCGTCAGTGACGTCACTGTACTGAACACTAGGGGATAAATGTCAACAGTGTTGCAAGTGGCTGACCTGAATACACGCTACTGCAGGTAGGTAGGTAGAGTGTATCTGATAGGGATAAAGTGAGTTTTTATAGGGACAAACAGAGACCAATACACACACACACACACACACACAACGTACGCGCGCTGACATACGCGCACACACACACACACACACACACACAGGGAAGAGGAAAAAACAAACCCCAAATATACTATCAATACAGAAGGGGGATAACACAAACCCCAAATAAACTATCCACACAAACGTACGCGAACGCATACAAACCCCAAATATACTATTCACACAACGTCGCTAACGCATACAAACCCCAAATATGCTATCCACACTCGGGAGGAAGAAGAAAAAACAACCAAATATACGATCTACACAACGTACGCGAACACACACACACACACACACACACACACACACACTCACACAGAGAGGGAAGAGGAAAAAACAAACCCCAAATATACTATCAACACAGAAGGGAGATAATACAAACCCCAAATAAACTATCCACACAAACGTACGCGAACGCATACAAACCCCAAATATACTATCAACACAGAAGGGAGATAATACAAACCCCAAATAAACTATCCACACAAACGTACGCGAACGCATACAAACCCCAAATATACTATCAACACAGAAGGGAGATAATACAAACCCCAAATAAACTATCCACACAAACGTACGCGAACGCATACAAACCCCAAATATACTATTCACACAACGTCGCTAACGCATACAAACCCCAAATATGCTATCCACACTCGGGAGGAAGAAGAAAAAAAAAACAACCAAATATACGATCTACACAACGTACGCGAACAAACACACACACACACACACACACATACACACACACAGAGGGAAGAGGCAAAAACAAACCCCAAATATACTATCAACACAGAAGGGAGATAATACAAACCCCAAATAAACTATCCACACAAACGTACGCGAACGCATACAAACCCCAAATATACTATCAACACAGAGTGAAGAAGAAAAAGTTTTTTGAAAGCACCTAAGCCCTCACCTGCAATGACCAACTCTGTCAAACACCTACACCCCACCCCCACTCCCAACACTACAAAACCCATTTAACCCGTTATTTTATGGCATCAGTGTGTGATTTAGGAAACATCAAGACACAAAATGATGGATGAATAGACTGACTATTGTTTACCGACTTGCATGCCTAAAGAGCGTGCGTGAAGGAAAACATCCTTCCATTTCAATTCTAACTAAAACATGATCCAGAGGGATAGAGAGAGGTGAAAGAGCACAATTTCATAAAGTGTGAGTAAAAACAAAACACGCCATCCTTATTATACAATGTCAAGACCAAGAGACACTTACGTTTTCTTTCTGGTCTATTCTCTTTTAGAAGGTAGTATGAAATTTCACATCAGGGCCAACGCATCGGCTCACATTGTCAATTTTTCCATTTCCATGTCTTTACTGGCACAAGTTCTTCATCATCTTCAATTTCTTCTTCTTCTGAATCCCTCTTCTCTGTTTCGTCTTGTTTTTTGTTTCTTCTCTTTTCTCGTAGGGCACTCTGAATTCCAGTGTCCTTTCTCCTGACAACGATATTAGGTATCTTGACTTTTGTCTCTCTTTCTTAGACGAAGCAGGTATTCTGGAGACAAATACCCATTTACCTTTGCAGATATAGCAAACTTCATTAGCACTTACACACTTTCGTATGACTCTCATCAAATCAACGATCAAAAGAGTAAGTTTTGTTGCCACTTTCGCATGTGAATTATGCTTTCGTATGACTTTTAGCAAATATTTGACCAGCAGGTCGATCTGTGCTGACTCTTCCATCTTCTTGATCGTTTGAGAGCGGAATGAATACTCTGACGCTAAGACAGTCTCCTTATATACAGAGACCTGCTGCGTATGAAACCTAGTCAAATGTAATTTTGCAATAAGATGAAACGATTTCATTGAGGAAGTAAAAAAGCAATGATGTACCGTATCGCCTCAGACAAAACCTGAAGTGTTAGTTCAAATCCGTGTCAGCGATTTCGAAGACGACATAACTGAGCTTTAATCAGTGCTCTCCAATTATGCCACAAAACCACGAGTCCTGATTCACGCCAAAAGAAATTTCGTTCGGTCCATAAAAAATAGTATCATATCTGAGAAACGCAAAAAGGAACTTCCAGAAAACTGAGAAAGACGGCTTACACCTACAACGTAAATGTATGAGTTCAAGTAGTGCGTAAAACTTAGTCAAATTAAATTTTTATAGTCAAGACGAAACGATCTCTTTTCGAACAAGAAAGCAGACATCAAGCGACAATGGCGATCCGTGTCACACAACACTTTTCAAAATGTATATTATCAGAGGTTTGTTCTAGCGATCTGCACGGTTAAATTAAATGTTGATGTATTTTGCAATAAGACGGACACAATTTCCATGGGATCGCCCATGGTACGAATGTTCGTGCATTAGTTTAATTTTTAAAAATATTTTTTTTATATAAATCGCCTATAGGATAGATCCAGTAAAGCATGGCCATTCTCGTCACTGTCTGAATAGCTACTCAAGTCAATTCGAAGCGAACGCGGTAAGAAAATAAGTATAGCCAATGAAATGGCTTACAACGGGTTATGCATTGTTTTGTTCTAGGACTGTGTGGCATAATAATCCCTATGTTCTTGCGTTGTTACCATTGCAGTGCAGACAGACTGAAATGTGAACTTACAAGCCCTCTTTGTGTGTGTTGTACCATTTCCTCTTACCACATCAAAATACTGAGCGTCACAGTATTGGTTCGCGTTTTCAAACTGACCATTTTTTTTTATATCTCACTTAAACATTTCGACATAAACACTCACACTCACATCGGTAGAGTCAGAACAGACGTGTTACAGTATTGAGGGGCATGTTATCTTTTCGTTTTCAAACTAATACATTTGGGGCTTGTATGAAGTAAAGAACCGAAAGTACAGTGAAACTCAAGGATGATGACCCAATCTGTCTGTCTATTGATGCGTGTATTTACTTAAGAAGAAATATGACCTCTAAAACACAAAGAGATACGGCAAGCATGATTAGATCAAACACAACGATGTTTTCCTTCACGCCCGTGTAATTTAGAGTTTCAATCGTCTTTGAAGACAAACTTGGTCTCCTTTTGTAGGGCTTGAAATAATAAAAGAAACTGAACAATCTTAAGCACTTTGCTATAGATAATTTCATCAACAGACTAAACAACATAAATACCGTTACAACAATAGAAAGCCTTAAATCTTCTATCAAAAAGAAATGCATGAAAAAAATTAAAGATTAACGATAACTAACCAATGAAACCGAATTTAACAAAGGCAATGACATGTGAAGAAATGCCTCTCACTTTGGAAAGGTAGGCGAATGTACTCTGTCATGCACCATCAACTTGAAAAAAATTATAAACAGAGAGAAACCTGAATTCAAAATTCAGTTGTTTCTTTTTCTTCAAAATTGTTTCGTTTCTTTTTTCTTTTTTTTTTTGGAACAAATCTAAGCACTAATATAGAGTGGAAAAGGGAAAATGCACATACAAGCTTTGATATTTCTGAAAAAATGGGGGGATATTCCTAACGTTCATAACCACCTATATATGCTTGGACTTGTCTGTGACTTATCCACAAAACAAGATGTACATATTTCTGGTCAAGCTGCAAGTGTGTGCGTGTTTTTGAAAATGGTAAAAATGGGATATACAATTTTCTCGTGACACTTATAAAGTGAAGAGTCTGTGCAAGTGTCAAAAGCCAAAGTCATATAAGTTTTGTATTTTGTACGGCTTGTAAAGATTTCCACTTTAGAAAATGTGAAGTATCACAAGTTATTATCACAAACAGAAGTGGAACATAGGGGCTTGCAAGAAAGAAAATGACCCAGACAGTTGGTGTCATCAAGAGTGCTAGAAACGGTACCCGAACTTGCTTGCTTGCTTACTTGAATTAAAGTGATTTTCGCTCTAATGGAGCATGTATCACTGGTTTAATAACGCACCGCGTGATTTTTAATTACTCCTGGGGAAGGAAAGAGAGCCTCATCCCCCCAGGCTTTTATGTACTCACAGACTACTTTTAAATTTAGCCAATCAGGTGTAGGACTAACTAGTCCTTAACAACCTGACTGAAAGGCTTTAAACATGAGTGGGAATTGTCTCACCACACACTCATTTTTCTGTCCGAGCGTGGTAAAGGAGGAAAAAGGTGCTCAGCAAGACAGCCATGGATGTTAAGTACTCACCAAAACGCTAGCCCGTACTTATTTCAAATCAAGTCGTGTCACCAAAAAAGACGACGTGTACGACATCAAAGGCATTGTCAAACGCAGAATGCCTCAGTGCTAACTGGCTAGGTCTGCATTTCTTGCTCCCGCTGCTGTTGCGTATATTTCTTCCCTCCACACCGAGTTCTGGGCCTAATTCTTTAAATTTCGTTGTACCCGAACTTACATTATCCATATTATCACCAACAAAAAAAAAACAAAAAAAAACCGCACAGACCTAAAAGAAACACTCACTCACTTTTTACAGAACATTACTATTTTTAAAATTTTGATAAGCGACGGAAACGAACAACTTAGAGTCACACTTTCTAACCAAGATAAAGAAATCATGTGCTGATAGACTCACTTCTGTATTTTTTCTTCTAACTGACTAACATATCATAGGCAATGGAATGTTATTTCTTTTCGAGAGTATGGGGTAGCCCTGAAATTTTTGGGGGGAACTTGAAGCGATCGCCATAGCTTCAAGTTCCCCAAATTTTTGGGGGGAATTTTAAAAAAAATTTGGGGAACTTGAAGCCATGGCGATCGCTTCAAGTTCCCCCAAAAAATTTCAGGGCTACCCCATACTCTCGAAAAGAAATAACATTCCATTGCCTATGATATGTTAGTCAGTTAGAAGAAAAAATACAGAAGTGAGTCTATCAGCACATGATTTCTTTATCTTGGTTAGAAAGTGTGACTCTAAGTTGTTCGTTTCCGTCGCTTATCAAAATTTTAAAAATAGTAATGTTCTGTAAAAAGTGAGTGAGTGTTTCTTTTAGGTCTGTGCGGTTTTTTGTTTTTTTTTTTGTTTTTTTTCTTGTTGGTGATAATATGGATAATGTAAGTTCGGGTACAACGAAATTTAAAGAATTAGGCCCAGAACTCGGTGTGGAGGGAAGAAATATACGCAACAGCAGCGGGAGCAAGAAATGCAGACCTAGCCAGTTAGCACTGAGGCATTCTGCGTTTGACAATGCCTTTGATGTCGTACACGTCGTCTTTTTTGGTGACACGACTTGATTTGAAATAAGTACGGGCTAGCGTTTTGGTGAGTACTTAACATCCATGGCTGTCTTGCTGAGCACCTTTTTCCTCCTTTACCACGCTCGGACAGAAAAATGAGTGTGTGGTGAGACAATTCCCACTCATGTTTAAAGCCTTTCAGTCAGGTTGTTAAGGACTAGTTAGTCCTACACCTGATTGGCTAAATTTAAAAGTAGTCTGTGAGTACATAAAAGCCTGGGGGGATGAGGCTCTCTTTCCTTCCCCAGGAGTAATTAAAAATCACGCGGTGCGTTATTAAACCAGTGATACATGCTCCATTAGAGCGAAAATCACTTTAATTCAAGTAAGCAAGCAAGCAAGTTCGGGTACCGTCTCTAGCACTCTTGATGACACCAACTGTCTGGGTTATTTTCTTTCTTGCAAGCCCCTATGTTCCACTTCTGTTTGTGATAATAACTTGTGATACTTCACATTTTCTAAAGTGGAAATCTTTACAAGCCGTACAAAATACAAAACTTATATGACTTTGGCTTTTGACACTTGCACAGACTCTTCACTTTATAAGTGTCACGAGAAAATTGTATATCCCATTTTTACCATTTTCAAAAACACGCACACACTTGCAGCTTGACCAGAAATATGTACATCTTGTTTTGTGGATAAGTCACAGACAAGTCCAAGCATATATAGGTGGTTATGAACGTTAGGAATATCCCCCCATTTTTTCAGAAATATCAAAGCTTGTATGTGCATTTTCCCTTTTCCACTCTATATTAGTGCTTAGATTTGTTCCAAAAAAAAAAAAGAAAAAAGAAACGAAACAATTTTGAAGAAAAAGAAACAACTGAATTTTGAATTCAGGTTTCTCTCTGTTTATAATTTTTTTCAAGTTGATGGTGCATGACAGAGTACATTCGCCTACCTTTCCAAAGTGAGAGGCATTTCTTCACATGTCATTGCCTTTGTTAAATTCGGTTTCATTGGTTAGTTATCGTTAATCTTTAATTTTTTTCATGCATTTCTTTTTGATAGAAGATTTAAGGCTTTCTATTGTTGTAACGGTATTTATGTTGCTTAGTCTGTTGATGAAATTATCTATAGCAAAGTGCTTAAGATTGTTCAGTTTCTTTTATTATTTCAAGCCCTACAAAAGGAGACCAAGTTTGTCTTCAAAGACGATTGAAACTCTAAATTACACGGGCGTGAAGGAAAACATCGTTGTGTTTGATCTAATCATGCTTGCCGTATCTCTTTGTGTTTTAGAGGTCATATTTCTTCTTAAGTAAATACACGCATCAATAGACAGACAGATTGGGTCATCATCCTTGAGTTTCACTGTACTTTCGGTTCTTTACTTCATACAAGCCCCAAATGTATTAGTTTGAAAACGAAAAGATAACATGCCCCTCAATACTGTAACACGTCTGTTCTGACTCTACCGATGTGAGTGTGAGTGTTTATGTCGAAATGTTTAAGTGAGATATAAAAAAAAATGGTCAGTTTGAAAACGCGAACCAATACTGTGACGCTCAGTATTTTGATGTGGTAAGAGGAAATGGTACAACACACACAAAGAGGGCTTGTAAGTTCACATTTCAGTCTGTCTGCACTGCAATGGTAACAACGCAAGAACATAGGGATTATTATGCCACACAGTCCTAGAACAAAACAATGCATAACCCGTTGTAAGCCATTTCATTGGCTATACTTATTTTCTTACCGCGTTCGCTTCGAATTGACTTGAGTAGCTATTCAGACAGTGACGAGAATGGCCATGCTTTACTGGGTCTATCCTATAGGCGATTTATATAAAAAAAATATTTTTAAAAATTAAACTAATGCACGAACATTCGTACCATGGGCTATCCCATGGAAATTGTGTCCGTCTTATTGCAAAATACATCAACATTTAATTTAACCGTGCAGATCGCTAGAACAAACCTCTGATAATATACATTTTGAAAAGTGTTGTGTGACACGGATCGCCATTGTCGCTTGGTGTCTGCTTTCTTGTTCGAAAAGAGATCGTTTCGTCTTGACTATAAAAATTTAATTTGACTAAGTTTTACGCACTACTTGAACTCATACATTTACGTTGTAGGTGTAAGCCGTCTTTCTCAGTTTTCTGGAAGTTCCTTTTTGCGTTTCTCAGATATGATACTATTTTTTATGGACCGAACGAAATTTCTTTTGGCGTGAATCAGGACTCGTGGTTTTGTGGCATAATTGGAGAGCACTGATTAAAGCTCAGTTATGTCGTCTTCGAAATCGCTGACACGGATTTGAACTAACACTTCAGGTTTTGTCTGAGGCGATACGGTACATCATTGCTTTTTTACTTCCTCAATGAAATCGTTTCATCTTATTGCAAAATTACATTTGACTAGGTTTCATACGCAGCAGGTCTCTGTATATAAGGAGACTGTCTTAGCGTCAGAGTATTCATTCCGCTCTCAAACGATCAAGAAGATGGAAGAGTCAGCACAGATCGACCTGCTGGTCAAATATTTGCTAAAAGTCATACGAAAGCATAATTCACATGCGAAAGTGGCAACAAAACTTACTCTTTTGATCGTTGATTTGATGAGAGTCATACGAAAGTGTGTAAGTGCTAATGAAGTTTGCTATATCTGCAAAGGTAAATGGGTATTTGTCTCCAGAATACCTGCTTCGTCTAAGAAAGAGAGACAAAAGTCAAGATACCTAATATCGTTGTCAGGAGAAAGGACACTGGAATTCAGAGTGCCCTACGAGAAAAGAGAAGAAACAAAAAACAAGACGAAACAGAGAAGAGGGATTCAGAAGAAGAAGAAATTGAAGATGATGAAGAACTTGTGCCAGTAAAGACATGGAAATGGAAAAATTGACAATGTGAGCCGATGCGTTGGCCCTGATGTGAAATTTCATACTACCTTCTAAAAGAGAATAGACCAGAAAGAAAACGTAAGTGTCTCTTGGTCTTGACATTGTATAATAAAGATGGCGTGTTTTGTTTTTACTCACACTTTATGAAATTGTGCTCTTTCACCTCTCTCTATCCCTCTGGATCATGTTTTAGTTAGAATTGAAATGGAAGGATGTTTTCCTTCACGCACGCTCTTTAGGCATGCAAGTCGGTAAACAATAGTCAGTCTATTCATCCATCATTTTGTGTCTTGATGTTTCCTAAATCACACACTGATGCCATAAAATAACGGGTTAAATGGGTTTTGTAGTGTTGGGAGTGGGGGTGGGGTGTAGGTGTTTGACAGAGTTGGTCATTGCAGGTGAGGGCTTAGGTGCTTTCAAAAAACTTTTTCTTCTTCACTCTGTGTTGATAGTATATTTGGGGTTTGTATGCGTTCGCGTACGTTTGTGTGGATAGTTTATTTGGGGTTTGTATTATCTCTCTTCTGTGTTGATAGTATATTTGGGGTTTGTTTTTGCCTCTTCCCTCTGTGTGTGTGTATGTGTGTGTGTGTGTGTTTGTTCGCGTACGTTGTGTAGATCGTATATTTGGTTGTTTTTTTTCTTCTTCCTCCCGAGTGTGGATAGCATATTTGGGGTTTGTATGCGTTAGCGACGTTGTGTGAATAGTATATTTGGGGTTTGTATGCGTTCGCGTACGTTTGTGTGGATAGTTTATTTGGGGTTTGTATTATCTCCCTTCTGTGTTGATAGTATATTTGGGGTTTGTTTTTGACTCTTCCCTCTGTGTGTGTGTATGTGTGTGTGTGTGTGTGTGTTTGTTCGCGTACGTTGTGTAGATCGTATATTTGGTTGTTTTTTTCTTCTTCCTCCCGAGTGTGGATAGCATATTTGGGGTTTGTATGCGTTCGCGTACGTTTGTGTGGATAGTTTATTTGGGGTTTGTATTATCTCCCTTCTGTGTTGATAGTATATTTGGGGTTTGTATGCGTTCGCGTACGTTTGTGTGGATAGTTTATTTGGGGTTTGTATTATCTCTCTTCTGTGTTGATAGTATATTTGTGGTTTGTATGCGTTCGCGTACGTTTGTGTGGATAGTTTATTTGGGGTTTGTATTATCTCCCTTCTGTGTTGATAGTATATTTGGGGTTTGTTTTTTCCTCTTCCCTCTGTGTGTGAGTGTGTGTGTGTGTGTGTGTGTGTGTGTGTGTGTGTGTGTGTGTGTGTTCGCGTACGTTGTGTAGATCGTATATTTGGTTGTTTTTTTCTTCTTCCTCCCGAGTGTGGATAGCATATTTGGGGTTTGTATGCGTTCGCGTACGTTTGTGTGGATAGTTTATTTGGGGTTTGTATTATCTCCCTTCTGTGTTGATAGTATATTTGGGGTTTGTATGCGTTCGCGTACGTTTGTGTGGATAGTTTATTTGGGGTTTGTATTATCTCCCTTCTGTGTTGATAGTATATTTGGGGTTTGTATGCGTTCGCGTACGTTTGTGTGGATAGTTTATTTGGGGTTTGTATTATCTCCCTTCTGTGTTGATAGTATATTTGGGGTTTGTTTTTTCCTCTTCCCTCTGTGTGTGTGTGTGTGTGTGTGTGTGTGTGTGTGTGTGTGTGTTCGCGTACGTTGTGTAGATCGTATATTTGGTTGTTTTTTCTTCTTCCTCCCGAGTGTGGATAGCATATTTGGGGTTTGTATGCGTTAGCGACGTTGTGTGAATAGTATATTTGGGGTTTGTATGCGTTCGCGTACGTTTGTGTTGGTAGTTTATTTGGGGTTTGTGTTATCTCCCTTCTGTATTGATAGTATATTTGGGGTTTGTTTTTTCCTCTTCCCTCTGTGTGTGTGTGTGTGTGTGTGTGTGTGTGTGTGTGTGCGCGCGTATGTCAGCGCGCGTACGTTGTGTGTGTGTGTGTGTGTGTGTGTGTATTGGTCTCTGTTTGTCCCTATAAAAACTCACTTTATCCCTATCAGATACACTCTACCTACCTACCTGCAGTAGCGTGTATTCAGGTCAGCCACTTGCAACACTGTTGACATTTATCCCCTAGTGTTCAGTACAGTGACGTCACTGACGCTGGAAATTTTGAGACTATAAATATCGACTTGGGGATTTCCACATTTTGTAGCTATACATATATACTAGAATTCATAAACAGGAACGTCACTCAAGCTGAGGCTATAAAAAGATAGTGGGATTTTCCAAAGGAAAAACCCACAAGTTGGAGCTATAAATAGATAGTGGGATTTCATAGGAATTTCAGCTGATTATAGATACATAGGTATTTATTCACGATCGTCACAGAAGTTGATATTGTAAGTAGTTACTAATTTTATCCATTTTAGTCTAAACCATTGTAACTTAATTTTCGGGGATATGTTTATTTTCCTTTAAATTCTGGGACAATTTCGTCATTTTAGCGTTACTTTTAGTCACATCCATTTTGTCGTTGAGCATTTCCTTGATTATAGCTATTTATAGCATCATTACAATTATGCAAATTTTTGAACACCCCAGCAAGATTTCAGGTCTTGGTAATGCTTTATATATAAATCTCACGCTTGTACTAGTGTATGTATGTCTCTGTCTCTGTTGTGTTTGACCCTCTACCATCATTGTCCCTAGACAATCCCACCATGTTCAATTTCCCTTGACGCTAGACAGTCCCACGATTTTTCTCCATATTCAATTCCCCTTGACGCTAGACAGTCCCACGATTTATTCCCATGTTAAATTCCCATTGTCCCTAGACAGTCCCAAACTCTATGTTAAATTCCCATTGTCCCTAAAGTGACCCACGATTTTTCTCCATGTTAAATTTCCATTGTCCCTATATTGTCAAAGGGGTCTTTTTAATGCTAAGTCCCATTGTCCCTATAGTATCCCACTTAACTACTCGTGTTTCTGGGCATACTGCCCTTGGACCATTGAAATTATTAAAACAGAAACTTCTTTCAGCCGAAGACGCAGAGATTATTCTTGACTATTTCTCTGATTTGATATAAAAGTTGTCAAAGGCTTGCGAAGTAGCAAGCACTAATCTACACTCTACTAAGTCAAAAATGAAATTAAAGTATGAAGAAATACAGCGGAAAAGATTTTCAGCCTTGTGATAGAGTTCTTGCTCTCTTACCCACACCCAAAATCCTCTTCAGGCCAAGAAATATGGCCCTTATACAACTGAAAAGGAAGTAAGTGACTTAAAATATATCATTAACACTCATGGGAGGCGGGATAAAAAAAATGTTTCATATAAACATGTTAAAGAGTATGTTGATAGAGATGGTTCTGTTAATCATTCAGTCAATTTAGTTGTACCTGTCCCACATAGTGAGGATTTAAACGATATCTTGCAGTCGGACTGTATATGCTTTGATTTAACCTTCGGAATTCATAAATGTTGAATACTCTGGACCAGAAACCTTCATAAAAAGAAAAGAGTGAACTGAAACAGCTATTATGTAAGTATGAGCACTTGTTTCCAGATGTTCCAACATGAACAATTAAAATCTACTATGACGCTGAAATTGTAATGTTTACACCTGTGAAACAGCTCCTTACAAGATGAATCCACTCAAGCAGGAATGCTGGAAAAAGAAGCACAATATTTGCTGGAGAATGATTTCATAGAACCAAACAAAACTAGCTGGGGCTGACCGTTAATTCTAGTGACAATATCTTGAAGAAAATATAGTGACGAAGCCAGTAAACCCATACAGCTAGTCATCCAAATAGTCTTTTAATCAATTAATGCTAGAGCACTGCAATTACAACGAATGGTTATATTAAGTAAATGAATTTTAAACAATTCTCTCAATACTCTTATAATACCATAAATACTTTTAAGAATGACTGATTCCTCACAATAATCAACTTATATAGAAATTTAACACGCAATAGCGATAATGGAATATAAGGCTTTGAATAAATCATTCTGGCATTCAGAAGATTCTCAAATTGAGAAACAAGAGTCACGTGGTTTACTCTAGCTAATCAGGAAAGACATCGGTTACCGTTTTAACAAAATACACGAACTATATTCACAAGAACTCGTATCTTTGTTGGATCATGTGATGTTTAATTGTACTTTACGATATTTCTCAACCTTGACATTAATGAATGAAACATCAAACGCACTGTACATGACTCATTGATTCTTATATATGCCACTAGACTCACAGTTTTTCACCCATCACAAATTAGATTTTATATCTCTCTATATTTCCCTATCTTTCCTCTATACCAACACCACTAGTAATTTGTAGTTTTACTTTATCTCTTACGTATACTGTTAGACTTGAGTTGGCGGTAAAGTTCAGTTCTGTTCGTTCTATTATAAGTGCTCTGTTGTTTCTGTATTTGAAATGCTTAAATGATTTAAGGCTTTTTAAAAGATAGTATATTGCCAAATATTTATTCTTTAACATATTTCTGTATCACCACTTGATTTTAATATTATCATTAATTAGACTTTAATAGTAAAAGTATCTATATTTTCTCAGTATGAATCAATTATGTAAACATGAATTTTCTACAAACATTTCTCTGAAACCTCGCAACTTGACGTACATTAAAACGTTAAGAAATAACACGTTACGTTTGCTGATTCAGCATCTTTATCGTAAATGTCTCTACGTTTTCCCTGAAACAAGAAAAAGAAATCTTCTAAGTCTTTTTTCCCCACCCCAACCACAAAGATTAGACTTTAATATATCGAAGAATTTTGTCGATACATCGATGAGCACTAGTTAATTTGAAATATCTGTCTCCCTTGGTTTCCGATTATTAGACATCAGTTAATCATTAAAATTAGTTTTTGTGACGATTACTGTGAGGACGACAATACGGTCGTCTTTATAAATTCTTTGTGTTGATCACTAATCTGAATGCCAGAAAATTATTAACAAGTACAGACGTTTTATCCACGCGTGCGGAGGAATATGTTTACAATGCTTATGAAGGAATATATAATGTTGAGAGTCGCTGAATCATGTGACCTTTTGACATGAGGATGATAGTCATCATCACTCGAGACTTTTTTTGTGACATAGAGAAAAAAATACAATGTATTCAAACCAAGGAAAATATATACGATAGAAGACTTGGTATAAAAGTAAAAATCTTCATCGACGCATAGGGTTATATATTCACAATTAGAACAAGATTTGAATTTATTATAACAGCAAACAAGAAAGAAAACCATCCTCATCTTTATGGATGGTACGTGGAGCAAAACCAGAATCCAGGGATAGCCCATCTCTCTCTATCTCTCTCTCTCTCTCTCTCTCTCTCCTTAATGAAACCACATCTAAAATACTGTCAAGACCCTCAACAATACGCACACTTTGTTATTTGTATGACGTTCTAATAAATTGGACCGAGT
The DNA here is from genome assembly GCA_028554795.2 of Sinohyriopsis cumingii. Lineage (NCBI taxonomy): Eukaryota > Metazoa > Mollusca > Bivalvia > Unionida > Unionidae > Sinohyriopsis > Sinohyriopsis cumingii. Next base: position 120,631,240 of record CM068835.1, on the reverse strand, counting down.
TGATTAGAACACAAGCACATAAGCCTCCTCACACTGGTGACAACTTTCTGTATTACAGGATGTTGCCCTAATTTTGATGTTGTCAGTGACACTGCTGTCATCGGAGTAGGCAGTGGCGGCCTTGATTCACATGTATTACTTGCTGCTGCGCGTGACAAGAAATAGGCAGCTTCATTTAACAACCTTATTGCGTCAGTCAAATCATTTTGTCTCACCTGATGCGCCATGTTCAAATGGTTTGCGCTCAGTAAATGTAATCTACCTTATAATGCAGTGGCGCCCACTGTTATTTTCATAAAGCCGATCATTTAACAATCTAGTATGATTCAGATGTCAGTAGTGTTTTATCATGGGTGGTGTGTGTGTGTGTGTGTGTGTGTGTGTGTGTGTGAAAAAAAAATTTATGTTGTTCGTTGTATCTTTGTATTTCAGTATTGATCTTATTGTTTTAAATACTGTTATTTCGCTTGGTGTTTGACTGTTTCATTTAATGTGTGATCTGTTTGTTTCGTTAGATATTGTCTGTTTCCTTTGTTTTATCTGAGGATTGTTCTTATTGTCTGGGCTTCAATATTTGTTATTTCACAAACACGCTTCTTTTGTTTCACTTTTCTTTGTTATCTTAAAGTTACATGTAAAGCTCACATTTTATATTTTTGGCGGCAATGACTTTCCATATTTGGAGCAGTGGTTAACGGCTATAACAATTCACTTGTCGTTGACGAAAGGGTATGTTCATGTGTGACTGTCATTATGAACTTTCTTGGAAACATTATACAGTCACCAGATTAATCTTACATTTATCAAGATACAAAAATCCAAGATGGTATTATTTTTTTAAATTAAAAAAAATGAAGAGATCTCATAAACTATTAAGATATCTTAAAAACTTTAATATCTCATCCATATTAAACAGATTCGTTATGTAATAGATGTAAGGTTTATGTTTTATAAAGTATATTGTATAACTTATAAAACATCTTTATCAAATATATTATTGTCCTATACAATTATCAGCTATCGCATAAAATGTATTATATATCTTTTGAATTTCATAAGATATCTCAAAACTTTTATACGGTATCTGATTCTGTTAATTTTAAAGCCTTTCTGAATATCTTATAAATTATATACGAGATCTAACATACTTTATCAGATACTTTATGAACTTTTTAAGATATATTATAAGCTGTATGCGATCTATATTAGATATTTTATAAACTTTATAAAATATGGTACAGATTATGGTAGATATCTTGTTAACCACACTATACCTTTTGTTGGCACTTCCCTCCCCCTACCGACTTTAAAAGCAAAAAGACCAAGGACAAAAAAAAAAAGGCGCATATGTTAGTTATTACATTCATCAATTTATAATTTCTAACCTGATAGTCGCCAGGTGGTCCTATATACTTCAAGTTATTGTCGTTTCGAAATCAAGCGAGAGTTTCTTTAGTAACAAGCTCGCCATATTTGCAAGGGCGAGTCTATATTTTCAAGAAACAGGTGTGAGACTGTTCACTGTCTTTAATAATCTCATTAACTTAGCACATTTTGAAGTTAAATCTCTTTGAATACATGTATACAAGATTTTCACCTTTTTACTTTTTCCATTTTTTTAAAATAGAAATATTAAAACTAGGCATTGCAAAAATCAGACGCAGACTACACGGCAAATACTGAAATGGACTGTTCTAGAAACCAGAAAAGGACGCGAGCATTGCCTGCTTGTTTAAACTGAGAGGAAAGCCGATAAGTCTACAGTGTTAGGTGCCACTGACGACAATCGGGTCAGAAATTATAAATATGTGAATAAAATTACTAAGTTTTTTTTAATGCTTTTATATCCTTTATGCTTTTGGTTTTTAAACTCTGTGGAGGTTATAAACAAATGGGATGGTGAGCGAATACTATAATTATCTTTATACGATAATAAACATTGTGTAGAATATATCCAACAAATCTCTGAGGTAGTTTAAAGAGTATGTAGGATATATTATATATTTAATAAGTTATTCATTAAACCTAATCAAATATCATATTAACACTAGGAAGATATGTTATATAATTTATGCTATCTTGTGCTGGTTATGAGATATACTGTAAAATTAATTTAATATCTCTACTGACAATGTTTCTAAGGTATTTTATTAATTTTATATGATACAATTGCCTACCAAGAATTCAAATGAACACTTAAAACTGAACAAAGACGAGATTTAAAGTTGATAAAGGAAAAGAAATAAAAGTTAACATGACATTTTCGGATTCATGAGACGATCTGCAGAACAGCCAGAGACAATTTACATGATGAAAAAAGCTCACAGAAACTCTGAACCAGTGTACAAATATGCAGTCTCAATATTTGACAAAAGACACATATACATGAATGCATGGACAGCTTCAAACGACTTCATGAAACAGTCCCAGTCAAAGAAATTATTTACTCATCACTTAACCATTCAAAATTCAAATGCCACTTATCAGTATGCCATGGGATATTTTGACCGCAAGACATTTAGTGTACTTAATGATCGTATGTGATGACAGATACACTCGTGCTTTCTGAAATTATGGAGGAATTTTGTAATGTATCTGTTTGAAAAAATTGCAAAAGAAACAGCGTATTTTTACAGTTCCCCGATTAGCACATGTTGCAAGTTTAAAGATATAAGGTGTTGAAATAGATTACGATCTATTCCTAAAGACTGAAACAGAGTTCGTGGCAGATTAGATATATTCCTGAAGTAGGAAACAGAGTTGTTGGCAGATTGAGATCCATTCCTGTTAACTGAAATAAAATTATTGCCAGTTAGGTTTAACAACTGAAAGCTGTGCACAGGTTTGAAAACTGAAAGCTGTACACACAGTTAGGTTTGAAAACTGAAAGCTCTACACAGGTTTGAAAACTGAAAACTGTAGTTTGAAAACTGAAAGCTGTACATACAGTTAGGTTTGAAAACTGAAAGTTGTACACACAGTTAGGTTTGAAAACTGAAAGCTGTACATACAGTTAGGTTTGAAAACTGAAAGCTGTACAGACAGTTAGGTTTGAAAACTGAAAGCTGTACATACAGTTAGGTTTGAAAACTGCAAGCTGTATACACAGGTATGTTTGAAAACTGAAAGCTGTACACACAGTTAGGTTTGAAAACTGAAGATGTCCTCCGAGCAATCTTCTTTAACTAACAGCCGCTGTTCAAACCCTTACCCTACAATGAAAAATACAAATCTGAGATTAAAAGCAATAAATGATTTTAAAGAAAACCTTTGCAAATTTAGGCAAAAAATGTAACGTCTTAGGAAGAGAACAACATTAAAAACATGTACAGATGAAATAAATACAAAAACGGTCTGCTATTTGGCAAGAAAACATGTAGTTAAGAGGACTTAATGTCAGTCTAAAAACAAACAAAATAGAAAATTAAGCTTAAATGTATGGTGGATATTGAATAGTTGAAAAGAAATACGGTGAATGAGATTCCTCATGACACTGAATCTTTATGCATTTATTTTGAGACAGAAAAACTTCAACAGGGAAACGGATGATAGAATCAAGTTTTAGAACACGTGTGGCTATCCTAAAGACAACTTGCATCCTATAAAGGAATAAGAAAGTTCCAGAGCTTTTCAAGGATGGCTTTAAGTTTTCCCATTATAGACTTTTGTGCATCAAGGTATGGATTTCATTACATCAAGACTGATAAAGACGATAAGAAAGTTTGTAAAGGAATCAAGCAAAAACTCATTTAATCTCGCACAATCAGTGACTCGGTTCAAGGAAATTTAATGTGCTGTTTAAGAGTGGGGCTTATGACCCTAAGTGAAATGAAGCTTATCTACTTCTTACAAGTTTCAATGAAGCGCTGTGCACTGCTTGCTGAAGTAGGTACACATTCTGTTGGCATCTGGAAAGAACGACCGCTGATACAACTAGGTCTGTCATTATCTCAGTTTTAGTCGTCATGGTCGCCATAGTCATCATCATCACCATCATCATCACCACGACAACCTCCGCTTTAATTTAATAATGACATGGACTGTTATTCTGTTATTGCTAGAGACCGCTCCGATTGCCTAGGTGGTTAAAGCGTCCTCTTCGGATGCGGGAGGTCTCGAATTCATACCAAAGACATAAAAATGGTTCTAGCCTCACCATGAACTCAGCAGTAAGACGTTAATTTTAGGACTGGTCGACCTTGTGTCAGGATAATGTGACTCGGTGGGACATGATGCTACATGTCTGTGGCAAGATGCCCCGGTGCTATGATCTACCACACTTTTGACATCGTAGCGATATGACTGAAAAATTGTTAAAGCTACGTTAAAAATCCAAATCACACACACACACACACACACACACACACACACACACATTATCATCTTTACGATACAGAATTATGCAATAGGACACCAAATATAAGAAACTGAAAACTTGATGGGTGCGTGCAAAACTGACAAAAATGAGCTGTGCAAACTACTTTAATAAACGATGAGTGATAAGCAATATAGTCAACTTAGGCTTGCCATAAAAATATTCAGAACTAGTAGTAGTAGTAGTAGCAGTAGTAAAGTGAGACTAGCATTAGGTAATAGAATGACAAACATTCCAAATACCTTCCGCTCCCTACCTATCTTGCTAAAAACCTGCCTAGCTAGCTAGCTCTCAGTTAATCTTTTCTATGATTGTGTTAAAAGACAAAATCTAGAATTCAAGAGAGGCGCCAATTGATGTACATGAGTAGAATGCCAGAATTAGTGCCAATATCGAAATGCAAAGATAGTCAGATCTGGGCACTGAGACATACATATCCTTGGACGATAGTCAGATCTGGGCACTGAGACATACATATCCTTGGACGATATATATATATATATATATATATATATATATATATATATATATATATATATATATATATATATATTAACATAGCCGATTACAAAACCGAGGACCATATGACAGATGGGTCAATCATGACCTAATGTGTTATCCTCGTTAAAGACAGTTTAAGTAAGTATGTATGTATGTATGTATGTATGTATGTATGTTATGTTAATTTTCTTGTTATTATTCACGGCGCATTAGATTTGATTTTCAAATTAGTGAAGATATGGGTCAATTTTATTATGTAGCAAAAAGATTCTTGTACCAAGAGACCAAAGACACACAAAGAAAAAATTCTTTCTTTAAAATTAAAATAAGTTCATACCTCATCCCAAGTCGTATATTACTGAAGGTAAAGCCATACAAACCATGGGTCTCAAACTCGAACCATCCAGAGGGCCGCATGAGGGTATTTTCGATGGCCTAAAGGCCGCACCACCTTTATTAACTTTCATGACACCTTAGTAGTGAAGGGGGGCACTTTACGGTCAATGGGAATTAGCATTACAAGACCCCTTGGGCAAGATTACCGTCAAGGGAAATTTAACATGGAGAAAAATCGTGGGTTAGATTACCGTCAAGGGAAATTAACATGGAGAAAGAAAAAATCGTGGGGCACTTTAGCGTCAAAGGAAATTAAACAGGGTGGGCCTTTATAGCGTCAAGGGCTTTCACTAAAGTGGGCCTTTATAGCGTCAAGGGAAATTGAACATGGGATTTTTTTTTTTTTTTAAAAAAAAAAAATAAAAAAGGGGTAGGCAATGGAAAGACTATCTCTTTTCGAGAAATATGGCTGGCCCTGAAAAGGGCCTTTGGGTTTATGTTAATGTATTCATAAACATAAATGGCACCGCATTGGTCTTCTTCTTGTCCTTAGGCTGCGTCTTACTGTTGGTCCGTACATCAGCACTCTTTTCAGGCATCCTTGTCTTTCGACGTAGATCCTACGTATCCACAGGCTGGTGTTTGTCCTGTGGACAACGGTCCACTTCGATCGGACATACATGAGCAAGTCTGTCCGAAACATCATGGAAGACACAAGGGTGGATGACTCAACTGTAGTCCACATCTTGAAGCGACGAGAACAGGTGAATCAATGCAGTGAACTGCGCTTATTTATAGGTACAGGAAGGATTGAAACGGATTGAGTTCATTCACCAATCCGAACACGCGTTGCAAAATTCAGTCAGCCCTCATCCAATCCGAAGAGAGCAGTCTGTGACGTCACGTAGTCAATATAGATTCGCTAGCGCTTGTGTGCAGTCAATCTATGCGACAGTGATTCAACATGACGGAAACTCAGAAAACGATCCATTGGGGTGCACCAGCAGGGGAGACTGCCCAAGGGAACTCGGACTTACTTTCAGAAAAGGTGAATTGGGATTTTGTGGATTTTCTCTCCTCGCAAGAATTTGTTCCGGAACCTTCGTTACCTTCTTCATTACCGCAAGTGGAGAATTTTAGACAGAGACAGAAAGAAGAATTGGAGAAATTTATACAACGACAAAAGGAAGCGGAACAAGCTTTTCTCCTACAGCAACAGCAAGAAGAAGAGGTAAGAAAAAAAACAACAGCAGCAACAGCAAGAAGAAGTAGCAGCAAAGAAACAAGAGGGTGAAAATCAAACGGTCACGGTACTGTTGGACATTTTAGCGGAGTTAAGAAGTCTGAAACAAATGTATCAGACTTCTTTATTACGACCGAAGAGAATACGACCTTCCCGAGCTAAACACGTCAACCCTGTGACTAAGCCTACCGTACCACCCTTAGTGATTTCAACCCAATCATTATCATCATCAACATTACGCAGTCCAGAAGTAGGCCTTGGCCGTGGCAAAGGCTTAAGGCAGTTAAAGTTGATTGCTTAAACTCACCCCTTCACCATGAAGAAAAAGGCCCTTTTCAGGGCCACCCACATTTCTCGAAAAGAAATACAATTTCAATTTGCCAATAACTCAAAAAAAACCACCCATTTTACCCTTATACTACGTGTCTGTGTAAGAGTGCGTGAGTGTACGTTCTTATTTTAAAATCAAAACTCAAAGACACTTACCTTATATCATTCATTTATTCTTTTATCCATTTTTTACAATCCAATTCACAACACAACACTTTAATAAAAAGTTCATTGACTTCTTCTTTCTCCTTGTTTAGTCTCTCTGTTTTTTAAATTTCTTCACCGTCTTTTCCTCATTTTCTTCCCTTCTTCTTTTCTTCTTCTCCTGTTTCTTTGCCTCTTGTAAATAGAATTGTCTTCTTTCTTCCTCTGAAGAATCCCTCTCTTCTTCCGAAGAATCCCTCTCTTCTTCTGAAGAATCCCTCTTTTCTTCTGACTCCTCTTGTTTCTTTTTTGGGCAATCTGGAGACCAATGTCCTTTTTCTTTACAATAATAACAGGTATCTTGACTTTTGTCTTTTTTATCCCCTGTTTTTTTTTTTTTTTGACGGTCTGGACACTCTGAAGACCAATGCCCTTTCTTCTGACAGATATAGCAAGTATCTTGACTTTTATCTCGAAAGGAAGGAGAGTAGTCCGTAGGCTGGTCTGAAGAGAATTTCCTAATGACCCCTCGCAAAGCTCTGACGAAACGTTCCATCTGGTTAGTCTCTTCCATCGTTGTGCTCGGCTTGAGAGTGAAATGAATAGTGAAAGGACAAGACACACACCCTTTTATATACGCTGGTCTGCTATGACTATAAAGTAGCTCATGGTGTTTGAACTTGAGTCATTTGACTTTTTGCTTTCAAGATGAAACGATCTAATTCATTCGAGAAGAAAGAAGAAGAAAGTAAGAGGCAGAAACGTGATCTATCGCCTCGTACCAGGGCTGAAATCTTGGCACAAATTCATGCCAGTGATTTTGAAGAGGACATGAGTGAACCAGAATCCGAACCCTCTAAACCAAGTTCACCACCCTTAGTCAACCCTGAAAAGTACTATTCCATTCGAGAGACGGAAAAGCGCTCCTCTAGAAAATTTAGAACCACGGCTTACAAATACACGGTGAAGTTTAAAGATTTCAAGGCTGAAGTGCCGTTAGAGAAAGCAGAAGTGTTCATCACTGGGGTGTGGGATTCTTTGCTCACTGCACTCAAGCGACAATGTCAACCCAAAGAAGACGACCGCTTGAGACTTTCCATACAACACGACGGTTTGAAATCCCCTGTTTGGATCGAGTTTAGCACCCCTGCAGAATTGACTGCTTCCAAAGTCATGGACAAGATTCAACACGTGCAACAATCCAATGACCAGTTTGACATCACCGATGGTAAAGCCACACTGGACATGACCCACGTCTCTCCTCCTCAAGGGACTGGACGCAAAAAGATGTTATTGGTGGACGACCTTCGCAACACCAAAAAGAGTCTCGTCCGAATTCGCAACCCTCATGACCAGATGTGTTTAGCCCGTGCCATCGTGGTGGGACGAACCTATGCCAACAAGAACGACACGACAGAATGGAAAAGAACCCGGAACACTATTCAACAATCGGACCGAGCCAAACAACGAAACGAAGCAGAACTCCTGTTGCAACAAGCTGGCCTGTCCAAAGACACACCCTGTGGCATTCCTGAGATGCAAAAATTGCAAGATGTCCTAGCTCCACGATACACCTTGAAAGTGCACCCTCAAGAAGTGCGCGGACCTCTATTGTTTCGAGGGCAAGACTTTAAGGACGGAAAATACATTCATGTCTATTATCACGATGACCATTTCGATACGATTACCACTATCAATGGATTCCTGGGATACAGTTATTACTGTGAGAAATGTGACCATGGTTATAACAATCGAGAGCAACACAAGCATTGTGGATCGAAATGCACAGGATGTTTGGCCTCTTCACCCTGTCTGAGCGAAGAACCAGTGCCTTGTTCAACTTGTCTGCGCACGTTTGTCAGCCCTACCTGTTACCAACAACATCTGAAAACGCAAGGTTCACAGAAGAAATGCGCTTGTCAACTGCTGAGATTGTGCCCTACGTGTGAACAAGTCATACGTACCAATAATACCAAGGCACACGTATGTTCAGGAAAGAAAAAATGTCACATTTGTCACCACATCGTGGACTTGGAGCACCAATGTTACGTGCAAAAATACCAACCCCCACCAGAGAAAGAGGACGGTCACAAGAAGAAAGGCAATTTCATCTTTTTCGATTTCGAATGCATGCAAGAGACTGGCATTCACATTCCTAATTTCTGCGTGGCTCATCGAGCGTGCGAGAAGTGCATTCAAGAACCTATCTTCAGTCATTGCCCTCACTGCAGCAAGATTCCCGGAGGGCGTGAAAAAATCTTTCGGGGACCAAACACGTTAGCCGATTTTGCCCAATGGGTCTTAGACCCCGTCGACAAGACGTGGAGCCAAGAGGACATCGAACGTTACGGAGATTGTCATCGTCATGCCACGGTGATGGCTCACAATTTCTCCGGATACGATGGACAGTTTCTTTTGAGGTACTATACGGAACAAGGCACCGAGCGTCCTAAAGTGACTTTGAACGGAGCCAAAATCATTTTCATGCAAGTGGGACAAGTAAAGTTTAAAGATTCGATGAGCTGTTTGGCCATGCCTTTGAGTCGAATGCCTAAAACGTTTGGAATGACAGAAATGGCTAAAGGGTACTTTCCACACTTTTTCAATACGGAAGCCAATCAACACGCCGTTCTACCCCATTTACCTGAGGCTCACTATTACGACCCTGACAACATGCGTACCGAACAACGAGAAGCTTTCTACGCTTGGTACCAGATTCACGCCTCGGACCCTTTCGACTTTCAGGAAGAAATGCTAAAGTATTGTCGTTCCGACGTGGACATTTTACGGCGTTGCTGTGGAAAATTTCGAGAACTGTTCATGGAACGCGGAGGGGTCGATCCTTTGAAAGAAGCTTGCACCATTGCCAAAGCGTGTTCCTTAGTGTATCGACAACGATTCATGCCTGAAAACACCGTGGCTGTCATCAGTCCTCAAACGACCCACTTTGTCAAACGTCAATACTCGGTCAAAGCCCTACGTTGGTTACATTACTTGTGCGACAAGGAAGACAAGTGGATTCAGCATGCCCGCAACGGAGGGGGCGAAAAGACCATCGGAACGTATTCGGCCGATGGCTGGGACTTAGAAAACCCCAAGATCGTGTACGAGTTTAACGGTTGCTTATTTCACGGATGTCCCGTCTGTTACCCTGACCGTGGCACTAAAAATCAGTTTTTGCAACGAACCATGGAAGACTTGTACCAGGACACTTGTCAGCGGCGCCTAAAGTTAGAACAGCAAGGATACCAAGTGGTGGAAATGTGGGAACACGAGTACGATCACCGTTTGAAAACCGATCCCGAGTTTAAACGCCTCGTGGAAAGTTACCAGTTCATGGACCCGCTGAACCCGAGGGATAGTTTGTACGGAGGAAGGACCAATGCCACCTGTTTGCTGTACCAAGCCGACGAAGAGAAAGAGAAGAAATCAAATACTTGGACGTGTGTTCGCTGTATCCCTACGTGTGCAAATATTGTCGCTTTCCTGTAGGGCACCCGCAATTGCTGACGGAACACATCGACCTGAAAAACATTCGACAATACGAAGGCTTGATCAAGTGCAAAGTTTTGCCTCCCACGAACCTATACCATCCCGTCTTACCTCACCATTGTCAAGGCAAACTGATGTTTCCCTTGTGCCGTACTTGTGCCGAAACGTGCAACCAAGACCAACCTTGTCAGCACAGCCAGGAAGAATGGGCCTTGGCGGGAACCTGGGTCAGCGTAGAATTGTTCAAAGCTCTGGACATGGGATACCAACTGTTAGAAGTGTACGAAATTTGCCACTTTCCCAAGACACAACAGTACCGCAAGGGTGATCCCAGTCAGAAAGGCATTTTCGCCGACTACGTGGATGCCTTTTTGAAACTGAAGCAAGAAGCCAGCGAAATACCGGGAACAAGAAGGCATCACTTTAGACCACATCGAGAAAAACGAAGGCAGGCGATCGTTTGCCAAAGTGATGTTAAATTGCTTGTGGGGTAAAATGGCACAACGTCCGTGTTTACCCAAGACGGAATATTTGACAGAACCTTCCCGCTACTTCCAGATGATTCACGACAAAACCAAATACATGAAACACGTGGACGTCGTTCGAGAGGATTTGATCTTGGTCAATTACGAAGAAGATCTGGACTTTGTACAAGACGACCCTTTTGGAAATGTCATCATTGCGGCTTACGTGACAGCTCATGCTCGCTTAAAATTGTACGAAGCTTTAGAACTGTTAGAAGAACGCGTCCTGTACTTTGACACGGACAGTTGCATTTACATCCATCACCCGATTCAACATCACCCTAACATCGAAGGAGACCGTTTAGGAGCCTGGACAGACGAGCATCCCGACGACAAAATTCTAAGTTTCGTCAGTGGCGGTCCCAAAAATTACGGCTACGAATACCGGGACAAACAAGGAGAAGTGCACACGACGTGCAAAGTGAAAGGACTGACTCTGAATTATCGTACCAGTCGAGTGGTCAACTTTGGGGTATTGAAAGAAGCCTTACAATCGGGAGAGGATGGAAACTTTAAAGTGACCACTTACCAACCGAACAAGATTGTACGTTTACCCACTCACCACATCGTCAGTCGACCTTTGGAAAAAGTTTATCAAATCGTGTACCAGAAGCGAGTTCGACTTCCCAATCATTTCACCTTACCGTATGGACACGTTGGTATAAAACATTGGTTGTAAGAGGATAGCCACCCACCAGAAAGATGACTTCGCCACAGCAAGAATCGAGTGAGAAACCCGATGAGAACTCCAAGTTCAAACCCTACCATTTTCCAGTCTTCTTACCTGACTATTGTGATTGTGCCCGTCGATTGGACACGTTTCAGAAATGGCCTACGGATAGGGAAGGATTACCTTCTTCGCATGTTTTAGCTAGAACAGGATTTGTCTACTTGGGACCTGAGTCAGGATTGGGATACGAGGTACATTGTTTCGCTTGCGGACTGAAGTTACGAATGGATCTATGTATCTATAAAGATTCAGCTATTCTGGAACATACTCGATGGTATCCGCACTGCCCTTACCTTTCTATGGCCTTTCCACCCATCACACTACGGTACAATGTTGACGGTACTTTAGAGACGGTACCTTCCGAAACAAGTCATAAAAAACGTAAAATAGGAAAGATGTACAAGCTGGAGACTGCATTGCGACTAGTATAAAAAGGGGGCTATGGTCAAGATCGATAGTTCATTGTGACTACCAAGACCGAGCGAACAAGATGAATACTTTGAAAGAGACATCGTTCCAGTTTGGGGATTGTAAAAAAGTTGTATCTTCCTCTAGTGTGACTAATATTGGATGGATAAGACCCATGCATTGCGACGGAAAATGTCCGGAAGGAAACTGCGATTGTCCATGTGGTTACCATTGTAATTGCGTAACGGAGTTTGCAGACGAGTGCGATTGTGAGCCTTGCGATGGGACCGATGCTGTACCTTGTGACCTGAGCGATGCCGTAAAGCATCATGGGAACTTTGTTCTCACTACCGCTGTCATGGAAAGTGATGCTGTGCGTGTCAAACCTGAGGGATGCGAAAGCGATGCCGCTCGTCCTCTTAGACATTTTACCGGGTTTAAAGGGGAATGTTCACCTTCACGTCTACCCCCCTACGGATGTCATCCAGCCCTGAGCAAACTCCTGTTCCTGTCACCCAACCCTCATCGAAACGAACCTGTGAAAAACGAATATTCGTTTCCTGTGCGTTTGTCGGAATACTGCGACTTTGAAAATCGTCTTCAATCGTTCAAAGGAAAATGGCCTAAGTATCTGGGAGGACCGACCCCCGAAGAATTAGCCAGAGCCGGATTTTTCTACTTGGGCGAAGGAGATAAAGTCAAGTGCTTCAGTTGCGGTGTGTCACTTCACCACTGGGAACCGCAAGATTCGGCCTACGTAGAACATGCTCGATGGTCACCGAATTGTCATTACTTACCTTTAGTGGGACCGAGACATTGAAGTAACTTCTTACCATAATAATCTGTTCATGGATACTTTACAAGAGAACATTCGTGCTTTGCCTGTGGAGTTGAGAGAACGCATTTACCGAGAGCTGGTCAAAATACAAGTGAAACGTAAAGAACAATTGCATCCGTTACGTCACCGGTGTTTGAACCACTGGTACCTGAAGGCTATACAAGGATTGATTCAATTGAAAGTGTTCCATCGGACAGACATTGATCAACGATCCTCTAGTTTTAAAAAGGATTGGTTTGGTATGGACGATTCTACCTACATCATTGTAAACGTACTGCATCGAATTCCAGAGGAAGAGTTAACGAATTACCAACATCTTAAACACAATGTCAACTTGGTGAAAGAGGAAACTTCTGAACGAATTGTAATGTGCAAATTAGTGACTCAACGATTTAAATTCGACACTGAAGTAAAACCATGTTTGTGCAAAGAGTACATTTCTTGTGTCAGACCAAAGAGGATTTAGTATGACCTATTCATGGATACTTTGCTAGAGGACATTCGTGCTTTGCCTGTGGAGTTGAGAGAACGCATTTACCGAGAACTGATCAAAATACAAGTGAAACGCAAACTCAAAGTGATTCGTCCGTTTTTAAATTATGCTATGTTCCAAAGTACAAGAAGACTGATTATGAGTGGATATTACATTAGGCACAAAGGTAAACGAGGCTATTGGCCACCACAAAACGATTCCAAAAACAGTGTATATACTTATGGATACTTTACAAGAGAACATTTTGGGCTTGCCTGAGGAGTTGAGAGAAAGGATTTACCGAGAGCTGGTGAAAATACAAGTGAAACGTAAAGAACAATTGCATCCGTTACGTCACCAGATCTTTAACCACTGGTACCTGAATGGTATAAGAGAACTGATTCGTCAGAAATTGTTTCAATGGTCAGACCTGGTTCAATACTTCCAGGCCCCCGATGATTCACGTGTTGATCATTTTGGTTACTTCGAGATTCACCTAGAGCAACCCCTTGAGGAAGATGAGGTAAAGGATTACCAACATTTGTTACGTGGAATCTACTTAGCGGAAGAGGAAACTTCTAATCGAACTCTGACGTTTCGGTTACAGTATGCAAGATTTACATTCCCAACTGGAGAACGAAGATCACTGGCTAGAAAGTACGTGTATTCTTTTCGAAACAAAGAGACTATAAAAACAGGCTGCTATGCCACGACTTATATCGTATGTCATCCAACAGATTCCGTGGAAGGAACTCAATGACCATATTCAAACTGTGGATCATTACCATCGATTATTACAAGAACTGTATCCATTCAATTTGGGACGACAAGTGGTGTGTGTCTTAGTGACTTGTTTTCTGGGATTTCGTTTACCAGCCGATTCTTTGTGGACTCTTTACGATCAGTACTTACCACCTCAATGGCCTTAAATGGTCACGAAAAACTCCTTTTGCTCAAAGCCTTGCGATTTCATCTGGATACTTCTCGACCTCAACAGGAAAAAAAGATTCGTCAACTTTTAGCTACCCAAGACGTGTATGACAATGTGTGTGTAGCTTGTGACTTACATCCCCATTGGACAGATGTCCGTGCCTGGAAAGAATGGAGTTTTGAGGCTTGGACCCAAGAAGTGGCCCAGTATGCACGAGAGTTGTTCAAGGAAAAAAGTTACTTTTCAACCCGTGTTAGTGACGGTGCCAGAAGAACCCGTCACCCAGGACAGGACTGTCGTGGACAGGCCTGAAAGACCCTTTCGGGAGGACACTTGTGTGACCTTACCCCCTACTATAGAACTGGTTAGAACATTACCCAAAACATGTGGTTGTTGTACAGACACTTGTGTTTATTCCACGTTCATAGTTATCATGTGCCTTTTATCCTTGTACTTAAGCCTTTGGCTTTTATGTATTTTTGTCTTTCGTATTCATGTTTGAAAAAAAAAACATTCAATAAACGTGTTCTGAAAAAGTATATAAACTCTTGTCTTGTTTGTTCTGGTGTCACAAGTGACATTTCTCACACCATGGCTACCTCTACTGTCTCTGCTCCCTCTTCCTCTACTGTCAAAGTCATCGACGAACACTTAGATCGTGCCAGTTGGGAGGCTTTGTATCTTCGCCATCCCTTTAACATGCTCATTGCTGGACCTAGCGGTTCAGGCAAAACCGAATTCGTCAAACGTTTGATCGAACATAAACATCATTTGATCGATCGACCCCCTCAACGGATCGTGTGGTGTTACAAAGAGTGGCAATCGGCGTACAGCCTCTTGCGAGAAAGTCAAGGCGATTCCATCGTGTTTGTGGAAGGCATTCCTAAAGAAGACGACGGCATCGTCTCTGACTCCCGTCAAACCCATTTGGTCATTTTCGACGACATGTTAGGAGAAGACGAAGAAGAAATTAAATTGTGGTTCACGCGCAAAGGGTATCACCGTAATGCCAGTGTCGTTTACATCACCCAAAATTTGTTTCAACAAAGTAAAGCCCATCGCACCATCAGTCTCAATGCGCATTACGTGGTCTTGTTTAAAAGCCCTCGAGATAAATCGCAAGTGCAAGTCTTAGCCAAACAGTTAGGAACGCCTTGGCTGACTCAGGCGTACGACGATGCCACTCAAACGCCACACGCCTATTTACTCGTCGATTTGAAACCTACGACTCCCGAGAATTTGCGATTTCGTACCCACTTGTTTCACCACTGGTGCCAAGACGGAGGACCTGTCCTGTACACGTCTCCGTCCTCGACTTCATTTCACTCCGCATCAAAAAATCTATAAAAACCTCAGACCCTTTTTCGTCTGTCTCACACAGTGTGAACATGACGTCCCTTCAGTCGCATCTTCCCGTCAAATTGATTCGTGCCTTGTATGGCATCAGTCGAGAAAAAGATCCACAAACACGAGCTCGTGTCTTAGAAGCTAGTCTCAAAGAAGTCTTACGATGGTTCACGGTGACAGCACGTCAATTACTCCAAGGAATCATTCAGATTCCTCATCAAACCAAACGCTTTTTCGATCGAAACAAAGTCGCTTTGGTCCAACTGGCCGATCCCCGCATCGACACTCAAACCAAAAAACAAATCATTTTGAAACCTGGAGGGAGCGGTACTCTAGGAGGGGTCATCATTCGTTCACTCTTAAGATGGGATCCTAATGCCCCCAAAGTTATCCCCAAGATAAAAGTCCAACGAAGCCCCAAGAAGAAAAAGAAAAAAACCAGGTCTCCAAGAAGAATAACTTCTCCAGTGGCAGGACCCTCCTCTTACCAGACACCACCCCGGAAAAAGAAAAGAAGCCCCCAGAAAAAGAAACAGAGAAAAAGTCCCCAGAAAAAGAAAAGTCCACAGAAGAAAACTAGTCGCAAGAGAGGCACTTCGGCCAGGACGCAACCTTACACTCGCAAACCACGACCTGCCACATCGGTGACTGCGTCTCCGGCAGCCTCACGTTTATCCACTTCTCCGTTAATGTCACCAGGAACTGAAGAGTACTTGGATACGTTGATCACACCAAGAACTTCTCCGTTGATGACCCCCAAAAGAACTTCCCCAGTGGCAGGACCTTCCAATTTAGCGGCAGTGGCTGCTGCTCACAAAGTACCTTCTCCCAAAATCAAAGTCCATGAAAGATCGGGCATGTTACAAAGTTTACTGGATTTGTCCAAGCAAGAACTGGCTCGATTTAGTCCGTTACGTACCCCTGCACGACGTGTCATGCCTGTCCTCAAACTGATACGCCGTAAAGACAATCAGTGGCGACGCGTTCCAGTATAAAAAAGACCTGTGACCGAGTAGGGTATCAGTGTTTTTAGGTGCTCCTAAAGACTCAAAGATGTCACCCTCCAGAAAACCCCAAGGAAAGAAAAGGAAAGGACTGCCACCACGTTTAGCCAAACATGGGGATCTGTTATCTGTCCTGTCCAAAGCTTCTCCACCCCTACGAAACACACTCATTCAAACGGCCTCCAAAGAGGTCATCGATACCGTGTGCGAATGTTGTTTGAACGTTTTGAAAGGCACGATTCCTTTGTCCAAACACCAGAAACAATGCTTAGGCAAACATCGTCACGTTCTTCGGAAAATGGTTCGAAAGAAAATTCCCATTCGTCAAAAAAAGAAGATGTTGGTCCAACGTGGAGGCATTTTGCCTCTCTTGTTAGGCCCCATACTGAAAGGAGTCTTGGGAACCATGTTGGGAGGACTGGTGGGAGCAAGATAAAAAGGCCCTCGGAAGTCCCAAGATCTCAGAATCGACCCCTGACAACCCCATGGAAGGACGAAAACTAGCTTTAGTCCCTTACAAACGATGGATGGAATACCATCGGTGGCAAGAACAACGCACCCCGCATTTACCTCCCAATCCCAATTTGAGCGAGATGTCCCAGTTACAACACGAATTGCAGTCCTTGATGGATCGCCAAGATTTGTCCGAAACAGAAAAATCGCAAAAGTACGGTCAACTCTTGCAACGACTGCAACTCTTTCACCAGAAAGCTTTAGACGAAACAGCTCTACCCACTTTGAAAGATTTTAAGACCTTGATGAAAAGTCCAGCACCATCACCAGTACCAGTACCAGTACCAGTACCGGTGGTCAAGACAGAAAAAGGAAAAGAAGAAGAAGAAGAAGAAGGGTTTCAAACTCCACCAGAAAAAGTACGCAAGTTAACAACACCACCTACCTCCAGAATTGGATGGATTAAAAAGATGATGGCCACCCCTTCTTCATCACAAGAGAAAAAGAAAGTGAAGACAGAAGTGAAGACAGAAGTGAAACAAGAACCGATATCCCCCGCTCAGACATCCTTCTCCTCTTCGACACCTATTCCTGGCCGCACACGCAAAGCCTTGCAATCCAAGAAAATACCCCAAGAGAAAAAGAGTAGCCTCTTCCAAGAGTGGGTGCCTTATTAACACACCAACCAACACAAAAAAATGGAAAAAGTCTTAGCCAGCATTTACTACGATCCCTCCCATCCTGCAGGTTACGCAGGAGTTCAAAAATTGTATCGTGCTGCCAAAACTCGACTGAAAAGTCTCCGTTTACCTCAAGTGCAACGATGGTTACAAGAACAAGCTACCTACACTTTACACAAACCCATTCGACGCAAGTTTGCCAGAAGTCGCACCCGAGTGGAAGGCATCGATCATCAATGGCAAGCCGATTTAGCCGATGTCTCTCATTTGGCCAGCTACAATCGTGGCTACAAATATTTGTTTTGTGTCATCGACGTCTTTTCCAAATTTGCCTGGGTCGTGCCCTTGACTTCCAAATCCAGCAGCGAGTTAGTGCGAGCCCTACAACGGGTGTTGAAACAAAGTGGTCGTCACCCTCTTCGATGGCAAACGGACAAAGGCACCGAATTTCTGAACCAAGCTTTCCAAAAAGAATTAAAGAAACGTGACATTCATTTTTTTACCACCGAGAATCCCGAAACCAAAGCCAGCATCGTGGAACGTTTTCAACGCACTTTGAAAGAACGCATGTGGAAATATTTTACGCATCACCACACTCTGAAGTACATCGACATCTTACCGCACCTGGTGCAAGCGTACAACCAATCTTACCATCGAAGCATCGGACGTGCCCCGCAAGACGTGACTCCCGACAACGAAGTGTTGGTGTTTGAGCGCCTGTTTGGTACGTCCCCGACGAGGGCTGTCCCCAAGAAAAGTGGAATGTTGGCCGTAGGAGATTGGGTGCGCATTGGCAAAACCAAACGCACTTTCGACAAAGGTTACTTACCTAACTGGACGACCGAATTGTTTCGCGTCACTGGACGAGTGCATGGCCGTCATCCTGCCGTCTATAAATTGGAAGACATGAACGGAGAAGTACTCAAAGGAACGTTTTATTTGCCCGAGTTACAACGTGTGACCAAAAAAGAAGACGACGTGTACGACATCGAAAGCATTCTCGAACGCAGAACCCGTAAAGTGGGCAAACGACGTGTCAAAGAAGTCAAAGTACGTTGGAAAGGATATCCGCCCAGTTTCGATTCTTGGATCGACGCTTCGCAAGTCATCGACTATAAAAAGAAGTGACCATCATGCCCTTTCACACAACAGACGCAGCTACGTCGACCACTCCTTCTTCACCTAGTTCTTCTGTGCAAGATTTACAAAAACAACCCTTGTGGGTGTGGTGTGGAGAACGTGTGCCTAAAACGCAAATCGTCTTTTTCTGCCAAATCTTCGTGGTGTATTGTGTCATTGGGGCAGCCATTGCCAATTTGAGTTTGCAACAAGGAGACAAACAATTGTGGACCATTTTATTGAGCAGTTGCATCGGTTACCTGCTTCCCAATCCCTCCCTGAAATTCTCCTCGAACGGGAACCTTGTGTCCAGTGCCAGTGTCAGTCACCACTCCAACAACCACAACCAGAACCCCATTTTGGACGGAGACACGCCTCTGACGTCCACTAACCCCTCGGACAGCCACAGAACTCTAGAATTATGAGTCACCAAAACCAATTTTACTTAACCTTACCCAGTCACAGTTCCATGGAGGTGTTTCCCAACAACACGTTGTGCTGTTACACGGCCAAATTACCTCAGGACATCCCCTTAGATCACGAAGCCCATTGGGAAGTGGCTTTAGTAGAAATGATTCACCCTACACAAATCCAAAACATCACCGAAAAGCAGAACACTTTTGAGGTGGAAATCCTGAACGAACAATTACAAAACTACATGAATGACATCGGGTTTTCAGGGGACACAAAACCAGCCAGCAATTCAGCCTTCAAAATCTACACCTTCAAAATTCCGGCAGGGTTTTATTTTAGTGGCCAACATTTGGTGGACACTATTGCGGACAGGTTCGAGTTCGCCTTTGGCAAACCCCTGAACAGAGTCAAAAAAAGTGTCACCCTGGAGTACCATAAAGTGGCTCGTCGTTACTGATGAAATTTCAGGATACTGAACTGTTGTCCTTCAGGTTCATTGGTAGTTTGTTTGAAATTTTGGGTGGACATCCAACAATGGTCGCAAACAATTTGAGCCCCAAGATCAACAATAATATGGATTTTTACAAAGCTTTTGGAAAACCGGTAGAACTGAACCAAGGACTGAATTTAATGTTTGTGTACTCCGATGTGGTGGAGTACAACGTAGTGGGACACACCTCTGTGCCATTACTGCGTGTCATTCCTTTCAAAGTGGATAGTACCACGACCAGTGACCAGGAAGGTGGAAACACTTACCACGTCCACCGGGAATTTGTACATCCTCACTATTTGCCTGTCAGCAAGTCGTATTTGGACACGGTCAACATTGCTATAAAAGGAGATATGGGACAAAATATTCCATTCACCAAAGGAAAAGTCACGGTGAAACTCCATTTTCGAAAACGGTTCTCTCACGACTCGTAAGTAAGTCATGTATCCAGTGTACCGAGGGGTGGCTCGACAGCGAGGACACGGTTTAGGAGACATGTTAAAATCGGCCTTTCGTTCGGTGGCCCCGGTGTTGAAACCGATGGTGACACGCGGATTGCACGCCTTGAAAGATGCGGCACTGACGCAAGGCAAAGAATTTCTCCAAAATGTCATCATCGACAAACAAAACCCTAAAGAAGCCTTCATGAGGGCTGGCAAAAATGTCTTGCTGCAAACGGGCAAAGACATTTTAGGCCGACGAGACACACCTATAAATGCCCTGCACACTACCGAGTCAGGCATTCAGCAAGGACAAGGCAGAAAGAGACGACGACGAAGAAAACACCCTTTCACCAGACTTCAAGCTATAAAGGCCAAGAAAAGAAGAACCGTTCGAGACTTAGACGTTTTCGATTATTGAGAAAGAACAGAACAAAATGATGCACCGAGAGTCATGCGCCTGTTCCAAGACGGAACTGGATCTGTTTGCCATGCCCCCTACCATGATGACCATGCAAGAATCTCAGTGGGTGGAATTTCATCCCGTCTCCTCATTGGCCGATTCTGCTCCCATCGAGTTTGAAATCAAGGGACAGCCCGAAGATTACATCGATCTGAACAGCAGTTACTTGTATTTGAAAGTCAAAGTTCTAGATAAGGATAATGGTGAAGTAGCAGACACTGAGCCAATAGCTCCCGTCAACAATTTCATGCATTCCTTGTTCAGGTCAGTGGACTTGTACTTGAACAACAAACTGGTTAGCAGCAGCATGGATACTTACCCTTACCGTGCCTACCTGGAAAATCTCTTGACGTACGGAATAGATGCCAAGAATACTCATCTCAATGCTTGTGTGCTATGGGAACCTGATGAAGCGAAGGCGTTTGAGGAAACAGATAAAGACAATGACGGCTTTGTGGAAAGACGAAGCAAAATCCTAGGTGGAAAGAGTTTAGAACTGATGGATCGTTTGCATTTGGACATGTGGTTGCAAGAGAAATATTTGCTGAACGGGGTCAATGTCCGCTTGAGACTGAATCGTAGTAGTGCCGCTTTCCATTTGTTGGCTGATGCTGCTGCTGGCAATCCTAAAAGCAATATCGAGGAGGCCAAACTCTACGTACGACGCGTGGAAGTGTTACCCAAAGTAGGTAACGAAATCAGTCAAACGTTGAGCAGAACGACCGCCAAGTATCCCATACGACGTGTGGAAGTGAAAACGTTCACCATTCCCAAGGGACAGCATTCTATGATCGAAGATCATCTGTTTCAAGGACAGTTACCCAAGCGTTTAATCCTTGGTATGGTCTCGAATTCAGCCTTCAACGGAGCCTTCGTTGAAAATCCTTTCAACTTTAAACACTTCGACGTGAAGAAAATCGAAGTCAGTCGCGATGGCAAGACCTTGTGTACCCGACCTTTCGAACCTGACTTTGATCCCACAAAGATGAATTACTTGAGATCGTACTTGTCCCTGTACGAAGCCACCGGTCAGTTAGGAACCAACACCAGTCACGGCATTACGTACGAAGATTATGCAGGAGGCTATGCTTTGTGGGCTTTCGATTTCACTCCAGACCAAGGCAGCGACGAGGGACATTTCCACCCTATAAAATCTGGCCAGATTCGTGTGGAACTTCAGTTTGCAAAAGAACTACCAGCAACAGTGAACGTCATCCTGTATGCCGAATTCGATAATACCATAGAAATCAATAGTTTAAGAGAAGTCATTCTAGATTACTAGAAGCCATGGAAGACTGTTATCCCTCTTTACCTAGTGGAGAAAGTTTGGAGATGGAATGTGAGGAGACCATGGAAAAAGAAGAAGTGATCATGATGAAGTCGAGATGGCCAGAACAAGAAGCCCATTTAGTCTCCTGTTTTGCCAAACACTTGGTCGACAAAATGACAGAACTGATCAAGAAAAATTGTTACGGATGTCAAAACGATCATCCCAGTCAAATTCAACACGATAAATGCCTGATGTTAAGTCAAGAAGAAAAATTGGACGAGTATCTGGACGAAACTTGGAGTCTCATCTCGGACGAAGACGTGTTGCACCAGTGGTATAAAGACTTGCGTGAACATTCTTGTCCACCATTAACCACTCAAGAGATCCATCGTATCGAAGCTCTCCTGAATCAGAGTGAGGAAACAGAACGAATAACCGTTTATTCGTCAGACATTTTCAAGCAAAAAGTCAGGATCGAATTGACGACTTATTATTACCTGTGAAGAAGAAAAAAGCACATACAAATCAATGGATACCTGGGAACTTTATTACCTTTTGAACCACAGTTCGTATACGGCTTCTTGGAATCCTGTCGTCTGTGCTAAAGATGAACTCCCTCATCGCAAACCTAAAGACCATCAAGCTTACATGATCAACACGGACGACAGTCATCTCCCAGGAACCCACTAGGTAGCCGTTTACTTTCCTCAAGAAGGATGTGTGGAATATTTCGATTCGTACGGATTGCCCCCTTTGGAAGACGATATCATCGACTTTATGAGAAGAAATGCTCAAACCACCCGATTCAATAACGTGAAATTACAAGGCACAGATTCCTTGGTGTGTGGACAGTACTGTGTGTATTTTCTGCATCATCGCAGCCTGGGCTATTCCTTAGAACATTTAGTGACTCATTTTGATCCTCGTTCTTCTGCTAGAAACGATGTGAAAGTAGATCGATGGTTTTGTGACCATTATGCTTATCTTTTGTCTCAAGCTAGGAAACGTAGTGTCCATCAATGGCCTAATGATTTCCAACAGTGGAAATCACAATTTCATTCACAACGTTGTCAGCCCTGTTTAAAGTAGATGGTCAATTGAGAAAAAAATGTTAGTGATTTGAAAAAAATTGTTTGGTGTTATTATTATTATTGTTAAAAATGTTAGAGTTGTTGTTTAGTGTTAAGTGATTATTGAATAAAAAATGTTGTGTTTTGAAAAAAAATGCCTTTGTCTTTTGTTTAGCTATAAGAATGTTGGATTGATGCTCTTTTCATTTCTTACTATCCCTCTCATGACACTCACTGAACGTTGCGACTCGAAAACCGTGTGGGGGATGTTTTCCTTCACGTCCGCGCTTTGACTTTAAGAACCGGGCTTGTTTCCAGTCTAACCATCCATTGTCGACTCATCCTCCTAAGAAGATGTGTTCCAAACTAGCTAAGCTCAACGAAGCCTACGTGAATTTGCATAGGGTCAGACACAGTCTGATACCAAAGCCAGAAGAAATAGAGAATGTGAGAATGTTAAAAATCACTGAAGACCTAATAGAAGAACTCTTCAGAGAAGAAATGAACAGGGAAAAAGAAGAATGGACAGAGAAGTACAGACTTCAGAGACAGCAGCAACAGCAGCAACAGCAGCAACAACAGCAACAGCAGCAGCAGCAACCTGAAGCTGACAGAGGCTTTGTCGATTGCCGTATCGACACCAAAGAGTTCTTCTTCTCTTTCCGAAGAAGCAGACCTATCGCCAGAAAGTCTATCCTCAGGGGACATCGCATTCTTAGAAACTAAAAAAGAATGCCATAGCAAAACAAAAAAACAGCCCTTTTCAGGGCTACCCCAATACTCTAGAAAAGAAATAACGATCAATTTGCCAATGTGTGTAGGTAGAGTAGTGTGAAAATAAACACTAACTCTTTTTTAAAAAATTGTGAGGGTATGTGTTTGTGTGTTTGTGTTAGTAAGTGCTTAAGTAAGTTGGTATGGATAGTAGATTAAAATGATGTCTTTTTTTGGTGTTTGAGGTGTATATTTGGAGTTAGATTGGATTGCTTTGCGTATGTGGATAGTCTATTGAAGTGATTTATAAAAATTTTAAAATAGTGATGGGTAGCATAAAAAAGTGAGTGAGTGTTTCTTTTAGGTCCGCGCGTTGTTTTTTTTTTTTGGACATGATCTAGGTAAGATCAATTTTATGTTTTTAGGGGGATGTTTTCCTTCACGTCCGCGCTTTCAGTATAAATTGAAACTCGTTCGGCAGTCTAGCTACCCTTGTTGACTGATCAACACAAGAATGAATAGCAGAATTGTGAAACTGTTAGAACTCCAGATGCACCTGGAATATGCCAGGCGCATAGTAAACGAACTATCAGCGGAGGCTATAGTAGAAGAAGCAAGAGTAAAGAAGGAAGAGGAGGAGAGAAGAGAGAGGGAAGAAGAGGAAAAGAAAAGAGAAGAGAGGATGTCGTTCAATATTCCCGAGACAGAGGATTGGGGTGCTGAAGCGAATCATCCCGCCTCTGCACTCTCAAGACAAAAAGTAAAAAGAGACTGGAGTCAAAGATGTGTGTGTGGCGCCAGGCCAGGAAGGTGCAACCATTAGATAGGTGCATCTGGAGTTGAAAAAAAAACCAGCCCTATTCAGGGCTACCCAATACTCTAGAAAAGAAATAACTATTAATTTGCCAATGTGTAGGTAGAGTAGTGTGAATATAAACACTAATTCTTTTTTAAGATAGTGTGAGGGTATGTGTTGGTGTGTTTGTGTTTGTAAGAGCTCAGGTATGTTTGTGTGAATAGTAGATTATGGGTTTCTTAGCGTATGTGAAGAGTATAGTTAGGGTTATATTATATGAAATGAGAAAGTAGGGGGATGTTTTCCTTCACGTCCGCGCTTTCAGTATAAGAACCCACCACGTTCGTCGTTGCCACCAGGAACTCCATACACTCGGATAATAACCCCACCAAAAGTACAATCACCAAATGCCGAATAACATTTAGGCCAAAACTTGTCCCAAATCCACCGGCAGCCAATAAGGTACATACGCTCTGTACCGAAATAGGACAATGGGGACTACAAGCTGAACAACACCAATTAATAGACATAACACCATGGAAAAATAGGACTCCAGACATCAACCTGACAGCACAAAAAATTGGATCCAAAAACGAAAACCCAATAGGACTCTTAGCAGAAATACAAAAGATCATAACGGAAGAGTACCCGACTCATGTTAAAATCTACACAGATGGCTCCAAATCGCAAGAGTTAAAAAGAACGGGAGCAGCTGTGGTTATCCCAGAATATAACATCGAAATAACTGAAAGACTCCCAGACGACTGCTCAATCTACACAGCTGAATTTTGGGCCATAAATGAGGCACTAAACTGGATTACACTTTCAACCACAAAACAACACGTAATCATCACCGACTCCCTCAGTGTACTTAAATCACTAGAATCTGGTATTTCCAAAAGTAGAGCAAATCTCATGGAAAAAGCGCTACAAACAATAAGGGAAATAGATACCAAACAACAGAAACTAACATTCCTGTGGGTACCCTCACACATTAACCTACCAGGAAATGATAAAGCAGACCTAAGTGCAAAATCCAGCCTCACAAAAAATACCTATCTGACCATGCAATATAGCGTTACAGAAATATATAGTCAAATAACTCAGAAAATCAACCATAAATGGCAACAAACTTGGGACAATAGCATCAAGGGCAGACACCTATACCAATGGCAAAAAAAGGTGGAGAGACATATTACAATACCTAGAACACTGCCAAGCCCAGATATCAGAATCATAAATCGAATAAGGACCGCTAAAACCTTACTCAAGGGAAGCTTTGGAAGACATCTCAACAAAGGAATGGACAACCACACCCATTGTCCCCATTGCACCAGCACAGAGACCCTGGAACACGTTTTTAATCAGTGCACCTATTACCACTCGCACAGAATGGAATTTCAAAAACAACAAAAGAAAATCGGATCGCCCTACAAATATCCAGACTTCATAAATCCCAAAACAAACAGCAACAAAGACCTAACATACAAAAACATAATAACATACTTAAAACAAATAAACAAGTATGACAAGATATAACCCAATGAGTTGAGAGCATTAATTGCTAGCTGAAAAGCACACTCAAGGTAAAAAATACAAACAGGATACCAAAAAATACAGGCTACCAAACACACATCAATAACGAGAACAGGTACCTTTGAGAAGTCCCCAGGACCTGATTACTCAGCAAAGGTGCCTCCATACTCGATATATAAAAAAGAAGAATAACTAACTTTACAAACAATACAAATCTTTACAAAAAAAAAAAAAAATTATTAAATAAAATAAAATAGCAATTTTAAAAATAAAAACTAAAAATAAAATAAAATAAACTAACGAAAAGGGAAAGGGAAAAAAAACAACAAAAAACTATCTTTAAGAAAATGGGGAGACAGGCACCTTTGATAAGTCCACCCGGACCTGAGTATTCAGCAAAGGTGCCTGCACCCATAAAATTATTAAAATACATGCATGTACCAATCTTCCCTTCTCTACCTTCCAACTTTGCATGTCTATATTCTAACTATAACATCTAAGGTCTGACAACAAGAACAGAATACATTAACTCCCTAAATTTAGATATATAAGGTGACATAAGCCCAGTCATCAGGACCCTCCGCACAAGGCGGAACTAAACTAAAGTCACAACAAAACTTATCATTAATAACACACTACACAGGAAGCACAGGACTTTTTCAGACCACGTGCTGACAATTTTAACTATTAAAAAAAAAAAAAAAAAAATTATTATTATATTAGAGTTTGAGGCACAATGATACTTAAGATAATGGTGTGTGGCAGTTGAGCAGAAGGGGACTCCAACAAGAAAAGACCAGCAACCCACAACAACGATGACAGAAAGAAGACACAGACATCGGTCAATTGCCCCAAAAGAAGCTCTCACATTGGCTATTAGAGGGCTCTTCAGACATACCAAATTTTTTTGGCCCTAATTCAATATGATCATTTTTGGACACCGCCATCAAAATTCAAAACTTAAAAATTACAATACAAGAACTGAAAGTAACGGGTGACAAACACCTAATTGATTGGCATCATTTATTTTTTTATATACATACACAAAAGTACACTCTGTACATAAACAAAAGAAAAGAAAACTGCTATAGGTTAACATAACAAATCTAACAACTATCAAGATCAGGATAATTACAGTGGCTAACACGACATTGATATATTTAACGTCCATTAGTACAACTGGACTCGATTTAAACAATAGGCTTTGGCGTTTCTAACAACATGGACCTGTGACGTCGGGCTCCTCCTGGACTCATGCCTTCCCTCCCTTGCCACGGACAGACATTGTAATTAAGTAATGCGGTCATCGCATATAAACACGGGGATGTAGTGGCACCATTCCTACAAACCCGATCAAATAAATAGCCTGGTCATCAGGCATTAACAAGACGCAAAAGTACTAGTACGTAAGCGTCTATAATTCAATATTCATTCATTCATTTGTTGGAACCATTCTACGGAAGAACCCAAGGAAATGAGTATTGAACTATTTAATGAGCTAAAGGATAGTTGGTACTGGATGACAGATGCAGCCTATGTGGTGGAAAGGCTAGAGAAGGAGTGGATGCATGAAGTTACTAAGGACTTTGTCAAAAGTCAAGTGACGAGTCTAAAACTTGCCAGGGATCTGATTGTGGACATGATTGAAGAGGAAGTTAAAAAGTTAAGAGGCTTCATAAAACTTGACTATGTGAAAGTAGGTAAACTGAAAGAGGCCCTTGATTATGCTATTGAAGTGAAGTGTTTTTTAAAAGATATTTTGGAGTGGACAGAGTGGTCCTATGTGAAATGGGGTTTAAACCAAATGATGAAAGCAGAGGAGATGATGAGGAAAGTGATGAGAGAACAAGTCAAGATAATAAAAGAAAAGTGGTCAAAGGAAAGAAAAGAAGAAGAAAATAGAAGAAAAAAGGATGAATTCGAAAAACTGAACACAAACTGGATGAAAATCCAAGAGAAGTTCCGGGCCATGGGTCACCCGGACTGGCTGCCGGAAAAAGAAAAGAAGAAGAAGAAAGGAATGATGGACAAAATAAGAGGATGGTGGAAAAAGTTAAGAAGTTAAAAGAAGAAGAAGAAAAAACCCAAAGGCCCTTTTCAGGGCCAGCCATATTTCTCGAAAAGAGATAGTCTTTCCATTGCCTACCCCTTTTTTATTTTTTTTTTTAAAAAAAAAATCCCATGTTCAATTTCCCTTGACGCTATAAAGGCCCACTTTAGTGAAAGCCCTTGACGCTATAAAGCCCCACCCTGTTTAATTTCCTTTGACGCTAAAGTGCCCCACGATTTTTTCTTTCTTCATGTTAATTTCCCTTGACGGTAATCTAACCCACGATTTTTCTCCATGTTAAATTTCCCTTGACGGTAATCTTGCCCAAGGGGTCTTGTAATGCTAATTCCCATTGACCGTAAAGTGCCCCCCTTCACTATTCACCTTGTGACGCCAATCATATGGAGGGCCACACAATACGACTTGGCGGCCCGCATATGGTCCCCGGGCCGCGTGTTTGAGACCCTTGATATAAATTGATCTGAAATTTGAGATTGGGTGATTGCTATTGGCCGGGTTATTTTTCCACCAAATGCTTTGGTTGCCATGTACCACCATGTCGGCCAATTCTACGCGTCGGGTAATTCTGCGCAACGATACGTCATTTCTGTAAACATTTGATCACGTGTTATTTTGGGTCAAAAATCCATTTTGTATCAAGAAAGAATGCTCGCAATTTAATTAAGAAAAGTGATATTCATAAAGTGTACAAAAATATCCGGTAATTCGACTCGAAATGTATATGCAAATATGATTTCTAAATGTCAACATGAAGACCCACCCTATGACCTTCTTACATTGGTAACCCGGAAAATCCGATTTACTACGTATCTGTTAGAATCGTACAAATAAATGCATTACATATAGCATGGAAATATATACCTTATAACAACACTGCATTTTAATATAAGTTTCCATTTTTGCAAGAAGTTGTGCCACATGTACAAAAATCGTCTGCTACCCAACGTGTCAGTTTGCCGCTACAATATAAATTCTCAAGAAATTCGCCGGCGCATAGTCTTTTTTCTAAATTCTCCCCATAAGTAAGACGTTGCAAACACATTATATCCTATTCATTGTTGTTTCTCTTCCACATAATAGATTTTTTTTAAATATAAAATTTTGAACTTGACTAACTTTTTAAAAAAGATCGGTTTTGTTTGCTTAATAATCTTGCCATTAATTGGCATTATTACGATGAATTTTGTAAAACTAGCTATTAACCTGAACTAATTACTCGACTGAAATGCTGACAGATACAGTCCAAAGTAATGCATTTCATTCATATTGCCCGATTAATAAATATTACATCGTTTCAACGCTGTGCGCAGAAGAGGCCGACACATGGCGACTCAGGAAAACACGGGGGTGGTATCCCCTGTGTCCAAAATTTATGTTATTTTGAACAAAATATTCTGGTGACAATTGCCTCTTTTCAAATGGTAAACACTGCTGCATTTTATTTTCGTAAGTCGGTCGAATTCGGTATGCGTTTTGCTTTAATATTGGAGACGATAACCTTTAGAGCGCAGAAATGCCCGACAGCATTGTATAGCCTACCGTGTGCTGAAAACTGACATTAAACCCCACGCCTCCCAAACAGTGCCATAAATTTCGGAAAAACATTGTGACTCAAATCTTCTCTTGTTGTTGGTTTTATTTTTTGTTTGATTTGTTAAATCAATATCTGTTGGAGTATCTACGTCTCGCGGTACGGTTATGGGAATCAACATAGAAACCGGTAAACATAGTAGAGGCTCCTCCTACTTGGCGATTTCATTGGCTCAGTAGGGGAAAAGTCATGTGACAATATCATTGATACAAAAACGTGATGCGTGCAGTTGTAGTAATAGTGTTCCCGCGTAATGTTGTTGTCAGCCGGCTTATTTATCATCTTCAGTGGAGCTGTATATTGTAGTTTTACTTACTTCCAGTCTGTTTCATTTCAAGAAGGTACATTTTATTTTCCTACTGATACTTCCTTAGTATTAACATTGATTTATATAGGATTCTTTAAAGAATTGGGACGATGTAAGCAAGAAAACGTTTACTTTTATTGCCTTGCAAGTTGCTACACTATCGTCTGAACAATGTAATTTTTTCTTTCTTTCAGGAAATTTTAAGAAACTGTAGGATAGGAAAATGGCAGAAAGTGAGGTCACAGAGAAATCCCAAAACAATGGAGGCGATAACGAATCTAAATCGGTGAAACTAAAGAAGGAACTTGGACTACACAATGCAGTGGCTATTATTGTGGGGGTTATCGTTGGGAGTGGAATTTTTGTTTCGCCAAAGGGAGTTCTTTTGGAAGCAGGTTCTGTAGGGTCTTCGCTAATAGTATGGGGATTATGTGGATTAATTTCATTAATTGGTGCCACATGCTACGCTGAATTAGGAACTTGTATCTTGAAGTCAGGTGCAGACTATGCGTATATCATGGAATCGTTCGGGCATTTGCCAGCCTTCTTGTATCTGTGGGTTGCCTTGATAATTATAATTCCCACAGGCAATGCTATTACTGCCTTGACATTTGCAAATTACATTCTTCAACCATTGTTTCCTGATTGTGAAGCTCCAGCCATTGCTGTCACGTTGCTTGCAGCCCTTTGTATAAGTAAGTAGCACGTTTCTTATTTATTTACAAAGTCTGTCCTGTAGTTTAGTATACACTCCACATGGTATTAATTAGATTCATCTTTTATTTAATACACATAAATTGGTTACTGATTGGAATTTACACTCGCACAGGTGTTGAGCGACTTTAGATCTTTTGTTTAGAAAACAATCTAGGAAAATAACGTTACGAATTGTACCCACTTGGCGCCTCATGAGTGATGCAAGCGTCCATGCGCTTGGATGATGCAAGCTGTCGAGTCGTACACGTGGGTTTACCGTGGAAAACAAAAAACATTCATTGCATCATGCTCGGGCCATTTGACTGCAGTTATTTTAACAGATATCAATTTGTGTTGATAGTTACAAATAAGGGTTATGGGTGTTTTTAAGTAGTTATGAATTGTTTACCTTTACTGTATAAATAGGTGCATAGAAACGCACTGGAACACTATGGAAAGACTAAACGCTATTTCAGTTTAATTTAAATGATATCGTATTTACTATATTGCATCATTGCTTGCGTAAACCTTATTCCGGTCACAGGGGCTCGTTACAAAGAAAATCAAGGGATGGGAGGTTCTAATCTAATTACAGGTTAGAACCCCCATCCCTTGATTTTCTTTGTAACGAGCCCCTGTGATCTACACTTCGCGTAATATACCAAGTTTGGTACCGATATTTAGCTCAGACATTGGACTTTGTATGCTAATACAAAGTTTGAATTACAGTCATAGCTTTAAAGAATGCCAGACCATTTTCTCACGCTATCAATCGACGTGTCTATGATCGTCCACTCTTAATATGCAAGTGCAACGCACTTAGTGAAATAGTGACCCCTTAATGGTGGACAGAAAAATCAAGTCAGTAGGCGTAGCACGTCATTTCGGTGGTATTGTACATGTATGATTTATACGTAAAATGTAAGCAACGCTAAAAGCCCCTGTCGTTTTATTCGTTTGTTTTCATTTATAAAAAAAAACCGACCTATTTCATGCTCAGGGTAACGGGCACTTTCGTTACATAACAAGTGATGCAATAGCAAATTGTACAGGCAAGAATTGGAGAGCAGTAAGAAAAAGTTCATTCCAAAAACAGATGGGAATCAGCAGAAAAATGAAATAGTGACTGAATTTTAAGTAAACAAAACACGAAATTTTTTATATTTTATTTTACTTTTCGTTACATGTAATGACACTGATTTGTAAATTTACATGCTGCAAATGATTGCATTTATTTCAAATTGGCATTATATTTTGTGTGTTGTAGAATAGTATGTATTAAATTTAGTTAAGTTGGCAAGCACATGTGCTTTAATAATAGTGGCGTCAATCAAATGCATTTGGCTAATTCATGGTTAGATTATCGCACTATTAGTGTTTGGAGTTAAATTATATAAGGATGTGATGACCAAAGTAATAGACGAACTGCTATTTTAAGATGGTATTCGAGGGTAAACTCAAGATATACAAACATCAATAGATGAGGATTGATTGCACAATGGAGTTGTATGCTAAGAAATAGATAAATACAATTGTTTTTTAAAAAATAGTTATTTTATCTTTGCTCTTGTGTAGTATCCATTTTCAGTAATAATTTGCATACATTTAAATAATGCATTATACATTCAGCTAATGAAAATTGCGCATGTTTTTTATGTGGGGTTTATTTAGTATAAAGAAATATTCAACATAAATATATTTTTGAAAAGCATTAACACCCAGAGCAGTATAAATCTATGAGGTAAAACATTAAAACATTAGCTTACTCACCATTGTATAGATAGAAAAAAAAAATCTGCAACGAGCCCTGATTTCACGATTTTTATTATTATTACAAGCCACTGGCAAGAGTCTGTTGTGCAATTTATTACACGTGGCCATCTGTGTTGTTGATATTTCCTAATTGCACATGAATAGGCATAAACCGGTTTAACAGATCACCGTGAGGGTGAGTAAAATTTTCTTGCCATTATGTCCAGTGTGACCTTTCAGGCTGTTTGAGTAAGTCTATCAGACTTTCATTAACCAGTCACTTTCAGTTTATATAACCAGAACTTCATGTGATTTGTAAGAGATTGTTACATTGTGTTGACGATGATGTATTTTTGTTTAAACTAAACTAAGGAAATCTCTTTGGTGATAAGACCATTGCCTGTTGTTTGCCATTATGTCTTTTATACTTATTCACATTTAGTATTTTGCAGATTTTCCCAATATTTTGTATTATGTATCACAACACAATATCCTGTATCATAAGATATTGTAATACAAAATTTCTGGAGCGGCCCAGTCCAGTCTGCTAGTGACTGCATTGGAAGGTTGTTTTTTTTAAATAATAAATGTGTATGTAAAATGTAATCCAGGTATTACAAAATATGCAGTGATATTTTTATTATTGTAGAGTAACAAACGAGATTTCAAAAGAAATTAGTTGAAAATTATTTCTTTATAAAGACTTTAATGCTGTTTTTGGATGGTTCATGTAATTATTACTTATTTTGAAAGCACAATCAGCCTGATCTGCATAATATATCTTGTCAGGTACTTGCTATTATAAACAGTTTTGTGGTTTTATTTTGGACATGTCAGTCCTGATAATATATGGAGCACAAACTTCTCATTATTTGGAAGTGGTCATTTTAAAATTAAAAGTACAAGGCTAATTCAACATATAACAATTTTTTTTTTTAGTGTTGTAAAAGTAAACGGTTCTGCTGGAAAAGTGTACTGTAATTTTAGCCACTATCCAGATGGTAATGAAATTGTTGAAAGTGGTTGCACTTTTTTTATTTGTTTGGCAATCATTAATGATTAGGTCACTTAAAAAATTCTGAAAGAAACTTTAAGAGAATTAATTTTTTTAAATGTTTGTTTATTAAGGCCAAAAAAGAAAGAGAAATTGCCTACATTTTTATTAATTGGTGATGTTAGAAATTAGCTGCATTTGTTCTGCCCTTGCCGCTTCATTTCATGGAAAAGCCTGTAGCAGCATAGTTCAATTTAAAACTTGGACTGGGGAAGTATAATTTCTATATATCAATGAAATTAGAAAACTTGAGGATTTTCCAACTGTCATATATGAGGAATGTTATAAATCAGTCAGCTGTTTTGTGGGAGACAGTATATACATGCATACGGCAGTTTTTATTTGTTCCATTACATCTGAATGGTATTTTTTGTTGTTGTACCGATTGCCACGCTTTCTTTCACATAATCACCTATAGCCAAACACAGGTATGTTTTAATCAAATGATGCTGGTGCAATCCGGATTTTAGTATTTGCTATTCAAGTATTCGCCGGCTTGCTTGATTTTGACTTACACGAATTTGAAATTACTGATTTCAGGTGAATTTATTTAAAATGTATTTTTTTAGCGAAGACTAGAAAAAACTATTGAAATTATTTGTTAAAATGAAACAGAAATACAATTTATGAATAGCTAAAGTGAATGGTATTAAATTAATTCCATTACATTTTTTCAATGAAAATTAAAGGCAGTGGAACCAAATATTTCAATTTATGCGAGCATTCTACGGGACAAAACTATTGCTCATAAGTCAGGGTTTTAGCTGTAAGTGATTTATGTATATATTAGTGTAGAATGGCACATCATCATAATTAATGGCTGTATGGTGCAAATTAAAAGTAGAGTTCTTAAAGCGTAAAAAAAATGAAGAATTGCACATAAATTTTAGGAAGATAAGCCCTTCCAAATGT
The DNA here is from genome assembly GCA_028554795.2 of Sinohyriopsis cumingii. Classification (NCBI taxonomy): domain Eukaryota; kingdom Metazoa; phylum Mollusca; class Bivalvia; order Unionida; family Unionidae; genus Sinohyriopsis; species Sinohyriopsis cumingii. Next base: position 120,596,737 of record CM068835.1, on the reverse strand, counting down.
AAACATGAAGCAGGATAATATATGAAAGGTAAATATGTTATAATGTTGTAATATGTTAAAAAATGTAATATAAATGTAAAAAATAAAAATCCATAAATAGATTTTATTTGAACGTAATTTGTTTTGAATTTTTCAGCCATTCTCACATTTATCAACATAGTCAGTGTGAAATCCGCCGTTCGTGTTCAAGACATTTTCACAATAGCAAAAATCCTTGCTTTGGTCATGATCATCATCACAGGCATGGTCAAGATTTTTCAAGGTGAGTAACGACAGTGATAATAATGCATGTGAAAACTTAAGTTTGAAAAAAGAAAATGTGTTGATGACATCACGATTTATATAATGTGCATTTTTCCAGTGATCACAGTGAGAACATGTATGCGATTACAGATGTAAAGTTCATTTAAGTTGTGAGCATTTAATGGAGGTAACATAATATGTTGATAATTTTATTTTATTATAGGTAGTTACCATATGATGTACAGCATGTACTTGCTTACAGTTGAGTAAAATTGAAACAACAAAGATCCTGATCTGTCCTAGCATAATACACTTGCAGATTAGGATCTGTGTTCACTGACTACTCCTAACAAGCTGTATGGACCCAGATCTTGCAGTGCATTTCATGCTGGTAGATCTGGGTCTGTGCAGTTTGCAGTTGGACTTGTAAGCGAGTATATACGGTAGTTACATTCCCGGTAGTGCTGAAATGAATACCCGACTGTACTATTCAGATAATTATAGCTAGTATTCGGTTCCTGTCTGAATATTTATTGTGACGTTATATTGAAATATTTAATATCACTGCCACCATGGGTTGAATCAGAAACATCAGCCTGTCGAATTTCAGCACTTAAACCCACCTGATTTATGTGTAGCCTGTTGGAATTCAGTGTGCTCCCATTCAGTTTTGGGTGCATGTTACTATGTATATAGTTTGGCTGCCTGGTGACACTATATATTGCAGGGGCTATCACTAAAGTTTGAGTAACTTGCAAGGCATGTTAAACTGGACAAGATAAAATTGGCATCAAATGATACAGCATACAATTGACTACCAATTTCAAGTTTGAATATTCAACAAAAATCATTTTTATTCAAATATTTATTTCAGCACAAAAACCCATACTTGATGACAAGTCCACTGTCTGTTTTGCCACAAACTTTCAAAATGATTACTTTGGATATATCCATCTCATATATTTTGCTAAATTTATTAGGATTACTAATTGGTCCTAATTTATTAGAATTACTAATTGGTCTTAATTTATTAGGATTACTAATTGGTCTTAATTTATTAGGATTACTAATTGGTCTTAATATTGTGCTCCTGGAATGTAACTACCATATTTTCCTCACTAACTATTCACTTGACTGAATTGTCTACTACTTTCAAGATAAGATGTTAACAGTACATTTTCCAGACGTGCACATCAAGTTTGAATGAATTCAGTATTTTTAATTATGTACAGTACTTTAAATCTTAGTTTTAATTGGAAATCTTTAAATATTTTAATGCCATTGAAAGCAGTTTGATAGCAAAGCATACTTGGTTTGGATAATTGTACAATTTAATTTTGTGAGGTATTTTATTTTTGAAACGTGAATGCTTTTTTAAAAAATGCTGTCTATGAAAGGCACCTCATGGCTATTCTAGTGAGGATGACCAGTTGCCCACTGGTCTTAAAATATATACTGTGTAAATATTTATTTTCATGCCTGCCAATTTTCATGGTTTTGTGAAAAATTGTTTTTATCGGTACCCGAATTGCATTAGGAAACTGGTCTTGTAGTACAGATGTGAAAGCTTATCTCCTGGGCTTGTATAATATCTAAACAACATGATTGAATTATTGCCCCAGGTTCTATACTAGGGCTGTAACAGTTGCCAGGATAATGATTGCTGTTTTCAGTATTAGCAGTAACTGGTTACAAAATTTGGTAACCACTTGACCAACACCCCCTGTCACCATAACAATAAAATTATTTGGTAGGCAGATGTTTTGACAGATCGAAAACACCTTTTCCTTCCAGACCTTCATAAATACATTTTAAAGTGCCATACCAGTGTAGATAAAGTAAATACATTTCAATATTATTTGAATAGAAAATCAAGTCTGGAAGAGGTATAAAAAAAACCCGATGAAATAATTCGCCATAAAAACTGAGAAATACGCTCAGGTGTGTTTTGGAAAATAATACACATCGGACCAATTTTATCGCTCGGTAATTTCCGGAGTGTGTAGATCGCCTGACGCCATATTTTGAACATACACATTACTTCCGTTTCTATTGAAACATAAACAAAGAACTTGTTTCGTTCCATATTAGCTAGTTTGAAAAGTTTTATCATCACAGTCATGCCAAGAGGAGATCGTGGAGGTACAAGCAAGGGCAGCGGGGTCAGGTGTGTTACAGCGAATTGTTGGAATTCAAATGCTGATGGGTTTTCCATGCATTCCTTTCCAAAAGACCAAGCACTTCGTCACAGGTAGACAGATTTTGAAACAATCAAAAGAGCAAACTGGGATGGTCCGACTGAGTTTTCTGCCCTCTACTCCTTTCATTTCACACCAGAATGCTTCCCATTTACTAGATATAGGTATAGATTTGATGTTGAGCATATGGGTAGGGCACCAAAGAAAGTCAAACTCAATGATGCTGCTGCTCCGTCATTCCACTGAGTGAAGGAAACTGACAACCAAGCCAAGGTAACTGCAAATGTATCAGAAACTACAACACCAAAGCATCAGCTGTGAAGGCTTGAAATGTTGTCACCATCAGAGGAAGTAACTTGTTAAGTGTCACCACCAAAGAAAGTAAGAAGGGGCTATTCAAAGAGAGAAGTTGCAAGGGTGAGTTTTTAATGACATGTACCATTTTATATATATATGATATTCAACAGATCAGTCACTGCAACATTTCCATTTCTACCCTGTAGAACGTTCTTTCATAGTTTTAAAAACAAATGCATTAAATATCTAATCAATCAAGAACTGAGATATAAACAGTGGATAAATAGTCACAGTTTTCATGTTGCCTTCAACTTTGTTTGACCATGTGAATAGAAAAATCTTTCTGCTGGTAGATTTAGAAGGCCTACATATATTTTTCATTGTCGGACAAATGTGTGAATCAGATTACATATACATATTTACAAACATGACGAGGTTTATTCCCATCCGCAATGAATAAAAATCTGAATAACACAAATGTGGTAGAAATTTTACAATATTGTGTTATGATTTTTTCAGTGGTGGTGGTGGTGGTGTTGTCATGTTCAACAATTTTTCAGTCGTATCTTGGCAGCAATCATTTAAGTCCATCAAGTTTTTCAGTTAGTAGATCTATTTCTTATTGATCAATGATATTTGGTATGCAAAAGCATCTTATGGAGTACATGTCATATAGGCATGCAACTTTGCCTAACTGTATTGGTCTAGTAATTTATTGAATTTAGATACATTTGTGTTAGTGCACACTTTAATTTTCATGCAAGATAGCATAAAACAAAGCTTTGATGAATATATTTTATAACTTATAGGATCTAAAGTATTTGAAAAGCTTGAAGAGATTGTGACAGCAGACAAATGAGAAAATATGTACCAATGCTGTCATCTGGACAACAAGCTTCAATTATTTTGCACCAAAGATGATTGGTTTCTCCTATCATGGAAAGCTTTCAAGGTAAATCTTAAATTATTGCACAAAATAAATACTGATCAGGTTTTTCAGTGTTTTATTTATAATCCAATATATTCATATTCAAATTAAGTCATAGATATCAAGATCTGATATTTTGATATCCTACAATGTAAAATTGTATAACAGTTTTTAGTGTTTTGGAATGTTTACAAATAAAGTATCTATAAAAATAAACTATCTGTATTCTGATAGAATGATATACTGTAATTTGCATCTTTATTTACTTTGAAATATGCTTTAGCTAGCTGCATTGCATTTTAATGAAAACAGCCAAAGAGAGAAAGCATGCACTAAGGATGTGAGAGCCAGATATAAAATACTGTATCCAAAGTACAAGAAAGGAGAATACACTGTCAGGAAAATCCTTGTTGACTCAACATATGGCAAGAATATACATTAGTAATTATTGAACATAAAGGCATATATCACTTAGAAATATAAATAACGTTGTACCAAGTGTAAGTACTTATATTATTTTTTTTTAATTATTAAATTCAAACAGTAAAGGCAAAATATTTGTTAAAGTTGACACTCCTTTAATTTTAAAGGTCATGAATTTTCCCTGTGGTAAAATAATAAAAATATGCAAACAATTGTAAAGACAAGTACTTTTAATTCATGTATTAACTTCAACAAAAGGTTGCAAATTTTGGCTTGTACAATTCAATGCATATTAAATTTAATTTGCAGATTATGTTGAATGTCTGATGAAAATAGCATTCACAATTGGACGGGTGTCTCACATGAATGATGGAGTAAAACTTATGGTAGATGTATCACCACCATTATGTAGGCTGTATGAGAGGCCTGACAAGGATATTGCTACTCAAAATCTTCTTAACAGGTTTAATTGCTGTCAGCCTCATGAAAGCCAGTGTAGTTCAGGTTTTTATCAGGAAAGGCAGTACGGATCCTCTGAACAAAACATGATAGAATGATGACCCTCACTTCCTTGCCCAAGAAGTGCCAACACCACTGAGCAAATTGTCTATATGCTGTATACCGATGTCTTATGAAATAATAATTTGAAAATTGAATTGAAATAAAATATGCTTTATGCATTAGATCAAAGTTGGAAATCAAAAGTTTTAGTTGATAGTAGTGGCCCAGTGTGGTGATTTATCATTATTTTGTACATCAATAAAGTTAAATGATTCCAGTATAATCTGTGCATGCATATATATATATATATATATATATATATATATATATATATATATAACCATCTTATATTTCAACACAAAAAAATGAAATAAAACAATATCTGTACATGTGTATGTGTTGTTTTGTTTGGCATGATTCATCAGTATAACTGGTATAAAGGTCAGACAGTGTAGGCCTTCAGAACATGGGTTCAATCCGAGATGTCATAAAATGACTTGAAAAAGTGGTTTATTTATTTGCTGTATTAATAACCCCAATACTTTGCTGTCATGCATAGATCATGAAAGCAAAATTTATGAAAACAAAAGAACATGAAAAATTACTCAGACATTTTACTTACTCATTTCCTTGTTCTGGATGTTCTCCAAATTGTTATCTATAATGGTGGTATGCAACTTTTAAAACATGAATATCAAGACAAACTGCAATGAACCCTGGATGGTGTGTTATACACTGTATCCCCTGGTATTCATTGCGGATACTTGTGACCTTCTCTGTGTCACAACAACATACACATTCCCTTGCTGTAGGCATTACCAAACAATGTCCACAAAATTACACATAAAATAGAGTTTTCTTCTTTAATGCATAGTGCTGTGCTTGTCAAATTTAATCTCATATTTATGAACACATCAGTAGCACAGTACAATGACACAAACTGACTAAAGTCAGGAACAGATAAAACGTTATGTACAGCACTGTAAAGTTAAATTAGATATGAAAGAAAATAGAAGTTGCAAGATGATGCTTACCACAGACAAAAAAGGTTTATTTCATAGTTTATCAAAATCAACTATTAGCATACATATGAGAAATTCAAAATATTAACTTACAATACAGCGTACAGAATATGAATTCAGTTTTAATGTCATGAGGGTAATATCCTGCCTATTTCAATAGTTGTGCCAAAGCGGACCTCCTCTCCTAGAAATCTCAAGTACTTCTAAACCATATCAACTTGTTCACAGGTTTTAAACGCTTACAACTGTGATCCGATGTACCTTTTACTTATCAACGTATAGATACGTCTCTACCCATGAAATGCTATACACTTGTGCAGCCTTTATTGCAAGTGAGAAAAAAATCCAGATTTGTAAAGGAACAGGAGACTGTCAATATCTTATATTTATTTGTCGTAACTTAGGCCGTAGACATATTCAGGAAACAATTACCATGAATTGTCCATCAATCTATCTTGTCTTTCTTCTTCATCATCTTCATCTGCAACTTCGAATTGTTCGGTATTGGAAATATAGGGTTCAAACTGGTACGGATTAATATGGGTGATGATACCAACTGAGCCTTTGTTTACAACAAGTGTTCATAATGTGATGTCACGCTTTGTTTTCACTAAATACCAGAAGTGGTAGGCGGTTGCATTCGGTTATTATCGTAAACAGGTGCAAACGCGATATTAGGTAGGCTGCCATGCAGTTATTACTGAAAATTTTTCAATCAGATATTTTACATTCGTATTTTGAATATATAATCTCTTTCACCAAGAAATAACTGAATAAATGTAGATACACTGTTGTGGCACTTTAATCATGAGAGTCCTGATGCAATCCAGAGCTGTACATGTTCTGTAATCTGCTATTCTAAGATATAATAAAAAGAAAACAAATACCATCTTTTTTCAGATGTTATGTGAAAACCCTATTTTCTTCTTTTGATAGTACAGGCATGTTGTTGTTTTACATTTAAGTATTAGCAAAATCATAACACAAAGGCAACTGGCCCATACTAAATTGCTGGTAGATTACTGCAAGAAGCAGCTATACGGCCCTCTGAGACTCTTCCAAATCTCTTAGAAATGGGTAAGATTCCCAACCAGCCTGGTTACTCAGTCTTCAGAAAGGGAAACTGTTCAAAACCAGGAAACTATCAGCTCAAATCCCTGACTTCAGGCATATGTAAGACACTGAATTGCATCATAAACAGCTCCATTGTGTCACATTTGTTAATTTATAGTAGCAACTGCCAGTATGGATTTAGGAAACGAATATCATGTGATGCATTCTGTCCATGAAGAACCTAGCTAATGGCTTGGATGAAAAACCTGCAGATTTATGTGTCTGTCCTGTTGGATTTTCACAAGACCATTGCCAGAGTGCCTAATCAATGCCTTTTAAAGCTTCATTACTGTAGTATAAGAAACATCATGCGTGATTGAATTGAGGCCTTTCCTCTTTAATTTGTCACAAGAAGTTGTTCTAGACATTGGTAGTGCAAAATATCACCATCTATGATGTCCTGTCCTGGAGTAAGCTTACTAGCAACATTTCTATAATTAAAAAAAGGCAGAATCCACCATTGCTTTCTCCTGGTGTAACACAAGATCCAGCCCTCCTAGGGTAACATATCTACCCTTGTGCAAAACATTATCAGTACCATCCAAATGTAGTCCAAATAAAATTTGTAGGTTTTATGGTGCATTTATAACATAGATTATATCATGCTGAGATAAGTGCGGATGGGTGACATGAAATACATTTTAATAGGTGAAATAATAATACAATAAAACCTGTCATAAAAAACCACATTCTCAATGTGTCAAAAGATTTGGTCTTTCATGACAGGTTCTTATATATATATATATATATATATATATATATATATATATATATATATATATATATATATATATATATATATAATCACATTTTTTTAAGATATCTTCTTACATGACCAGAAATAAAAATTATAAAGTAATGGTCATTGAACAGAAGTTTTGAAATTGATCATTAAATATTTACCAAATATGTACATCTTAACTTCTATTCTTGTTATGTTTTCTTAAGGAAAATCGATGTTAATAATTTATTTCACCAGGATTTTGTTGATCATAAGTGCCATCATATAAACAAACTTGTTCTTATTTTTCATACTGTTATAGGTAACACTGAGAACTTTGAAAATCCATTCTCAGAGTCAGTTTCCCACCCAGGGGGCATGACTTTGGCCTTTTATTCAGGGCTCTTCTCATTCTCTGGCTGGTATGAACTGTTCTGCTTTTGGCATGTTGGAAATCGTGGAATGTAAAAATAATGCCCAAATTACCCATGGCAGAGTTGTATTTTAAATAAGACAGACACAAGCACAAAACATTTGTAACATTTAGAATGAGAATGAATACAAGAACATACATTTTATGTTAGCAACATGAATGTAATTACCAACCTAATAAAATACGTTTAATTTCCACCACTATTGAAAACTTGAGATTGTATTTTAAAAATAAAATATTTGATGTCTTCACTCTCGCTGAATTCCTCCAGGGATTTTCTTTAGCAGTCCTGGCAACTTGAAAATTAGAAAACATTCCAACCAAACTTTGGTTCGTTCCCAGATTAAATGTGTACATGGTTTTGGTCCAGTCCAACCAATAATACTGCTAAGCATGCTAAAATAGCAAGGGTGAGTGTGTGTGTGCGTTGTCCACACAAAGTGCATAGATTGGATGAACAAATAAACAATTAAATGAATAAATGAAATTTGTATGAATAATGAATGAATTAATAAGTAAGGAGTGATAATTTCTTTTATCTGTTTGTAAGAAACAAATCTGTAAACAAATAGAAGTATATAAGTTTAATTTTGATGTGCAGTTTCCACTGGGATGAAAATGACAATTTATTACTTTAAAAGAAACCATTATTTTATGTCCACAACATTATGCTGACTTGTTGCAGTTCTGGTGAGTTAAAATTTTTTTATTAGTAGTAGCCATATAAAAATGTATTGGAAAAAAAACATTTTCTTCATACCATTACTGGAAACATGCATTTTGTATTAAGGCATAATAGAGCGCTTCTTTACTATAAGACTTGTCATTATTCTGTAATGGAGCTATAACTCTTCATGCTGAGTGCCTAGCATAGCAGCTGTTTGTACCACTTTTATAAGTCATTGGTATGACTTGACTGGGGTTCAAACTTGCGATCTCATGCATCTCAGGCAGATGCTCTAACCACTAGGCCACCAGAGAGGTGTATTGTTGAAAGTATGTTATTTTTTCAAAAGATTTTTTTGGAAACAAAAGTAACAACTTTTGAGATATATTATGATATAGGTCCATCAGGACCAGTGTTGTACGAGTGTACAATGCAAAGGTCTCCTGGTCCCCAATATCAGGGACACCTTCCCTTGAGACCTCAATGGGAGAGGACCCTTGACCCCACCCCACCCCGTTTTCTTCCAGTTATATTTTATAGAGGACCAAAATGAAGTCTGTACACATATACTGGCTTCCCTCTGGTACATAGTCATACTTTCGATGTGAAACTTAAAAAAATTATCCTTTTTAACTCATTTACGCGGCAGGAGTTAGTAGCCTACTGCCAAGCTCTGTAGTGTCAAGGTCATGTATGATACACTAAAGTGGGTGGTATTATAGAAAGGTAGACAGATGTAGCTCTACAATGATACCAAATAATCTGGACATTCTAGTTGCATTACAAAATACAGAGGGAGAAACCTAAAAAAAATTACCCGATTTTTCCCCCATCCAAAATTTGGCCATAGTCAGAATCAGATTTTGTGTCTGGATTTTAGAAATTTTGGCCTCATGTCTAAGGCAGACCAGTCTGAACTGCAGACAGACAGGTGATCCTTTGCAAAAAGTAGAATAAGATGGGCATTTAGAATAAAGAGTGGTCTCGATACGAAACTGATGGGTCCATTACGCAAACAAAAAGAACTTCTTTTACCTTCTGCTCATGAGCAAGTTAAATGGCCAATGAAAAACGATGTTTCTAACACAACTAGGCATTAGGTTAATGGGAAATCTCTTAGAAGTCAATGTATTAGGAGGTATTCAAAAATAGCCCCCAAAATGCGTTTCCTACTCGAATTTCAGGCGAAAACGACAAATACCTACAGGGATTAATGAGTTAAGTCAGTTTCCTCTTACCATTTTCGGCCGATGTATGAAGCACTGCTGTTACAAGATAGTCGACATTACATAATAAGGGAGGCAACTATAAAATCCAATAGATGTCCCTAGGACAAAAACACTGAAGTATCTGATCAATCCACCAAGGTGTAGATATGGTTAACATATCAAAACCTTTGCAAGTGAAGATGATGATATCCTAAATAAGTGAAATTAAAACATGCTATTTATGATATATCTTGGGTTTTGATTGTTATTATTTTCTAGCAGGTACTGCACTGTAATTACTAATGCATCCAATAAAAGTTGAATGTGTTGCTGAATGAAGTGCTTTTTACTAATAATTTCTCGGGCTTCAGATAAGTTTGGAAGGTTTGCTTCCTCGTGCGAAACCTTTTAATTTCTTGCAGGATTTAAAGTCACCTTAATGACCTTGGGCATGCACACAGAAGGTGAAACGGTTCAGTTTGGTCTGGATTAGACTGCGTCCTGCTTAGGGTATTATAGTACGTGTCCAGACTAAATACATTAGACTGCTCCCAGTAGTAAATGTGTAGGTGTTCAGTTTTTTTAATGGGGGATGGGCCAAATCAGTTTCACTCGATGCAGACAATGATTTCCCATAGATTATATAATTTAACTGAGCATTCTACATTTTTTGGTCTACAATATATTTTATTGTAAATGTGCCTAGCGATGTTTCACATCGATGAGAATTGCATGTGATATAATTTTGTAACAAAATGTTGATTATGATTGAGGGTTTTTTGTGGGTTTTTTCTTTGCAATGCATGACATCCATTTTGCTTTTACAGATTAATAAAAGCTTCAGTTGATTGATGGATTCATAAAGCTAAATGTAGACTTACTATGGTACGTTTCTGATCTGTTATCATTGGGTAAAGAGTGTACCACCTGGTCTTGTTAAAATTGATGCCTATGGATGCTGCTAAAAGTAAAATAAAAACTAATTTTTGGATGGTAATTATTATTTTTTTAATAAGTTTCCAAAAGTTCTTACTGATATATGATTAATGGGAATAGACTGTACAGTATATACAAGATGCATTCTTTGATAGTTGCCCTGTCATAAATGGTCTCATTAATCAGACTGTGTAGCCTGTGTAATCATTATTGTTGATGTACCATATTTACACATGTAAAAGACACATCAGTGCCGTAACTCAAGAGGTGGTTAAAACCAATTCTCGCCATTTTTCCCAGTTCTTTAGTGCCCTTTGGGTATCTACAAATCCCATACCTGTCCACTCCTTAATGCTGTCTTCTCACCTCTTTTTCTGTCTGCTTCTTCTTCTACACCCTTGTACTGTGTCTTGCCAGAATAAGACACATCCAACTGCAAATAACATACACCCAGATCTGCCAAATTATGATAAGACCAGATGGTGAGCCAGATAAATTTGTCACCAATTTGTGGTGGTCCATTATCAGGCAAAGATATGCTTTTTTGTGAATATGAGAAATGTGCTTATCCTTGAACATAAGCATATAATAGAATAAATATGCTATATATTAGCCAGCCAGACTAGTCCATTATGCATGAGCAGATACAAAATATGTACATGCTATATTCATCTATTCATGGCAGGCAGCAAACATGGTTGACCCAAATATGTTTGTAATTTGTACTCATTGCAGGATGTCTGCATCATCACTTCCACCATCCATCCACATGTCCACATTTGCAACTGACTAGGCCAGTATTGGCTCAGGTATCCTGAGTGCAGTTTGATCAGTATTGTACCAAGGTACATAGTAAATCCTTATAATGACCAGTACAAACACTTTAGATCCAAATCTGTGGCAGGCTAGGGTCCATGCTGTTAATGCTTTTTATGGTACCAGCTGGACTGGGTAAGCCTTTGATCTGTTGGTGCATACCATATGTACACGCTTTAAAGACAAGTCCAACTGCAGTTAGGAGTAATCAGTAGGACAAACAGCATAGACCTGATCTGCAGGCACATTATGCTTTGTCAGATTAGAATCTTTTTTGTTTGTGGTTTGACTTGACCTATTAATGAGTATATGGTAGTGGTATTTAGACATTTGGATCAACACTGTTTGCTTACGAGAGTGAATTGTATAAAAGATAAACTGGTACACTGTAATACCAGTATCAGATCAAAACTACTTACAACATACTTCATGAAAGAGGACTTGTTTTTTTAAGTTTTATTCTCACTTCAAATTTTACATGTAGATTTAGTAGTTTAGTCTCTGATCTTTCAGAATACAGGTAAGTTTTGAAGATACATGTATTTTCATACAGTGAAGTCTTTCAAATTTGAAACCTCCACAATCGGAAGACCCAATAAAACTGATTTATGTTTCTGATCCTGAATATTTACTTCTAAAATTCCAGTGACCTTTGTTAGAACTCTGTGGTCAAAAACAAAATAACAGAAAGAAGCAATATGAACAAATTTAGTAAAACTCTACAAATAATTGAATTATAAAAATTAAAAAATGAAAATTTAAGAGGAGCCTAAAGTCTTATGAATCAAATCCAGAATAATCATGAAGTCCAAAAGAATTAGGTGTTTTGAAAGAATTTCAGAACCTTGAATGTACTAGTCTGCCAACAGTCCTGATGTATCACAATGGCATTGTCCAGAACTCTTCTGAATAATTCACAGTAGACCCAGAATATTATTTGAGTCTAATGAGCACTTTCTAATTCCAGTGAATAATCTAAACAAATATTTCCTCTCAAATAATATTAAAACACAACATTACATAGATCTGTGGAATGATGTTACAACAAGAACAAAAAGAAATAATGAAAAAAATTGTCCAGCCCTACCTACATGTTTAGTAGCATAAGGTGAAAATGCATTTTGTGCTTAATGGTTATGTAATGTTTTTGCAAATATCCCTGTCATAAAAGTACTTCCCTGACATAACTGATCCATTTGAAAATAATCCCAAACTAATAAACAAGTTCATTGTTAATGATTGTAAACACATATTTCTTGATCATACACAGTCTACACTCATAATATCTGAAAATAAAATTGTATACCTATTTACAAAAATTGACTCTATAATATCTTGAGTATAGATGATCATTACAATTTACAGTCATGAATAAAAATTGCACATAATATAGACATAGTCATGTACCAAGAGTTACAAAAAATATAGATATACATTACACCTTTAACTCACTAACATGTACCACTCCATTTTAAAATTCCAGTAACCTCTTAACTCGCTAACATGTATCTCTCCATTAATCAGAGAATGCATCCTGAATTTTTTTTGTAAAGCTATGCTGAGTGCAGTAAAACCTGTTAGAAATATACTAGTCTCACACTTGGTTAAAGCTTAATTACCATATATATGTATATATTAAAAGCTGACTGGTAGTTTGTGGTTTATGTCAAACATCTACAAATTTACATGTATATGAGATGACAACTGATGACATCTCATCCTTCAGTGAAAATAGAGAACATCAGTAAATTGTAAACCCATAGCTGAAAATTTAATTTTGTGCAAAGCAATTTTATTTTTGAGGTTTCACTGTAGTAAGTTGAGATCAGTTAAGTTGAATTTAAAAGAGGGAGTGAAGTTTTAAAAATACCAAAGAAAATTGTTATGGTCTCTATAATTAATAGGTAACTGTTCTCTTGAAGCCATATATGTGTTTGCATTTTGGAACAAATGCAGTATTTAAAACAGTTCAAGTTGTTGGATCAGCTTTGACTTCAATAATTTGAATTTGTTCAAATTATTTTACTGTGCTTGACAGAGCACCTGCCTTTGTTAGTGTGGAACATAACATCCCTGCATGAAAATAAAAAATATACAGTCAATATAATCCCATTATACCAATAGTTTATAGTTTTCTTTCAGCAGTTTTTCTTAATTCATGTTTTTGATATTTAAGAGCTACACAGATACAGAGTATTGCAAATTTGTTTCATTTTCATGTAAGATTAATGTACACAATGTACTTTTGCTTTTAAGCATTTCTTTGCTGGCAGAAGTTTTTCATATAATATTATGCACTGTTGGCATTTTTACATTTCAGATCAGTCAGCCATTTTGAATCCATCAAAATTGTGCTCAGGGAGAAATATATTGCATGAAAATTTAATAATGAGAATGCTTTGAGTTGTTTACATTTTAATGGCACTCTCATCACATTTAGTGGTTATATCAAGCTGAGGAAACAAACTTGCTTGTAAGTTGAGTCAAACTGTGAACAACAAAGATCATAATTTGCATGCAGATCAGGGTCAGTGTTGTTTTTTCTACTGTTCACTCCAAACAGTCTGCACAGACCTAGATCTGCCAGTGCATTATGCAGCAGCAGATCTGTGTCTTTGCAGTTGGACTCTCATCATACATGAGTAAATAATGTAAGTGCCTTTCCCAAGGACATGCCAATGCAGCCTATGCATACTCAAATGTTTACTGTAAATAAAATGAGCCACTGTGGTGCAATTGTTAGAGTATAGGACTTTGGACCAGAAGGTAGGGGTTTTAATCCAGGTGGGGTCAGCCATCATGGTTTAACTGAGTAAGGCCTTGCCAGGATATGATTTTTTAAAGTGTTCATGTGCTGGTAAACAATGATCAGTCAGTCAACTGTTCTTTTAATGGTTCTTAGCTACTTTGAAAGGTTGATCAAAATGACACTGGACACTTTTCTATGGGAGGTAAATGAGGGTTTAACTGCTATAAATCTTGGTGACGATAGCCTATGTAATCAAAGTTTCTTTCTATTTTCTTATATCTAAGAGAATCCAATATTCTTAAGACATTTTGAGCAAGAAACTTTAGCTCAAGTTCAAAACCTCAAACTTAGTAATACATTTTGGAGGCACCCATGTCTTAGAAATTTAACACTGAGGGATCCAAGTTTAGAAAAACTGCAAATTTTCTGCATTTAATTGCTGAAAAATCTTTTACAATTGCAGACTGCAGAGACCCATATCTGCTATTGTATAATGCACTGACAGATCTGGGTCTATGCAGTTTGTTAGGAGTAATTATAGAACCAACAATACAGACCCTAATCTTCTTGTGCGTTATGTGATGGTATATCAGGGTCTATATTGTTTGTAAGTGTGCTTAAAATTAAGTATTAGTTATCCTGTCCAAGTTATAGTATTTTGAGTTTCTCATTTAAAACCTTTCCAGAACAGCCTTTTTGAGAAAGAAATCTTGAGATGGAGTTAAAACCCCACAAATCTTAATATTGTTTCATTACATAACTTTGGGTTAAGTTAGAATCATGGAATGTTGTGAGAATTTTACATCGTTCACTCTTTTCAAGCATGCAGTATTTTAATGATATAGACCTGTTGAATATCCGATTCTAACATTTTGAGCTAGATCACAAGTTTCAAAAGTTGTGAAAATGTGGACCCTGCTGCTGAATGCTGTTTTAATTGTAATATACAAGTATACCTCATGCACAAAGTTGTATCCACCAAGATGTCTTGAATGATTAGAATATGTCTCAGCATGACCACTTATTTATTCACATCTAACCCATCAGCACTTGCATCATTTATTGTAGGCGATATAGAAGACAGTTTTCAAGCGCCATTTGAAAACTCAGAGCAAGAGCCTGGAAAAGTGGCATTAGCGTTTTACTCGGGACTTTTCTCATATGCAGGATGGTAATATTCAAAGTTTGATTCTATATAAACTTTGCTTTTCCAAAACTTTATATTTTGTTTTGCAGTACAGCATTTCCTCACTGTAGAGTCCTTCATTATAACACAATTCCTTTAATAATGCAACACTCCCTTGCTATAGTATCCATCATTATAAAATATTTCCTTTCATATTGCAACACTCCCTTGCTATAATGTCCTTCATTATAAAACGTTTCCTTTCATAATGCAACACTCCCTTGCTATAGTGTCCTTCATTATAAAATGTTTCCTTTCATATTGCAACACTCCCTTGCTATAGTGTCCTTCATTATAAAATGTTTCCTTTCATAATGCAACACTCCCTTGCTCTAGTGTCCTTCATTATAAAATGTTTCCTTTCATAATGCAACATTCCCTTGCTATAGTGTCCTTCATTATAAAATGTTTCCTTTCATAATGCAACACTTCCTTGCTATAGTGTCCTTCATTATAAAATGTTTCCTTTCATATTGCAACATTCCCTTGCTAGTCCTTCATTATAAAATGTTTCCTTTCATATTGCAACACTCCCTTGCTATAGTGTCCTTCATTATAAAATGTTTCCTTTCATAATGTGGTTAAGGTTATGACTTACATTTATTTTATTCACAGTAAACAGATAATGTCAATGCTGAGCCTGCTATATTAATTTGGGCCTCCTGGAATATTTATTTTCAAACGTCCGAATACAATATTTTGCTTTACTGAACTTTCCTTCATTCATTTCATATGTGTAAAGTTCAGTTAATAGGTTGGAATCATAAATATACCTTTTTCCATACCAGAGGTCATCGTAATCGTTTCAAATCTTGGCATTGCTTTTAAGTGCATGTAATTATAATAAGTCTACCAGTATATCCAAATTGGACTCTGCTATTTGGGCAGAATTAACTCTCCTGCAAATATATGGCAAAGTTGGTGATTATGTGTTGTCTTACTAACTGGATCCAGGCTGTATTGGAGTTAAGTGTGTATCTTAACAGATACCAAATCAGTTTGAAATGAATTTTTTATATAAGATAAATGACTGATTTTAAAAATTGTACAAGAATTTGACTTTATTTCATAAGAGATGCAAGTCATAGCCATGTCATGTTACATCCAGTCTCTTGTACAGGTCATAGAATTGTTTACAAGAAGGAAAAATGTGAAATCATATTAGAGACATAACAAATAATCACATCATTTAGAACTGTACAATAAGCAGACATTCTTAAATTACATTTTCATTCTATTTCTCATGGTGTGTTTTGCTTTGCCTCTCACCTTTAAAGAGAAGGCCCAGCTGTTTTAAAGAGTTTGTATTTGTTGTGAAATTTTAAGCCAAGTTTACTAACTTACTTGTAGATTAGATTAAATGGTGCAGGAGTCTGGCTTGATAAAACTATTTGCCCAGATAAAACACAGTACCAGATGGAAGCTCAGGGCAAAGGACTTTGTAGTTTTACCTAAATTAGTTTTTGTGAACACAAGTGGCCAGGATATTTTAGGATCTAGATTAATCCATATATCTGTGGGGACCCCGAGTGGCCAAGTGGTCTAAAGTGCTATCCGTTACAGATCACTGCCATCTCACCTCTGTCTGCATGGGTTCGAGTCTCGGATTCGGCAAATGTGGGTATGTGAGAAAGCTTGCCAGTAGCTTCTCGTGGGTTGGTGGTTCTTTCTGGGGATTTCCTGGGTTCTTCCTCCACCATTAATACTGGCTGCCATGTATAGCATATCATGTGCTGAAAAATGACGTTAAACCCTACAACAACAACCATATATCTGTAGAGTTCCCACGTTTGCAAAATATTGTGCAAGTATTTGAAGTTGCACAGATTTAACCTCATTGTTTGTGTTATTGATGCAGAAATCAAACAAAGGTCAGTAGAGTAGGCATTAAGGGGTTTCTCAGTTTTTCCAGTCTTCATGTGACTTTCTTTTCACTTCCCATATTTATTTGCTGATATCATTCAGTTATTGAACAAACGCCAGAAATTAATTAACAGTATTTTTATCTACCCTATTTCACTGTTTGATTTTTGTGGTCCCAATGAAGGATATTATATTACACACATATTCATCCAGGTATTGCCTAAACACATGATCAATTAAAATATGTTGACTGGAGTAATTGTTACATTTCTCAAAATGTGCTTTGCTTTACATGTTAATTTTTCCTGCTACTAATTCAAAATAAACTAGACAGAATGTTGATTACCATATAGACTTTCTTGCAACAAAGATCCTGATGTGCCATTGCATAATGCACCTGCAGATCAGGGTATATGTTTCTTTTACTAATTACTTGTAGCAAACTACACAGACCCAGATTTGTCATCATATTGTGCAACAGTAGATCTAGGTTTGTGCAGTTTGCAGTTGGACTTGTAAGCATGTATATATGGTAAGTAATGATTGTGTGGTAGGATTCTCTTGTACACCACCAGATTGGGTTTTTATAAAATCATGAGAAGAATAAAATAATTCAGGATATGTTCTGTCCACTTTTTATTGTCAGGATTTGGTCTGTACATGCATTCAGTGTCAGGATATGATATGTCAGTGCATTTTGTGTTATGTGAGTGCATTTTGTGTCAAGATCTGATATGTCAGTGCATTTTGTGTCAAGATCTGAGATGTCAGTACATTTTGTGTCAGGATCTAATCTGTAAGTGCAGTTTGTGATAGCATGTCTGGGTTGACATTGTTAATAGCTAGGTTGGTGTATACTCGGGCAAATACTGTATTTTAGCTGTCTACAATAGAACATAACTGGTATTTAAAATTTACACAATTTTTTTTAATTTATCAATCCTAAATATCTTCTATTGGATTACATTGATGGGATTGTTGCTTTTATTTTTACTTTCCCTTAAGAAATTCTGAAGCATGTGTTAATTGTTCATATACATGTTAGGGTATGTTTGCTTGCATGGAACACGGCGCTAAATTTTCTACATATTTTAACATGTTTAAGTTATTTTTAAAGAACTCTTAAAATGGGTCATCAAGATTTTGTCATACATAGTAAACAAATTCTGTTACAATCTTTATCAGTATATTTGAGATAAAGCCACTGTGTTTTAATGTGACATTTTGTTTTAAATACAGATTGGTGTTATATCTCCATGTTATATATATATATATATATATATATATATATATATATATATATATATATATATATATATATATATATATATGGGTAAGGAATTGATTATTTGAATATCTTGTAAAAGAGGATACATGTTTTAACATATAGGTTATACATTAGTGAATGCAGATAACTATATCATTTGGATTTTTAATCATGATAAGTATTTTGTAAAGAAAATACATGCTTAACGTTGTCATGCAGGATGTTTGTGTTTGATCTCCATGACAGGCTGTAAAAATGACATCTTTTTCTTGCAGGAACTACTTGAATTTTGTCACAGAAGAGCTGAAAGATCCTTACAAGTATGTCTGCTGTTTTCTCTCCCCCACCTCCCTTTGTATGCTGTGTAGGGAACTACTTTTTCATGGTACATAACTGGTACCTTTGACCTTTAGTTGCATTATACTGAACTGCTTTGTTAGAGTGGGGACTGTCACTGAAAACTGTATAAAGAATTAGAAGAATGGACAGTGATCTGTAATGGCAGATTAGAGTCAAGTCTGCTTGCAGTTAGCTATGTGTTAAACACTGGTAGATACAGTAATTACAAAATGTCTCTTGAAGTTTAAAATATTGCACTGGAATTTGATAATTCATTTTATTGTCAGAAATTCTAAAAACTATATATGCAGTATTCCCATTTTTTGAAAGCATATTCAGTATTTTCAAAGCAGTCAATTTGTTCATCATCCATCTTTTTGCAGTGTGAAAAAAAGAATCTCAGTAGTTGACCTTCCCATATTAGGAATAATAATTGAATGCAAGAAAAGTTAGATTTCTTTCCCAAATCTCCTTTTGTTTAGGGGATACAGTTAAATTGATAGTGTTGGAATATCACTAGAGATTTCAGTATTGGCATCAAAAGTTTCATTAAAATGGAGTGACATCGTATCGTAACAAAGCATGAATCTTAGGAGCATGTTTTTTATTGACTGTTCCTAATAAAGCAATGCTTCTGTGAATCGGTTCCAATGCGCTTTGATAGCAGATTCAAGAAATTGTCGTGTGTTTTGCCTGATATGATTTCAATTTCCTGGGACAGTCTTTGCTCCTTTTGCTGCAGTATCATGCCGCCAATCTAATTACCATTTGATGGGTCTAGTATAAACTGTGGCAGTTTGAATTGCTCTCTTTTTGCTGGGCAGATGGAGATATTGACAGGGTTAGTTTATTGTTTAATTAAGCTTGCTTTATTGAGTTATTTGGACTTGTTCCCAGTTATTGTGTGAGACTGTAGCATATTTTATACTTCATTGAAGATGGTCATTTAATAGGAGAATGGCAAGTCATGGAACTAATTAATTCCTTTATCAGCAGTTCAACAAACTTTGGTTTGCAGAAGGCAACTAGCTCTGAATATTAGTACTACTTGAGTAGAAGATTTACAGGTTGTTGGAAAGGGTTTAATAGAATTCCTATTTTAGAAAAGCAAACATTTTATGTCAGTATTTTATTGTGCAAAAGGGTTTCATGATACGATTAGACCTCCCAATACCTAGACAAATATACATTTATTAATTTGAACTAAACCGAGTTAGAATAACTTGTATTTTTTACTTGTATATCATCCAAGGTAGGTAACGTCAGGTAGAAGATTTCCAGAATGTTAAAGACAATTGACCATTTCTACTATACAACACATACAAATTTGCAATTATCACTTCACTATATTTCTAAGTTTTCATGAAATTTTCAATATGAAACAATCACTCGCCATAAAGTGGTTATATTTCTCTGTTGGACATCTCACAGAATGAAAGTATAGGGGCATTAAACATTTTGATAGAAAAGAATTCCTTTACGGCCTGACTCAAGTTCCTTTCAATGAGATTGAAAATATTTTTACATTTACACAGCTCTTGACTTGTGATATGGACTTTTTAATAACATTCTTAACAAATATGCAATAACAAAATAAAATGGCTCAAACATCAATATCAACCTAAAGAATAACTTCTGAAATAAAGGAAAATAAACATGAAAGGCAGAAGCATAGCTACCATATGGCAAGAGTATACAAAGTCTATGAATTAATTTTTTTACGCCATAGATTAGGCAGGGGCCTGTTGGTAACCTTTGATTGGGGGCCCAAATATCCTAGCTACACCACTGATAAAAGGAATTTTTTTTTAAATATTATGACTGAAAAAGCTATAGCAAATGGCAAAATAAAGTAAACTTTTTAATAAATGAAAAGTTACTGGGCAAATTGTTTTAAAGAAAATAAACATTCTAAGCTTCTTGTGGCTGTATCTGAATGATTTCAATCCATAAAAAACCACTACATTCCAACTCAGTTGATTATAATGACAGCTTTGCTTCTTCAGTGCAGGATATAGCTGTCTTAAACAACCAGTTTTTTTTTTACCAATATAGATAGTATGTATTCTGAAAGTGGACAAAATGATCATATCCTTGACTTAAACCTTTTGTAAAGACTGGAGTTTCTTGTGATCTACAGTATACAGTTGATATTGTGAGTGAATATGATGTTCTCTACACTGAGAAAAATTGAACACAAAATGTCATGTGGTTCTTTCCTTTATTTATCAGTGACCTTCCACTCTGGCCTCAGTATTCAAATACTGACATGTTTGCAGATGATGCAAGTAGCAATGCAAACTAAATTGAGGCCTTACATCAATTGTGGAATGGTCAAAACAAAATAAGATGGTAATAGCTGAATCTAAGACAAAATGTATGCTTATGGGAACATCTAAAAAACTTGAGAAGTTAAAGAAGAAAGACATATCACTCTACATTAATAATAAGGCAGTTGAAAATGTTAACTATGAGAAGCTATTAGGAGTGATTTTTGGCAGAAGTCTTAAGTGGGCACAACATGTAGCCAAAGTGTAGTCTTAAGTGGGCACAACATGTAGCCAAAGTGTAGTCTTAAATGGGCACAACATGTAGCCAAAGTGTGGTCTTAAGTGGGCACAACATGTAGCCTAAGTGTAGTCTTAAGTGGGCACAACATGTAGCCAAAGTGTGGTCTTAAGTGGGCACAACATGTAGCCAAAGTGTGGTCTTAAGTGGGCACAACATGTAGCCAAAGTGTGGTCTTAAGTGGGCACAACATGTAGCCAAAGTGTGGTCTTAAGTGGGCACAACATGTAGCCAAAGTGTGGTCTTAAGTGGGCACAACATGTAGCCAAAGTATAGTCTTAAGTGGGCACAACATGTAGCCAAAGTATAGTCTTAAGTGGGCACAACATGTAGCCAAAGTGTGGTCTTAAGTGGGCACAACATGTAGCCAAAGTGTGGTCTTAAGTGGGCACAACATGTAGCCAAAGTGTAGTCTTAAGTGGGCACAACATGTAGCCAAAGTGTAGTCTTAAGTGGGCACAACATGTAGCCAAAGTGTGGTCTTAAGTGGGCACAACATGTAGCCAAAGTGTAGTCTTAAGTGGGCACAACATGTAGCCAAAGTGTAGTCTTAAGTGGGCACAACATGTAGCCAAAGTGTAGTCACTCACATCTAAAATTTCATTGCTTAACTGAATTAAAAAAAAGTACCAGGATTCAGGAATTCTTTATTATAATGCTTATATTTCTTACAATGATTGACTACTGTAGATTATCATTATAGATTATCAAGCCAATTGGGTATTATCAAGCATGGGCTTATCATTATGTATTATCAAGCCCATTGGGTATTATCAAGCATGGGCTAATCATTGTAGTTTATCGAGCCAATTGGGTATTATCAAGCATGGGCTTATCATTGTAGTTTATCAGGCCCATTGTGTATTGTCAAGCATGGGCTTATGGTTGTAGATTATCAAGCCCATTGTGTATTATCAAGCATGGGCTTGTTATTATGTATTATTAAGCCCATTGGGTATTATCAAGCATGGGCTTATCATTGTAGATTATCAAGCCCATTGGGTATTATCAAGCATGGGTTTATCATTGTAGATTTTCAAGCCCAATGGGTATTATCAAGCATGGGATTATCATTGTAGATTTTCAAGTCAATTGGGTATTATCAAGCATGGGATTATCATTGTAGATTATCAAGCCCATTGGGTATTATCAAGCATGGGATTATCATTGCAGATTATCAAGCCCATTGGGTATTATCAAGCATGGGATTATCATTGAGTAAATATGATATACATTTATTGATGGTTATGTTTCCAATTTACAGAAATCTTCCCCGTGCAATATGGATATCAATTCCATTGGTAACATTTATTTATGTTTTGACCAACATTGCCTATTTTGCTGTGATGACACCACAAGAAATGTTAGCATCAAATGCTGTGGCAGTGGTAAGCTGTAATGTTTATATATCTCCTCTGGCAACCCTTTCATCTCATTGTAAAACAAGGAGGTATCCTTGTAAATTTGTGAAAAATAGAGGGGGAAAAGTGCGTGTGGAAGTGGGATGATTACAAAAGATATCCTTGGTGGAATATGCTGTAATAAGGTATAAGGTGGACTTATTTGCAAGCATGGATTTATCATTGGATAAATACAGCACACATTTAATGACGGTTACGTTTCCAACTTACAGAAATCTTCCCCGTGCAATATGGATATCAATTCCATTGGTAACAATGATCTATGTTTTGGCCAACATTGCCTATTTTGCTGTGATGACGCCACAGGAAATGCTGGCATCAAATGCCGTGGCAGTGGTAAGCCGTAATATTTATGTATCTCCTTATCAGTCTTTTGGAGAATACAAAAGTATACCATTATTTTACCCTTAAAGATAAAACATCTACCATTTGCATCACAAAACCTTTGTTTCATATTACCTGCAGTTCATCATGTACTTGTCATCTATTTTTGGATTGGATAAAAAATTATGTAGAAATTTCATTCGATTTATATTTATCAGCTCATTATCAAGTAAAAAAATATTTGCATCTGTATAATAAAAAAATGCTTTTTGTATAAAAGAATGAAATTATTGTTAAATATAGTTGGGATATTCGTAATTGATGTACTCCAAATTAGAGAGTACAAGTGCAGTATTAGTGCATGCCACTTTCCTCGATTATGATTTTTAATGCAGCATAAAAATAATTCTTGTGATTGATTTTTCTTTCAGTAGTTAGCATTAAGAGATCAGAATTAGCAAATATTAATTGGCATGTCATTTTTAAAAAAGAATTGTTGCATTTTGCCAGTCTCTTTCCAGTTTTGTTTACTTGTGGCGTTGTGATAAAACCCAGCTAATTTTGTATGTGTTTAATGTCTCTTTCAGACATTTGCAGACCGAACTTATGGAGTAATGGCATGGATTATGCCTCTTTTTGTTGCCTTTTCAACCTTTGGAGGTGTGAATGGTGCTATATTTACATCATCTAGGTAAGTTAATTGAATTTAAGCTAACTGTAAATCAACCCAGTTTGGCATGTCACATGTATTCAGCTTTCATGAATTTCCACCAGAGATAATTAGCACATTTAATATTTTCCCCTGATATATTTAGACATCAATACATTTCGCTACAATCTCATGGGAAGCCTTTGTATGTTACAAAATATACACTCATGGAGCTGTTTTAAGAAAAACCGTTATTATGGGCATTTGGATCAGTACTGATTTTCTTTTCTGAATTAGCTTTACTTTCTCAGCCATTAGAAACATTCTGTTTGCAAAACAAGTCATTCAGATAAGAAAACCAGGCAAGATAAATAGGTTCTACTGTATTATCTTCTGTGCACTGCATTGTTTATAGCAAAATTATAGGCCAACACATATTTAATTAAACATGCTTGTCAAATCATGGCATGTAATCCGAGTCCTGAATAGCTTCCAGTACACCTGTAAATTACATTATGCCTCACACCTTTGCAGGTAATGGTATTACTGAGTGATCTCTAGTTTGAATTACATATAGCTATGCATTTGTTTTTGTACCCAATATAAAATCTGGATTATTTTCTGTGATGTTACTTTTTGTTCAGATCAGCAGATCCAGCTGTGTTCTAAACTATAAAATATAGTTATTTCCCCTGTTAATTGTACCATTTCCCAGCTGGATGTTCTTTCAGTGGCAGCTACTGTACATTATGCTGCACAAACTTTGCAAAAAAGCAGTTATTACTTGTAGATAGCTTGCAGAAGGCATGAATGAGCTTCACTTTCCAAATAGGGGTATTCTTTAGATGAAGTTGATGTTTTAGTAATGTCTGATAATGCAAATCTACCTGCTCTGTTTTTCATATTGTAGGAATTCATATTTTGTAAATCATGATTTCATTAGTGTTTTTGTCAGTTCGACGTCAAATTATGAAGAGGATTTTTCGTGCTGGACAATTAAAATCTTCGTCTGTCTTCTTCAGTTTTAAAACACCAAAAATAGCAGTCATTACTAAAAATAGAATATCCTTAATAGACAACTTTACCTCAAAATCCACCAAGCTTGGCTAAACCGAATTATTATACAGCATTTGTGATACCAATTTACAGAACTTCTGTTTAAATACAATCTTTTTACAGATTTATATATTTATTGCCAGTGTCAAATGGTGCAAAAACATTGTGTCTAAAAAAGACATCAGAGTTCAGAGTCAGTTCATATCTATTCACAAGGTGTTCGAAAATATAGTGCTGGCATAGCACTGTATAAGCCATCAGAACAATTTTAACCTGCTAGTTTTGTAATATTCAGATTTTATCTGGTGTTGCATAATTGTGTTAAATTGTAATTCACTGTATCCATGTATAATGCACATACAGTTGTTAAGAACATTGATCCAGATCAATGGTGATTTTAAATGTAACTCCCAGCAAACTGCATACACCTTTATTTGTAGTTATATTGTGGAATAGCAGAGCTGGGTCTGTGCTGTTCACAGTTGAATGTGAAGTATGCATTAGTATTAATGCGTTAAATGTAATTTTATTTACAGGCTTTTCTTTGTTGGTGCTCGGCAGGGTCATTTACCAGGATTTCTGGCCACAATAAGCATCAAACATTATACTCCGATGCCATCACTGCTGTTTGGGGTAAGAATAAAAATGTCATTTATTTTTTATGTTTAGGATC
Organism: Sinohyriopsis cumingii; assembly: GCA_028554795.2. NCBI lineage: Eukaryota > Metazoa > Mollusca > Bivalvia > Unionida > Unionidae > Sinohyriopsis > Sinohyriopsis cumingii. Next base: position 120,571,136 of record CM068835.1, on the reverse strand, counting down.
AAAGTTTGTTTATTTCCACAGCTTCATATGATAATGCTGTACTTACGGTATCGGTTGTAACCATGAGAAACTAAGGACTGTTATGCTGTATACATCTGATTGAAAAAGAAATGGCTCTAAATCAGAAAAGAAAAACATTTTATTTCTTTTATCCTCTTTCTCTCTAACAAACAAAAACTTGAAATTTAACATCTTTATAAAGTCTATTTCAGAACTTTAACATTTCCAGATATTTAAAATGTCTGAAAATGGTCAAATTATTGTCTGTTAAGTATTTTTATCAGATTCGTCTCACATTACCACTCGGTGTTACTCTCTTGTATCTATACAGTTAATCACTCTGGTAAGAATGGTACATTGATATTGAGATCAAGGGATAAATTACTTAAATATGCTGCTTTGCAGAAGAAAAGAAAAAAACAGTATGGGGATGTGAAGAGAATCCATAAGATCTGAAAATACATACACTGCTGTCTTTAGTAACAGCCAACTCAAACACCTACAAAGTTATAATTTCTAACATTGCAGCTATCTACGTTTGCAACACTTAACATTTTTTGTTGCCTGTTGTGTTGATCCAAGTTTGCAGTTTAAAAATTTAAGGAAAAAGATGAAGCAGTATGTAGTAGAATCTTAATTGCCCGACCATATTCTTATGAATTATTGATTTATCAGCAGTAAACGCAAGTCTCCAAAAACTTGCAGATTTGGAATACTGGTTATACTAACGTACATGTATTGGTAGATAGGTAGGTAGATAAATAGAGTGGCTCCTCACCATAAAGCACTTTAATTTAACATGGTCCCTCATTTAACATGGCCTATTATATAATATGGTCCCTCAGATAATATGGTCCTTGATATATGGTCTTGTAAATGGACCCTGACATAATAAGTCCCCTCATTTAACATAGTCCCTTATTTAATAACATGGTCACTGATATAATATGGTCCCTCATATAACATAATCCCAGCTATAACATAGTCCCTGAAATAACACAAATATTGTAATGGATTCCATTTTGAAGATGAATGTTGATTTTGTTATTAAATGTGTCTCAGCATAAGGAGACTCACTTGTGAGGAAGTAAACTTGTATGGCTATGCTTGGCAGTAAACTTGTATGGCTATGCTTGGCAGTACACTTGTATGGCAATGCTTGGCAGTACACTTGTATGGCTATGCTTGGCAGTACACTTGTGTGGATATGCTTGGCAGTACATTTGTGTGGATATGCTTGGCAGTACACTTGTATGGCTATGCTTGGCAGTACACTTGTATGGTTATACTTGGCAGTACACTGGTGTGGATATGCTTGGCAGTACACTTGTATGGCAGTGCTTGGCAGTACACTTGTATGGATATGCTTGTCAGTACACTGGTGTGGATATGCTTGGCAGTACACTTGCATGGCAATGCTTGGCAGTACACTTGATGGATATTCTTGGCAGTACACTTGTATGGATATTCTTGGCAGTACACTTGTATGGCAATGCTTGGCAGTACACTTGTATGGCTATGCTTGGCAGTACACTTGTATGGCTATGCTTGGCAGTACACTTGTATGGTTTTACTTGGCAGTACACTGGTGTGGATATGCTTGGCAGTACACTTGTATGGATATGCTTGGCAGTACACTTGAATGGTTATACTTGGCAGTACACTGGTGTGGATATGCTTGGCAGTACACTTGTATGGCAATGCTTGGCAGTACACTTCTATGGATATTCTTGGCAGTACACTTGTGTGGATATGCTTGGAAGTACACTTGTATGAATATGTTTAGTAGTACACTTGTATGGATATGTTTAGTGGTACACTTGTATGGATATGTTTAGTAGTACACTTGTATGGATATGTTTAGTAGTACACTTGTATGAATATATTTAGTGGTACACTTGTGTGGATATGCTTAGTGGTACACTTGTATGAATATGTTTAGTGGTACGCTTGTGTGGATATGTTTAGTGGTACACTTGTGTGGATATGCTTAGCAAATTATAGCGAGAAATGACTTTAAATAGATAGAATATTAAGAGACTGTTTTTTTTTGTTTGCAGTGTTTAATGTCCTTGATCATGTTGTCATCCAGTGATATCTATGCTCTTATCAACTATGCCAGTTTTGTTGAGTCAGCATTTATTGGTGTCAGCATTGCTGGACTGTTGTATCTGCGATATTCACGGCCAGATATGGAAAGAAACATTAAGGTAAGTTCAAGAAATAAAGAGCTGACATTTTTCAAGTGTCATAGAGTGCCACCCAACACTGAGTGTTAAGCAACATGACAAAATATGGAAGTTTAGAAGCAAGGACTTTCCTTCATGTAAGGAGCGAAGACTAAGATTTTTAAAAATGGTGTTTTGATGTTATGGTTGTGACTGACTGGCTTCATTTTACAGTTTTTCATAAAAGAAAGGAAATCCGAAATAATTGCAGTTCATAATGATTTTGTACACGATCTTCCACATTCATGACCGCATGAATTCTATATTATACATCTTTGATTCTTGGTGTTATAAGTTTTCCTTGTATCGTTTTCAAATGATGATATTATTTCACAGCAGCATGTACTTTTAATTTTTACCTTTTTAGAACCTTTGAGTGGTATCATATAGCCATTATTGTACTGGGTTGCCATCAAACATTAATGCGTACAAACATACATATAATGCATATTAAAAGCAATCTTTCTTGTATTGCAGGTCAACATTGGCTTTCCTGTGTTTTTCATGATCATCTGCTTGTTTCTTATCATCATGCCTCTCACGTCCAGTCCCATGGAGTGTTTCATTGGCATCATCATGGTCTTTACTGGCATTCCTGTGTACCTCATCGGAGTCATGTGGGAAAGTAAACCCAAATGGTTCAGGGACATCCTGGGTTAGTGCTCACATAATTAGATGCCTACTATTAAATTTGCTAAACTTGTAATTATTAGGAAATGTGTTATCATTTGAACTGCATATAGTGTACACAGACCTGCAACATTGTAAATATAAATACTGTAAAAAATAGTATGAACTGGAGGGATACGGGTACAATGTATATAAGATACACAGACCTGCAACATTGTAAATATAAATACTGTAAAAAATAGTATGAACTGGAGGGATACGGTACAATGTATATAAGATACACAGACCTGCAACATTGTAAATATAAATACTGTAAAAAATAGTATGAACTGGAGGGATACGGGTACAATGTATATAAGATACACAGACCTGCAACATTGTAAATATAAATACTGTAAAAAATAGTATGAACTGGAGGGATACGGGTACAATGTATATAAGATACACAGACCTGCAACATTGTAAATATAAATACTGTAAAAAATAGTATGAATTGGAGGGATACGGGTACAATGTATATAAGATACACAGACCTGCAACATTGTAAATATAAATACTGTAAAAAATAGTATGAACTGGAGGGATACGGGTACAATGTATATAAGATACACAGACCTGCAACATTGTAAATATAAATACTGTAAAAAATAGTATGAACTGGAGGGATACGGTACAATGTATATAAGATACACTGACCTGCTACATTGTAAATATATATAAATTATTGTAAGAACAATGATACAATGTAGATAATGTAAACTGACCTGCTGCATTGTAACTGTATATAAATTAATGTGTGAATAAGGATGCAGTGTTACAATGTACACTGACATGCTGCATTGTAAATATAAATAAATTAATGTGTGGACAAGGATACAAATAATTCATGGTAGTATGAAAGGAATTATATATCCTGATGAGGCATTGTGTACAGAGACAATATAATCACGATGAGAATGAAATCAGACACATGATAGATAATAAGGATCTACCTGATGAAGTGTTTTATATATAGATAATAAGGATCTACCTGATGAAGTGTTTTATATATAGATAATAAGGATCTACCTGATGAAGTGTTTTATATATAGATAATAAGGATCTACCTGATGAAGAGTTTTATATATAGATAATAAGGATCTACCTGATGAAGAGTTTTATATATAGATAATAAGGATCTACCTGATGAAGTGTTTTATATATAATTACCTTCCTGATAGATTAGTGGCTCTGCATTCATTGCACTTACTAAAATTATTCAAATTTAGGTGTTGCTCCTTTTGGAATTTGCTAAAATCTTCTTTAATATTGGCATTCCCATATTTAAAAGGTTAAGTAGCTTAGTCAAAACAAATTATAAAGTATGACAAATTTAATATGTTATATATGTCTTCACATTTCTTAAAAGGGCCATTTAGTAGTCTTTGTTTCCTCTTCTGTTTTAGCTCACCAGGCAATGTGCTTGAGTGGGCTTAAAGGGCAGTCCTTCATCTGTCATACATCATTTGTTGTCAACTCACTGCTGTTATATCCATGCTCATTACTTTGCACACGATTTTACAGACAGCATTCTGACACCATGGCCTTTTCAGTTTCTTCAGTACGTGCCAATATGTTAGGCATTGCTAAAAGAAAATTAAAAAATTCTCCAAAACTCATAACTTGACTAAATTTTACAGAAGGTATGCTGACATATTCCAGATTCTGATCCACCGTTAGATATGGCTAACGTTACTAAAAACTTTGAAATGTCGTCTCCAGCACTGTTCAGCAGACTTTTATTGAACTTGATGGAAAGTTTCCTAACATCAAGGCCTATCAGTTGTATACAAATTATACAGATTTTCCATAAAAAAGGAGTAGATAAGAAAAATATGAAAACCATTAAGTGAATCCTTTCCAAACACTCTTTAATAATAAGTGGACTAAATTTGATAGCATTCTAACATTAAGGACTTTAAGATTTTTACAAATGATGCCAATCCAACATTGAATATGGCAACCATGACTAAAAGATAAAAAGCATCCAGACAAAAAATACTATCAGATTTATGCTAGTGATCTTCCATCAAATATGGCTGCTAGTACTATAAATAGAAACTCTTTAAAGACTTTTTTCTAAACATCCACTGAACCGCTCCAGTGGCCTAGTGGTTAGAGCATCCGTCTTTGGATGTGGGAGGTCATGGGTTCGATATCTGGCTGATTCATACCAAAGACTTACAAAAATGTTACTAACAGCTGCCTTGCTTGGCCCTCAGCATTAAGAGGTTAGTGTTAGGACTGGTTGGCCTGGTATCAGGATAATGTCTGCGGCATGAAGCCCCTGTGCTAGACATAACTGTAGACTGCCACACTGCAGACATTGTAGCAATATGACTGAAAAATTGTTAAAAATCCAAATCACACACACTAAACATCCACTAAACATAATTTGAAAAAATCTGACATTACCCTTGAATGAAGGACTTTCAGATCTTTGCAGGTGATGCTGATTTACAATCAAATAAGGCCATCAATAATAAAAATAGATAAACAGTTAAGAAACTTTATCTAAAAAAACATTCAACAATCTTTGACCAGATTTGACAAAAAGTATCCCAGCATTGTGGTTAAAATGATGCCAGACTAGTATCAAATATGGAAGACTTTTTTTTTAACTTTGTACAAATGATGCCAATCCATCATCAAATATGGCGGCCATTTCTAAAAATAGAATATCCTTAAAAGACAATTTTACTTTGGAATCCACCCAACAGACTTTGAAATTGAAACCATGTAAAACTTGCTTAATAAAGGTGTTCCCAAACTGGAAAAGATGGAAATAAAGGGCATCTGAATGGGGGAGAATTATTATGGTAATGCAAATAGGGTAGCTCCTGATCTGCTTGCTGCTTATTATAATGTAAATCTTGGTCAGTACTGTTTTGCAGTTAGATGAACATGTATACATACATAAATAAGGTAATAACCTTAAGGCAACTTTTGATGATATTTTCTTGGCCATTGCCTTACATCACAGCTTTATTGATGTTGTATGATGTGATTATATTGGTGGAAATTGTTGCATATCTGCCAATCTTCCAGATGCCCTGTATAAGGTATAAAGATAAACATCAGTCAAAAATGAAGTGCACGCTAGAACAGGAAATGGACTAATTGAGTAGTAAGGTACTAAAAGGCATGGGCAGTTTATTTATTGTACTGATTTGTTATCTCCATCCCAGTAGTATGTGGTGGTTTACACTACGAACATTAATAGTATGTGGGAGTTTCCAGCAGGAATGAAAGCAGGCAGTGATTTTCCACTATGAACAACAATATTACTTTGTGGTTTCCAGTATGAACAACAATAGTATGCTGTGGTTTCCAGTATGAACAACAATAGTATATTGTGGTTTCCAGTATGAACAACAATATTATGCTATGGTTTCCAGTATGAACAACAATAGTATGCTGTGATTTCCAGTATGAACAACAATAGTATATTGTGGTTTCCAGTATGAACAACAATATTATGCTGTGGTTTCCAGTTTGAACAACAATAGTATGCTGTGGTTTTCAGTATGAACAACAATAGTATATTGTGGTTTCAGTATGAACAACAATAGTATATTGTGGTTTTTTTGTATGAGCAACAATAGTATGTTGTGATTTCCAGTATGAACAACAACAGTATGCTGTGGTTTCCAGTATGAACAACAATAGTATATTGTGGTTTCAATATGAACAACAATAGTATGTTGTGGTTTTTTTGTATGAGCAACAATAGTATGTTGTGGTTTCCAGTATGAACAATAACAGTAATGTGGTGGTTTTGTATTGCTGCAGATTCAACCACATTTAACAGTAAACACGTGTGGAAAATATTTGTTGCACCCCTACTATATTCTGCATACATTAAATGAAGTTGATATCTTTTGTTCATTAGATCATGAAATTTTGCTTTTGCCCTAGAACTTTATGGGTTGAAACCAAATTAACTATGGGGATTAATATCAAGAATGAGGTCAGTTTTGATTTTCATCCCTTTTTCTTTCTCTCTTTGACTGGGTGAAAGCTTCCATTTGAGTTCAGACTTTGCCCTTGGATATTGAACTAATTGAATTTACATCAGGTGGGTGGACATACTTGTTGTTCCTATACATATTTCTTTTTTAATGTAAGTAAAGAGTTATGTATGGCTTTAAGTTTTAAATAAAATAACTTGCAAGGTTTGAATCTTTACATAGATAAACATGGATAGTCCTGCATTAACTATTTATCTTAAGATTATTAAAGTGGCAAATTGTAAACATATTTGGTGATTTGATCATTAATTCAACTGATTATGGCAGTGAATTTTAATATGCATCTAAGACTTTTTCCCATTTTCTTTCAGAAAAATTTACGCTTCTAACTCAGAAGGCTTGCTTAAGTGTACGAGAAGAGCTGAAGGAAGATTGAGAGTGGTCCCTGGAAGAAAAAAATGATTCGACAATCATGGCAATAACAAATACTTTCAGCCAAACAGTGTCTGGACATTAGCTGAAGTGTAGCAGTTATCTGTCTTATACATGGATATTAACAATGAAGTACTTGCATGTGTGGGAGAACTGGATCATAATAACAAGTTAACCAAATTTGTTTAGAAGAACTTATCTTCCTTAAGGCCATCTGTTGTGTACAAGTATTTCAGGCAAGAGTTCAAAGGTGTTAAGTACAGATATTTGCAAACAATATTATCTCATGCAAGCAAACTTGAACAAAAAAATAGAAAGAAAATGGGGATGAATAAGAAGTTATACTTATAAATTATTTTTGAAGTATCGTGTAGCTATTGTAATACTCTTATGTGAAAAGTGTTCAGTTATAATACTTATTTCATTTGTAATTTATTCCATGTTAGGTGACCACAGTATTCAGAGCTTTTCTTAAATCTTTTTGAACTCTGGAATTTTGAAATTTATGGTTGAAAAAGACCATAAGATGGTCAAATTAGCATTATTATATAATAATTGTGATTAGGGCCTTAGCATTTTTTTAAAGTGGCCACTGTCTGATATAGAATTTGTTTTTAACATTTTAATTGTTTGCACCAGTTGAATTTTCATGACATTGTTATATAAATACTGTTAAAATTTGAGTCGGAGGAAGATTGTTGTTTGTTGATCAGTTTTAACAACAGTTCTACACCAAAAACAGTAAAGTAATATTTGTGTAATGATATTTGCAAGAAATCACCCAAAATTATTATAACAATTATCATTTTTTAAATAAAATAAATGAAAACCACCCCATGCATTCCTCGTTGTGAGTTAACATTTAAATTCAAATGCAATGAATAACAATCCTGCATCTTTATAAGTTGTATTCCTCCTATGAGAAATCCAGTAGAATATAGTAATTACTTTGTAAATGTTGATGTCACACAGTTTTGTTAAGGTTTAATATAATGTATAACATGGCCTTATTTAAAAAAGATATTGTAAATACCCTTTTTATAATTTTTATAATTGCTTTGTTTTAAAGTATTTTCTTTTTCCATTCACAGTAGTGGTTTTATTGCAAGACACAAAATTTTCTATAAACTCCTCAAAATAAAGTCACTAGGCACTTGGGGACATGAAATACAGTAAAACTTAAATAACTTAAACATCAATCACTTAATACTTGGCATTACAGTAATCCCTCTGTATAGTGCCCTTCAATATAATAACATTTTCTTTTCTACGATATGTTTGTATAATATACTTCATTGTAACTGTCATGGGTTCAGTACCTGGTCAGGCCAACCTGGGTTGGTTGCCTCCATATGCCCTTGGGAAAGCATTAGCTCCCATTTCCTCAGCATGATCTTGCCAAAAATATGTTAAGTGCAGTTAAAAACCCAAAAAAAATCTCACAATAATGCAAAATAACCCATGGACATTGTTGTAATGAAGGATTGGTGTACTTTGGTTTGCTCAGTTTCTTAAACATTATCATGTCTGAGACCTTTGCAAAACTTAAACTACTGTTAGTGTATCATAATACAGTACTGCCTCATTATTACATTGCCAAGGGAGCCATAGAGTATAGTCTTATAAAGAAGTACATCATACGCTTAATTCTACTTCAGAATCATGAAATGAGATCCATGACCATCCCTGCCTTATAACGAGAACTGTGTTATAATGAAGTGCCTTATACAGAGGGAATGATGTGTATTAGCATTGTCTGTAGTTTGTTACTTGCATATTGGGTATCAGAAGTCTCCATTTTTTGCCCCTAAATTATACATTACTACCTAACAATGCAATTTTTATTTATTTTCTCAGTCATTTACTACAAAACTGTATAGTACTTTAAGGGTTAGAATAAAAATTTAGAAATTCCTCAAGTTTGCAACATTCCTTGACACTTTTCCAAGAAATAATTAGAGCTTATGCTATAAATATTCAGGATAACATGACTTTACTTTATTCCTCGATTATTAAAATTTTCACTGCAAAATTGTTGTCAACACCAGCACCAAGCATGATATTTAAAAATGTAAATTTGAGGACGAAAATTTAAGAGGTTTTGCGATACTGGGTTCAGTTGAGTTTGTGAAGAACAAAAAGAAGCATTATCTGTGTGCTGTTCTGTTAGAGATGATGTTTACCTTTTCTCTTTGTGTAAAATATTTTCATTTAAATATATTGTATTTATTTACATGCATATAGATCTTGAACGATGTATGTTGCGCACTATACAATTCACTGCCAAGTTAAACTATTTTCAGACTGGGACCAGTGTGTATTAAGTCTCTTGCATACATTTTGTTTTCCTAATGCAGCCCTTTTAAATATTGGTCTTGTGGCAAGTTTTAGTCACATGATCGCTACTATTAAGATCTTGATTATGCACCTTTCGTTAGAGAATATTTCTCCCTTGTACATAATATTGGATACCCTCGTGTTTTTACATTTAGAAGACTGCATGAAATGGACCATTTACCAGCTTTTTTAATTTTTCAGAAGAATTAAAATAACTTAGATAGCACATTTGCTTTCCATTTCACCAGTATTTTGGGAAATGTGTAACATTTTTATTAATTGCTCTTGTTATCTCAGGGCTGTTCCATTTAGACATACATTGTAAGCAGGGAAGGCATACTTGTCACAAAACATGTATACCAAGGTACTTGGATTACTCAGTGTTTCTATGAAGATTAGACAACTGCATCTGTGGATTACTACTTCATTTGAAGTGCCTTCCCTGTACCCCATATACATTTTACCAGAACAGCCCTAAGGATGTATTTTTGGCCAGGAAAATTTAATTCTAGTTTTACCAGGTAATAAACAAATCCAATACTAATATTTGTCTCTGCTTTTACATGTATTTTAATTTGTAATTTCTATGCTTTTGTTCTTGAACAAGTATAATAAAGAGGAGAAAAGTGTGATGTCAAATATTTGAGAAAATGTCTTTGTGTCTTAAATCAGAGAAAGCACAATACTCAGCAGCATCTTTGTTAATACGTCTTACCTGCATTTATTATATATATTTTGTAGGTTTACTTTTATACCATGAATCGTTTAGTTATTTGTTAGCATATATTTACTTTGTATATACCTGATTGTGGTTTTATTCTGCAAAATTGTTATCTATCATATTTATGTAGATTGTGCACCAATGACCAGCAACCAGCCTTTACATGTATATAGCATCAAGCATGGCTTTCAAAATTGCTTATCCACTTTGCACCTTGGAGAAAGTTGCACTTTCCTGATTTGCGTGGACATAAAAGGCAGCTTGTACCCCACCACTGATTTTTAAACTAAAACCATCAAGGACATAAAAAATGCATAAACTATAATTAATAAAATGCACAAAACTTTAATGACATTATTTCCATCAAGGAGCCTTTAACACTGTCACCGACCCTTTTCAATCCCTTTGGAACTTAAACAGTTAACAAATGTCCATACTTGCAGCATGAGTCTGTGTTTCACACAAAAGGAGTTATGTAATTCACAGTATTCCTTAAGCTCCGGATAATTCTGTAAATTTCCAATGTGATGATATGTAAGGGTAAACCCCTCTCCGAATTTGTTTTTAAATGTTGGAATTATACATTGCATATATTGAATGCAGATGACACGGTGTTTACCGTCTATGTATGTGTATGCCTTCAGTGAAAATGGACTTCAGTAGCAGGTTTTGAAAAACAATAAAGATGACAGGGTTAGAGACTGCTTGATGACAACTGAGTTAGAAATTATAAATCAATGAAATTACAAAGTTCTGTGCATTTGTTATCTCCTTGATTCTGTTTGTTTTTTTAAAATCAGTGGTGGGGGTGTACAAGTTGTATTTTATGTTCATACAAATCGAGCATGTGCATCAAGTTTGGAACACTCATTACTAAAGTTAGCACCCGATTCTTTGGTGCGGAATTGAAAGCACATGCAGGTCCAGAAAATGCCACGGTTCATATCCTTTCCTCTACACAGAAGCTGACAACCAGGTTTCATCTATACTGATAAATATAGGCTTGATCATGAGCACTCACAAATTTCAAGTTATTGAATTTTTAATATCATGGCGTTTTCATAGATTTACTATGGGAACTGAATTAGTACCGTGAGTCCCCCAACATGGCAATCAACATCACTTAGCACCTACTATCTCTTTATCTATAGCCTGTAGCCCATCTGCCCATTTAATTCAGGCCTGATGCAAGTGATTGCACAAAATTACACATCTGTAGACTACAGCCCATTTAATTCAGGCCTGATGCAAGTGATTGCACAAAATTACACATCTGTAGACTATAGCCAGTTTAATTCAGGCCTGATGCAAGTGATTGCACAATATTACAAGCCACTAGAGGACCAGCAGTTTGAAAATGTATTGTAAATTTGGGGTCAAATACCTTGAAAATTATTCTTTCATTTTGCACAAGTTTAGAAAATCAGTCAAGTCTAAAACCATACGACCTTAAAATTTCATTTAGGTTTTTGTATGCAAAGGAGCTTGGGCAGGGTTTAGAGCATTCTTCATAAACATCAGTTAACCATCACATTAAAGTACATACCTGGATTTTTATAAAATATATGTCATGAATCAGAATATTGGTAGAGTCAGATACTGAAGCATTTCACAAGCACTGTAATAGTACCACTCAATTTGCATTTATATATTGCAGGCTAAGCGACATTATGAAAAATAACATTTGATAATTTATAGTTTATCAGCATGTTTTACATTTTTTCTTGTAACTTCCATATTTTTGGAAGTCCATGCATACATATTCTTGTAACTTCCATATTTTTGGAAGTCCATGCATACATATTCTTGTAACTTCCATATTTTTGGAAGTCCATGCATACATATTCTTGTAACTTCCATATTTTTGGAAGTCCATGCATACATATTCTGCTTACAGATTACTGAAATATAAATTCGTATACATTATTCTGGAATATAAATGTTAACACTTTGATATGTGCAACAACAAAAAGACATGCAAAAAACTGAAATAAATGAATATTAATAAAGCACTTTCAACCAATCCATTTATTTTGTATTGTGTCATACATATTGTAGCCAACTTTTGCATATACTGTTGCCTGCCATGCGATGTAGGACAAGGTCTGTTGATTTGTGTGTGTGGTTTGGTTTTTAAATGTGGCTTTAACAATGTTTCAGTCATATCGCTACAATGTCTGCAGTGTGGCAGTTTATAGTGATGTCTAGCACTGTGGCATCATGCCGCAGACATGTGGCATGATGTCCCACCCAGTCACATTATCCTGACACTGGGCCGACCAGTCCTAACACTAACCTCTTAATGCTGAGCACCAAGCAAGGCAGCTGTTAGTACCATTTTTGTAAGTCTTTGGTATGACTCAGCCAGGGATTGAACCCACGACCTCCCACATCCGAGGCGCAAGGTCTGTTGATAACAAATAGCATCTGGAGATGATGACAACAAGGCAGCTTAAATCAAAGAATCTTTTATCAATTCTCAAAGCAGTGGAAATGTAAGTGAATAAGACTGATTCTTAATTATTTTGTCATCCAAATTTCACATTAACTGTTAAGAAATCAGTAGAACTGCTGCTGTAAAGAACAAAGGCAAATTTTTTACACAGTTGATTTAGACTAAACACTAAAGATCAGCTACCTGAAAGCCAAAGAATACAGACAGGGTATTTGCTCGCAACGAATAATGGATATATTTAATTGAGTGGATGAAAAACTATTTTCATAAGTGGCAAAGCCACAAGTGAAAATAGTCAAGTTTTTCACCATGAGATGAAATACGTTATTCAGCAGATTTCTTACTGGATCCCCCACAATGTCAGTGGTTTACCATTTATGTTCTTAACTGATAAAACATTAAAGAAAGTCAATAATGTGATGCCAGGAAAACATCTGGCAACATAAACAGTTCCTTTTTTGTTGCTGCCACGTTTTAATAGCAGTTCTTTATAACAATTTTTAAAATTCATGAGTAGATGACTGAATTTGTAATAAAAATTCCTGAAAACGTTCACATGAATTTTTCAGTACAATTTCAGTAACCCATTGTAATAAACACGATATATTTAGAATAGTGAATAATCTGAAACAAGTTGATTAAATGGACTACACAATTTCAGCAATGCGCTATTGTACAAAGGGGTAGGTACTGTAAGGGTACATTTTGGCCTTTCATCAGATCCAGATGGAACTTAAAAAGATAAAAGATGTACATTCTTATAGATGTATTTCATTTTCTTTGTTATGGTACCTACTATTCATGGATTATAGATATGTTGGCTAAAAAGCACCCATCACATATATGGCCAAAGCATATACATCCTAAATTGTGCACTGCACAAAATTTGCATAATACTGAGAAAACCTAAAAAACACAATGGATTTTTGTTTTGCAGCATTATTTAAATGGTGTGTATATTTCCGCTAGGTTCAACTGATTACCTTTGACACATTTTCCTTTAAAATGTTTCCCTCATGTTTATGTTTAGCACTGACTTAATGTAAAAACTATTATTTTATTCACAAAAATGCAGTGAATACACACTTTGTACATTTATTAATAGCCATATGTTCATACAGAAGAACCACAAACGTTTAAAATGTCTGCAACAAAAGCTGTTTTCTTTACATATCATTCCAGGGAAAAGCTTACTCTATGTTATTAATAATTTGAATGATGGTTGATCCTATTTAATTTGAGAGAGAGAGTACAATAGCTATTAATTACACAGCTGGTGAGGCACTTGTTCAACATACAGCATGGTTTTATAACTTCACCAACTGAGGATTTTAAAAACAAATATACATTTAATGTTAAGACAATCAGCAAACAGGCACCGGTTACTTTAAATGGGTTTCCATAATGGATGGAATGAAAACAACAGAAAAACAAAATGGATTAATACAAATATATTTGTTCCAGTGTGCAGCGTTCTCCCTCCTTTCCTATGTGGCATAATCAATTAGAACCTGATATTTTCTCCTCAGGATTTTTTTTCTTCTAAAATAAAGAGCATTCATCCCTTAAGTTTCCAAACATTCCGAGGTTAATCTAGTCCGAAAATGGCCCTTGCATTTCTTGTAAAGAAATTTATACCATATTATTGCATTTATTCCCCCACCCCACCCCCGAGTTTTTTTACTTTTATATCGAAGGACATGGAAAGTAAGAATAATCCATTATGAATATCCAAAACAATAGCAATTTCTTTCAGAGCGTGTAGGTTGTATTCCCGAACCCTTGTATTTCAAATACACAAGGTCATGTGTTTCTGAATTTCAAGCTGACAGGGTAATATGTCTTCTCCTAAGCCATGCAGAACTTGAAAAAATGTACACCACTTTTTATTAATGTCAGATTGAACAATTCAACTGGAGAATCAACAAATTTCAGGTGTGATATATTTAAAAAAACAAGAATTTGTACATTTACATGCCCAAGACCTTGCCTTATAGGAGCAGTCCATGAATGAAAGCTCAAAGTAACATCAAGTTATGATGTACTGCCATTCAAAAGTTTCCAAGCTCAAGTTCCAAATATAGTAACATCTACTGTAAATGTCAACTGAAAACTTAATGTGACCATGACCTTCAAGAAAAAACACTGATTCTGAAAAAATTTACAAAATATCATCCAGCCATCAGGCTAGTGTCAGTAAGCATTACAAGTAGAATAATATTAGAAAATTTTGTATAAAATACACAAGTATCCGTAAACTCTGTTTTCAAAGAGTTTGTGGACATCGTCACTGTAGTTTTCACACTGGATGAATGCTTGGGTAACCATCAAATTAAGTTTAATCCAAAATGAGATAAAGGAATATACTTAGAATCTGGTAAATGACACCATGTTTCCTATCTATATAGCTAGGTATGGTCTGATCCAGGGGCAAATTTTTCAATACTGTAAAGATGTTTCTCTTAATATCCAGTGTATACTGGTATATAGGTACATGGTTGAAATGTTAAGTTTCCATGTTATGAGCCAATATGTACAATCACAAATGTTCCCTTGTGCCCATTAAGTGTATAGCTTCTTATGTTATGTGTCTAGGCTTGAATAAACAGTAACACAAGAAAGAGTGAAAACAACAAGCTTTGAAAAAGATAACAATTTATTTCCCTGAAGAAAATAAATACAAGAATAATCCATGAATAAAAATTTGTAAGTCCTAATACTGAAATGTTCTAATGATTCCAAGTTCGAGTCCCGGTGAAGAATCCAAGATGGATGGCGATGACGTATACTGTAGCCTGTACTGTGTTGAAGTCTACAGTTCCTTGTAGTAACACAATAATTAATTCTCCGGTCTTGGCAATCCAAATAAAATTTCCATGTTCAAGAATTCTGCATGAATACAAAATTATTTCCAGAGAAACAAATTGATCTTTTGGAGTCCAAATAATCTGAAGAAAAATTAACACGTGGCTCAAAAACTCAAAACTTCAATACTGGTCACAAAAAAAGAAAACAACTTGACATCACTATTAATACTAAGTATTTTGCAATTTTGGAAATGCCTAATTGCAAAATAGAGGATCAAGTGATCATGTTTACATTTAAAAGTCACATAGCTCCTGTATGTCTTTGATAAGAACCAATCATTTTACTCTGAGAAAAAGTTGTTTACTTGACTCTCAATCAAGGCCAGGAACTAAATCAAAAATAGAAACAAATGTTTCTATTATTAGGTATTTCTGCAAACATTCAGGTCAAACTGAATTTTCTGGAAAATATCAAGTTCCTTGTAAACAAAATTACATTACACTGACATGTTAAGGAAAATAAAAAGATTCCAAAACCTACAATCAATCAAATCAAATACAAATTAAATCATATATACGTAACAAGCTCTAGGATAGCCATCTTGACAGTTTCCAAGTTTTGAGCCATGATCAAATTCCCAATAACGGGCACAAAGCAGAGTGTGGTGCTTTACTGCCATTGAATAATTTTACTGACATGACATACGTGTGTGTGATTAGGATTTTTAACGTAGCTCAATCAATTTTTCAGTCATATCGCTACTATCTCTGCAGTGTGGCTGTTTATAGTGACATCTACTGCTGGGAAATCATGCTGCACACCTGTAGCATGATGTCCCACCCAATCACATCCTGACACCAGGCTGACCAGTCCAAACACTAACCTCTTAATGCTGAGTGCCAAGCAAGACAGCTGTTAGTACCATTTTTGTAAGTTTTTGGTATGACTTGACCCGGGTTCAAACCGACGACCTCCTGCTTCTGAGGCAGACGCTCTAACCACTAGGCCACCAGAGCGGTCGATATGATAGAAAGTTAGTAATATAAATATGACG
This sequence comes from Sinohyriopsis cumingii, assembly GCA_028554795.2. Classification (NCBI taxonomy): domain Eukaryota; kingdom Metazoa; phylum Mollusca; class Bivalvia; order Unionida; family Unionidae; genus Sinohyriopsis; species Sinohyriopsis cumingii. The sequence continues at coordinate 120,554,461 of CM068835.1, read as the reverse complement.
TTACCTTGTTAGGTTCCTTTGTATAATGTTAATTATGTTCCAAACAATTCTATTCTCTCTTTAGGAATAAAAGCAAAATTGGTAACTGTACAATAGAATCCCTTTCTTGAAGAAATACTTTCTTCTAGAGCTACTGCAATAAATTTTATTTGTGTTAATAGTCAGCTGCATGGAGCTGAAGTTGTGTACTGAAGTAATTATATCAAATGTGAATTGAATAATGATACTCAACATATTGCATTTTAAATTTATTCAATGCAGATTTCAGTACTTTCATAGCTTGTGTGCGTAAGATTCAAATTATTTCATATTATGAGAAATATTATGATATTTGTTGGAACTGAAGCTTTTGAATTCATACAAGGGTATGCAAACGAATTAAAATAATAAATGCTATTTAAAATGATCGTGGTAAGTAAAAGATACATTATTTCTACCACTATTATTATTTTTTCTTTCAGACCCTATTAGTAAAATAATAACATAAGCTGCTTCTTGTTGTTTGTCAATATCCTTAATGCACCTCCAATATATTTAGTTCCCAGCGTCCCAAAATTCAAATTTATGTAAAGACTGTCCCAAAACGTAATCAGAAAGCAAAAAAAAAAAGAGACTAAGAATACAGTTTAAAGCCAATATTAAATGTCCTCATTTTTAAAGATGACTTGTGATAATGTGGTTCATTCTTTAGACGCATACTGCAACGGACCAAGTGGTGAACAGTTTGTCATCATGTTCTTTTCATTGAGGAATGCAAATGGGCACGTGCATGAAATTTGCTTAGATTGCATGTTTGTGTCAAAAAATAAAACTTATTCTTGATTGCCATAAGTATTTTTTAATAGTTCTTTGAAAATGTAGAAATATTGCAAAACTTCAGGTTTCTGACAATCATATTCCCATTTAGGAAATAAATTATTTCTATTTTCATTGTTTCACGATACAATATGCTGTTACAATCGCCTAAATTTATCACTAATTTGGAGGGCAAATAGGTCCAAATTCAACATTGTTCTTTACGTTTTGATGGCATAAACATAAATAATGTAAGAGCTGTTCCTTAAACATTTAGTGGGACAGTCTCATATGTAAAAAGGTTTTCATTTATAATGAAGAGTATTTCATAAGAATATGTGACGTCATTTTATGTTTTCATCACGATTTATACTTGGCATGTGTAGATCAAATAGCTCTGACCTTTTACCAGCTGGTATGTGTAAAAATCAAATAGCTCTGACCTTTTACCAGCTGGTATGTGTAAATCAAATAGCTCTGACCTTTTACCAGCTGGTATGTGTAGATCAAATAGCTCTGACCTTTTACCAGCTGGTATGTGTAGATCAAATAGCTCTGACCTTTTACCAGCTGGTATGTGTAGATCAAATAGCTCTGACCTTTTACCAGCTGGTGATTAAATTGAATGTACTGACTTGCCATAAAGAAAACTCAGGTGTTATCTGATCACGAATGCTTCAAGAGATGTCTGGTAATTGTTTTGGGAATCTCTAACAATTGTATTCTGAAATGATGAACGGTCTACATCCACCAGAGCATCAACCTTGTAGGTAGAACTGATTGATGGTGGAGAAAGGTATTCTGACAGGAAAAATTCTACTGATTTCCTCTTGCTGTTGTGTCCATTCCACTGTCAGACTGTTGTGTTCCAGCATTTCTGTTTCATCCCCTCCATCAATGTTGGGATTTTCCTCTTGCACAGCTGAACCCAGTGATACATCCTTTCATATGGAAATGATGATGAAACAGCCTTAGCATGCATGCAGAGATGTTGCCAGAAATATTTTAAAGAGGAGTTCCTCCACACCTACCTAAGGGGGAAGGGGGGGGGGAGAGAGAGAGAGAGAGAGGTGAGGAATCATGGGACGAGGTAAGCTGTGCCAAATGGTAGCTGATGGTTTGATATCATTAACATAAAGTGTGGAAACACCTAATTTATAAGAAGCATTTAATGCTTTTGTATTATTTCTTTGACAATTAATGTACAAGGCATCTGGTCAATATTCTTCATTTTTTGTCTCTCCTTCTAAATAAGCCTTTGCAAACCAAATATCATTTACTGGACCCAGCATATGCACACGTATGTATAGTCATCTGTTTATTTACTTTTTTCAGATGTTAGCCCCCAGGCCTTTGAAACTTACCAACATAGTAAGAAAATGTCAGATTATCTTAAAAAATTGGAAAATAAATCTGAATTACATATCTGTTTAGGCTTTTGTTTCTGTTTTTTTCCCTCAGATTCTGACATTTTCTTACTATAGTGATAGAGTTTCAAATGTCTATGGTTGGCCTATTCTTTGTAGTGTAAATTTTGTTTGAGAACTCAATCCCTTGCACAATAAGTTTTTTTTTGTATAACAGCAGAACTGTTGCAATTATGCCCAGTCTGAATAGATTCTTGAACTGGTTTCAAGATATATATATATATATATATATATATATATATATATATATATATATATATATATATATATATATATATCCAAAACACAATTTTCCACAATTCATGTTGTTCCACAGATAATTCTGTTGATTTATCATATTTTCTGCAAGCCTGAACTGTAGTACATGACAGCATGCCAGTCATTTCCGTTGCACCGCTTTCAGCACTATGTTCAATTAGCAGCAAACCATCAGATGTTACATCCTCACCACTTTTCCTCCTTAAGTCTGAGTTTCCTAAATAAATGTTATCTCCTGTTTGAACATGACACACTGCTGTTGCGCTTGAGACATTTCTCGAATGGCTGATCAACTATCAAATTACTATACCTCTCCAAGAAGCAATTCAATCAGAATACTGCCTTAAAGAATTCTATAATCAACAGTTTCATCATTCAGACTCTTTGCATGGAAAACATGTGAGGTACCACTGTAAAGTTAGCCTGGTTCCCTGACTATCTCCACTAAATCTTATTTTATACCCAAATACAAATAAAACACAGACAAGCCAATTATGCCAGTTTTACCACAACAATCATAATTCTGTAGTTTTTGGTTTTAATCTTAAGTACGTATTTTCAAGGTCATTCTAGTAAGACTGGCAAAATTAAATGGGTTGACAGGTCAGTGTATGGTGTATTTATAGCCTTGTTTGAAAGAGTTGGGAATCACCTGTGACAAGGCTGTACACACTACATGTTCCAGCAATGTGTAAAACAGACATGGAACCATCTGCAATCTTGTCCGTTTAATTTCACTGATGATAAACTGGACATCAAAACCCAGTGACTTCTAAAAAGCGACCAACAACAGGATTTAAACTGATTACCACTGACAATAGTGATTCACTAACCCAATAAGCTAATCTGAAGATGAAGTATGGTGAGCACTGAACATTTCCAACTGCATTTTTTTATTTGCTTAAATTGTAACTTGTTATAAAGAAGTCTTGACTGCCACAATTTTTTAAAATAAAAAATGTTTTATTATCCAATTTTTCACAGTAAAATTAGTGGCAGTACTTGCTTGTGCTCAGTCTTAAATATTGTCTTAAAGTCAATGAAAACCCAACAATAAAAGACTGAAATTTAACAAATTGATTTATTTCATGCTTTATTTGAGCTCAAGTTGAAGATACAATTTCACTGGCACATTCTGAAGTTTTTAAAACACTCCATGCATTGTTTTCTCCATATTCAATTTCTGGTTTTAAAAAAACCACTCATGACAAATGCTGATTAAGTTCAGCTTTGTTCTTTTGCAACACAAATGCAGTGTGCCACCTACAGTGTCAGAATAACCAGAGCCAAATGCTGGCCAGCATAACTTGTAAAGGCCAGACTCGGAGCAATTCATTAATTCATGCTGAAAAACATACATACAGACAGACATGAACATAAATAGTTATGCAACGTCTTGTGCTTTGGTTTTTACATTTTAAAGATGAACTGATCGGATAGATAAAAACTTCCAGAGTAAATAACTGTCAATCTGAGGAAGTACATTCCATAGAATGCATCTTCATATAACTAGATTGGTTATATGTTAGGCTATGAATATGCATAACAATTTATATATTAAAATTCACCAACGTTTCATTACTTTTTTCAAATGTGTCAGTTTCATTACATGCAAAATGTTATCCTGTTCACAAATACATTAAGACAGTGACTTGAATCATAAATTACCAGCCTCGTGTATGTGTGTGTGTGTGAGATTAGGATTTTTAACGTAGCTTTAACAATTTTTCAGTCATATCGCTACGATGTCTGCAGTGTGGCAGATTACAGTGATGTCTAGCACTGGGGCATCATGCCGCATGATGTCCCACCCAGTCACATTATCCTGACACCAGGCCGACCAGTCCTAACACTAACCTCTTAATGCTAAGCGCCTAGCAAGGCAGTTGTTAGTACCATTTTTGTAAGTCTTTGGTAAGACTTGGCCGGGGTTCAAACCCACGAATTACCACTTCCGAGGCGAATGCTCTATCCACTAGGCCACCAGAGCAGTCACCAGCCTTGTAAAAAAATATACTGTTCATCTGATAAACTTTCTGTTGAATGTGCTGATATGCTGCTTGTTATCTCTTAAAATTAAAGATCTATGTTCCTATGTTCAATGGAGTTTTTATCATGAAAAAATAGTTTAAAACTCTCCAAGTGGAGTAACAAAATAGGAATATTCACTAATAATTATGTCTCTTCATCTCTGCATTTAATGAGTAAAATTACTCATTTTCTCAACAATTTGACTAAATGGTCAACATGAAATTAACAGCTGAAACAAGGAAAATACAAGGCAAGTAACTTGTCACTGTCAGGTATCATTTTGGTGAATATGAACTACTTCTCCTGTCTCTGTGGTAACTGTTGTAGTCACATTGATGTCCCCAGAACTTACATGGATAGCATCTTGAATGTCAGCATGATGAACCTTGAAATAAAGAAGTGTGGAAATTTAGCATGTATTTCCTACATTCTTACAATACCACATAACAGATATTGAAAATCATCCTGTTTTTTTTCTTCAAACAGAACATTATTTTTTTTAAAAAGATGGTCATCATTGTCTATAAATAAATGCGTCTGTATTTTAAGCATTTTAAGACACCTCATCACAACAGTTGCTATATGACACCAACTAAAAGGTTAATGTCACATCATTACAATTTTGGCAATAGAGTACACATTAGAAGTTTAAGTTACAAAAATGTGAACAAAATTCCAGAGCAAACTTTTGGAAAACAAAACCTTCCAAACAATGTAGACATCAATCACTACACGATAAAAAATAAATGTGAATATAACAGAAGGTAAAAAATATGATATCTTTAAAACACTGGGTCAAAATGTACGTATCAGAAATTAATGATTTCCTCAAGTGGTATATCAGCAAAAAAGCTTCTTAACAAAGTTCACATCAAATAAATGCATAATTCAAAGTTACACCTGTCATTCACCCAAAGTTCAAGAGCCAGCATGACTGTACAACAAAACAAATCTACATGGACCATCATCTGTGTACACCAGCTAGCATGAAAGTCAAAGGCTTTTAATCCACAACAGATAATTAAGCATACCATACTGACTCCTGGTACAGGAACCTGGATGACCTGGTCTCCATGGAGAATTTGGATTTGATGTGCCTGTTGTAGCTGAGAGATTTGTTCAGGTGTGGCATGAAGGATCTGTATCTCCCCCTGTGGCAAACCATCTCCAGCCATTGTAGCCACTGTATGCTGCATGTCTACATCCCCCTGCATTGATGATAATAATATTTCAACCAATAATATTAACTGCAGAAAAGAACAGGGTTGTTTTTTTGCTTTACTATATCACTGAACCCTCTCTCCTCATCACATTGTCCTGCATTCTCCTATCATAAGAAAGATCAAAATACAGCAAATATTTTCTCAGTCAACATCTTTATATAAAGAACACATGTTCATATAATACAGCATTTACAAAATCTCTTTTCAAATTTCACTTTTATATTTAGCATCTAAATAAAGGTGTGTGATTTGGATTTTTAATGTAGCTGTAGCAATTTTTCAGTCATATCGCTATGTCTGCAGTGTGGCAGTTTATACTGATGCCTAGCACTGGGGCATCATGTCACAGACATGTAGCATGATGTCCCACCCAGTCACATTATCCTGACACCAGGCCAACCAGTCCTAACACTAACCTTTTAATGCTGAGCGCCAAGTGAGGCAGCTGTCGTACCATTTTTGTAAGTCTTTGGTACGACTTAGCTGTGGATCGAACCCACAACTCCCACATCCAAGGCAGATGCTCTAACCACTAGGCCACCAGAGTGGTCTCTACATGATGGAAACTTTTCAATAATGAACAAACATTAGAGATCCAAGGGTGTCCTTTACTGAAAGGTTTCACTATACAAAATCTGTTGTGAACATTTCTAAACCATTCCCTAACATATCCAAAAATTGAAAAGCAAATTCCTTTAGGTAAATTATATTTCTTTGATACTTACCCGATTGTATCAAATTAGGACTTGCTGCATCTTTCTGTTTATATGCTGTACAAAGGGAAGCAACTCATAATGGCTAACTATATTTTTGACCGCTTGATTACTGTCTCGCCATCAAAAGTTTCCCAGACAAATCCAGCAAAAGTGGCAAATTCTTGTCTAGGATCAAAGGCTGTGCTTTTATGAATGTGGAAAGGTCATTGTCTGTGCAGCTACCATCATACCAGTTTAAACCATTTTTTTTACTTGTACAACACCTTAAATTATTCTTGCATTGTGGGAAAGAGTGGGAGGGATTATTGTTTGTTGTTTGGGGTTTAATGCTATTTCTCAGCACAGGATAAGCTTATACATGACAGTATAACTGGTGGAGGAAGTACCCAGGAAAGCCCCCGCAAGAACATGGACCTACCAGAAGCTAATGGCAAGCTTTCTCACATACCACACTGGCTGAGCCCAAGACTCAAACTGACACGAACAGAGGTGAAATGGCAGTAATTGGTAAAGACGAGCACTTCAGACCACTTGGCCACCTGGGATTATTTGTAATGAGATCAGGTAAGAATTATCAGAGAAACATAACTGGCTATAAAAAAATTTGCTTTTTCTATCAAATACATTATACAATCACATTACATTAAGAGAATAATTAAGAGGAGATCATCCTACCTCTAACTGTGACACCCAGTAGAAGCACAACTGCTCTACTAAAAGGGTCGGCACAAAAGAGACAATTTGTTTATACAAGTGTAGGAGATCCTTGTAGGATTCTGTATTTGATTACTGTCTCACCATCAAAAGATTCCCAGGCAAATCCAGTGAAAGTGGCAAATTCTTGTCTGGGTTCAAAGATTGTGCTTTTATGACTGGGGAAAGGTCACTATCTGGGCAGCTACCACTAGCTCAACAAGATTCATTCTCCTTGGCAAGACCAATCACGCAAATGTAAAATTAAGAAGGAAGACTGGGAGTGCCAGTCAGCAGACTCAGCTATGTCCTGAAACAAGACATTATATGCAAGGTTAGGCTCATGAAAGTCATTCATATTCAACGAACTTCATTAGTGTATTTGATCCTGTGAGAATTCAGAGTACACTGAATAAATATCTCCCTTTAGCCAAGTGGCCAGCACTAGTTGGGTTATGTCTTGCATTCCTGGCTTAAGTGGTAGGTATAGTCTTTCACTGTTGCTGCAGATGTTGTCTGTGCTTCTCAGGAGGGTATTGCAGGACCCTACATCTTTGCTTCTATTGATTGATCAATCAATGAAAGGGAACAAATAGTTATTGTCTGTTGACTAGTGACAGCTACCTGTTCATAGGATGGAACCAGATTGTGTCATTAGAATATCTGAAACATCAGAACAGAATTGCATGCAGTTTGGATCTATGAATATCATGTAACTCACCCTGCAAAATGAAGTCAGAGTTATCATAAACTGCAAGTCATGTCAGATAGCTGCTTCAATAAGCATGTGTCTGTGTGTGTGCCACATTTCTTTGCATCAAATCTTTATCTAACATTTGTACTGTCCTAAATTTGGGACAACTGATATTTGCTACACTGATTCACGGGTATCAAATGATTTAGATATATGAACAGTATAAAGTGATTGAAAAAATGAGCATGATAGTGTCAGGTTTAGCAGCTGACATTGTATACTTTGCTAGCTCATCGATGGGGAATACTGCTGTTACTTACCAAATCACAGATGATATTGCCTACCTTGATTGCAGACAAAATAATCTCAGATTAATTTCTCCCTTTCATTTGGCTGAATGCTGACATATAAAAATAATGTATTTTATGATGTGACATTGTATTTTTTTGAAATAAAGATATTTATGTCTTTCTTTAGTAAGATATATATTGGAAAGATGAATTTTTATCAGTAAAGAATCAGTACCTACTGTGTTTACAAACACTACCATAAAAGCAGCTGAACACCACCCTATAGTCATCTTTGCTATGTAAAGTTAAGATGTCAATAAATGTCTCAAACTGAGAGTTCCCTGTTTTGGTATTCTAAAATGGCTACCTATAGTCACATCAGATGGTAGAGGTAGTTGAGAAATGAATTGTTCCTCATTGTAGGAAGGAAATTATTTTATAAAATGATGTAGGAATTACTTAGAAACTTTGAAGTAAAAACTCTGGAGTCTTTCGGTGTGAAAATCGCAGTTTTTTGGCAAAACGACTTCGTCTAGAATGAGTTTTGTCCCAATTTAATAGTTATTTCAACCCACCCATTCTCTATTTTTAATAAATTAGCAGATATTTCAATTCGATAATAGTGAATGAATTTAATAATTGATCTCAGAATAGTGTATCCTCATTAGAAGTGTATTCTGATTAGAAGTAGATAATGCCCAGAATTCTAAATAGCTCACTAAGCTGCTGAATATTAGCCTCTTATATTTTTACTGCAGAATAGCAGTTTTTATTTAACTTTTTATTTAATTTTATTCAGGCAAACTGATAATTTCATATATATTCAAGGAATATATTTATTGCCACTAACGATAAGAAATAATGAAATGTTCAAGATTTTATTTGGGCAACTTTGATTATTGTCAAGGAACTATAGTTACATACCATTAAGTTGTACATGGAGTTTCATGCAGCATTTAATTTTTCAAGAGTTTACAATACTGTCACTTGAATAGTTAGAGACTAATTAAAATTTTCCAGTATGAATTGCAAATATTTCATTTCTGAGATTCACAACACAGTGAACACGGTTCTTTGATAACAGTAGATTAGGCAAAAATGTTGCAGAACATTTACTGTGTGTACAATAGGCAAAATCTAGAATAGCACGTGCCATATGAAAATAAGGACCACTATTTTATGATAGGTGAATCACTGAGTGGCACATATCACATTTGAATAGGTTACATATCTGGATAGCATTTTTATGACAGGCAAAATGCTGAATAGTACTAACTGCATACAGAAGTTGTTTGAATTTCCCAGTGATGTCAACTTTTCTGTACAATTTCAGATAATTTATAGTAACAAGTCCCCGCCAAGTGAATTATCTCCCATTTATATTATAGAGAACTTTTTAGGCCTGTTACCTGTTAAATTTGAAGCTTCCATGCACAGCTGAAATTTCAACAACAGCTGCAAGAATGTCAAGGTTCATGATGTACGACAGTTATGTAAATATTCTTCTCACCATCTGATAAAGTGCTATGATGAATTGTGTTTTTTTATATATTTGTGGTTAGAAGCTAGAATGACATTTTGCTTATTTTAACCAAACATTTACTTTAACTACTCTAAAACTAAAGCTGCAATGTCCTACAAAAGTTTAATGTAAAGAAAGTTGCCAAAAATACTGCTTTTCAGGAATTAATAACTTTAATGCATATGTAGCTACTTACATCTCAAACCATCAGTAAAGCCGGACAATAACTTTGTTAATTATTTAATGTCAAAGATGCATGTGTTGCACTTTTGCATCTTCTGAGAAATAATGAGACAGGCTCTTTATAGGCCTTTTCCACACCTTGTCTTGTCTATCATTATTCATTCTAATGTACCATTTATGATCTGAATTTTGTGTGATTTCTTTTCTTGCTGAACTAAAAATACTCTCACAGTCACATTAGAGTGTGGTAAAGAAATAAGTCAGAACATAAAATAACTCAGATGACTGTTTTCGTTCTAGCACAGGAGTAATCCTTTGTGATATTACTCAAACTACATCAAGGTCCTCTCTGGTATTTATTAACACTAAGTTCAGGCTGTGCTGTTGACGATGAAGCTGCAATCTGATGTTTATTAGCTTTTCATGCTGTTTTATGTCATGGGTACCTCCATGCCCAATAGTTAAATCACAATTACACAATTTGCAAACCACAAAGTTTTCTCCTTTACTAGATGGTCTCACAAATTTAAACATGATGGCATAATTGTCCCTCTAGTTCTGTTTCTTTTCTTTACTGAAGAAAATTTTGAATCTTCTGCTTTCCTTTTCAACGAAGATGAGATACAGTGATAGCGGCACAAGCTTTGCGCAAATCAATATGGTGATTAGCCTTGATTTCAAATGAACTAATCATATTTTAAAACTATATGCAATACATTTACTCCATTCTAAACAAAAAATTACAAGAAAATTGTTTTAAGATAAAACAGATTTTTAACACAAAAAACATATAACTGTATTCAGGTCCAAAATATGGGACACTTGGCAGCTATGTGTAAACAATTTTTGTAACTGTCTTAATCAAAATAAAGGTGGAATACAATACCATTTTGTTCAGGGTAGCAGTTCTCATGATTGGAAAGACACAACATGTCAAATTCATAAACTGTATAACAGCAAAATGTAGCGCTAAATACTTTATTCAGATTTCACCACATGACTGCAAAGAAAATTATTTCATACATCTGATCCCTGCAATTAATAACTGCATAGTTATATGTTGACTGAAATTATGAACTGAGTGAACCAATTTAATGAATAAATAGTCTTTTCTAAATAATTCAGTGAAGTTAGATGCAATACATTAAATGAAAATATATTTTCAATTAATAGCTGTACGTTGACATGAAGATTAACTTGAATAAGTAGAATTTTGTACTAAAGCTACTGTACAAAATGGAGCTCAGAGCTAGTAGATACAATACTTGGACCTAATTCATTTTCCATCAGGATTAGTTCCAAGAAGCAGATTTTGTATAATTTTTTTTGCAACACATTTGATTGATTTATCATAATTATAAATTACAGATATATTAACTCGAACCAGTATTAAATAATAAATTAAAATTACATTTGGAAAATTAAAATTTATATATATATATATATATATATATATATATATATATATATATATATATATATATATATATATTGTGAAAATGTACAGTAATTAGTAGCATTTTGATTGATTCTTTACAAGCTATCTAAATAATACTTTAATCTTTTCAACTAATCCAATCAAGGAAACTGCAAAAAAATATTCCTGAAATTACATCCTGCCCTGGAATATTTTTGAAATAATGCTGAGAGTTTGATCTCTTTCTCTCTCTCTCTCTGTCTGTCTCTCTCTCACAGAATACAACTGTCAAAGGTTTTTCCCCAATGGTTAGCATTATCTGATAAAAATCAACAATTTTCTAGATGGCAATTCAGTGTTAAGAATCAGCACAGAAGTGATGATTTGACAATTATTAGGATTAATGTTTAAAAAAAATTATGGATGAAAACTGAATTTTTTGTGCTAGAAAATGTGGCACGATAAAGTTGGTCATATGTAAATATTATGTTCATTTACTCAAAGAACTGTTTTTGGTACCGTTTTGTGAAGGTTTTGAATTATTCTTAAACTTTTATACAGTTTGGTGTTGAGTAACAATTTTTCACTTCTAATTTGAACACATTATAGTATGTTTCTAATCAGACAGAAGCACTTTGGTGATAAGGAAACTAGCTTTTGGTTACATATCTTTGTGAAGATGTGATGCCTTTACATACATGAAGATGTAATGATAGTAACATATAACCTTGTGACCTCTTTGTTGTTGTGGAGTTTAATTATAGTGGCGTGCGCACAATTGTGCATGTGCCACTTTTTTTGACTGCACCATAGCCTGCTAGTTGTTCTTGGGGAATGGGATGGTGCCACCTCCCCCAGGCTTTTATGGATTCAAGGAACCCTGATAGTTTGGCCTCAGTCTGTGCGTCCATAAAGGTCCCTACAGTTGAACAGTTGGCCGTCATTAGTTGGAAGGAGAGCTCGGGAACGGTCCTGCTTGCTTTACATTGCTGGTTTTTTGTTGCATTTGCCTGGTGTTACTTGCGATCTTTTTTTGTTGTCTTTTTCGAAAATTTTTTTTCTTCTTCAAAATGTTCTAAAAGGGGGGGGGGGAGGACGTTCTATGCTGTTTATAGAGGTTCTTAGGTGAAATCATGTATGAAGAGAGATTTTCAAGGTTATTATGGTATTACTAGTCGAGGTGTTTAGGGTGTGTTTCCTACGTTATGTTATTTATAAGTTTTTAGATATTACCTCTTTAAGTTATTTATTAATTAATGTTTTTAGAGATTGAATGTTATTTATACTTTCTTTAGCAAGAGACCAGAGTCCTAGCCGATTACATGGTTCGTTAAGGACATCTAGGACCAGAATCATAGCTGATTACTCGGTTCGTTAAGGACATCTAGGACATCCGATTTTGCGGTTTCCTTAGTTTTTTATAGGTGCTTCGTAAGTGAATTATTTATTAATACTTATTAATTATTTATATATTATTGTGTCCTCTTGTCAGCTTGTGAAATGTATGAGAATTCTTTAACTTCGTTCTTTTTAAATGCATTTCATAATTCTGGTCCATTGTCAGCAAGAGTTTCCTGGGCACCAAAACCCCAAATATTTGCAATCTACTTTTTTATATAGGAAAGGGAATTATTAGTGTCCCAAGATACTTGAATACCACTCAATTTCTGAAAGCTGTTTTGTGGGCTGCATCAAGGCTATGTTGAGCCCCCAACCTCTGTCAGATTGGGACCGCTCCGGTGGCCTAGTGGTTAGAGCAGTCCGCCTCGGATGCGGGAGGTTGTGGGTTTGATCCCTGGTTGAGCCATTACAAAGACTTACAAAAATGTACTAACAGCTGCCTCACTTGGCGCTAAGCATTAAAAGGTTAGTGTTAGGACTAGTTGGTCTAGTATCAGGATAATGTGACTGGGTGGGACATCATACTACTTGTCTGCAGCATGATGTCCCACTGCTAGACATCACTATAAACTGTCACAATGCAGACATCGTAGCGATATGAGTTAAAAATTATTAAAGCTACATTAAAAATCCAAATCACACACACACTCTGCCAGATATATACTGATGACCAAAATGATATGTTGATGCATGTGAAATGGGTATAGGTCTAGCTGAGGGTCTAGAGCCTATAGGAGCAAGGAAGACTGGTAAGAGCTGAGAAGTGATCTCACAAGTTGGTATGGCTATGGTTCCAGAGCCTATTTGAGACCATTGGCAACTGGCACGAGGTTAGTCTAATACAAGTAAGTCCATTAGGTCAGATCCCAATGGATCAAGGGCGTAAGTCTGAGGCACAGATTGCTACCCTTTGGGTCATTGGGGTTAGTTCCATTTCTTTCTTTCTCCCTACATTCCCATGTCAACATGTTTCATTATATCGCCATAACATTTTATCACATGTGAATAAACATGAACACACAAGAATCTGCTCTGCACACATTCTGTTTTCTCCACAACTGTTGATTCCCCAAAATAATAATAATCCATCAACAATGCTGAAACCCGATCTTTTCTGCTCATTCATGAGCAAATGTCTTAAGTGTTAATTCAGGAATTTTAAGTACAAACTTTGGAAAAGTGTTGTATTGGTCAAGTGAAATGAATTTAAACATGAACATGACCAATAGTTCTCACACATGCATGCCTTCCAACTTTGTTTTTTTCATACCCCCTTTACTTGAATTGATACAAAAGATGCAACAAATGTGATAATACAAAGGTCAACTTTGTAATAATGCAACAAAGTACTTCCATAAGTCGGAGAAGAGAACACATTTGGCACATAATTAGATTCAGAACTGAAATACTCGCGGACACAGCTGTGATAGCTGAAACTGTTCACATGATACAACCACTCTGGTGGCCAAGGTGTTAGACCATCCACCTCAGATGCAGGAGGCTGCAGGTTCAAACCCCAACTGAGTCATATCAAAGACTTATAAAAATGGTACTAACAGCTGCCTTGCTGGTGCTCAGCATTAAGAAGTTAGTGTTAAGACTGGTTGGCCTGGTATCAGGATAATGTGACTGGGTGGCACATAATACTACATGTCTGTCGCATGATGCTCCAGTGCTAGAGATCACTATAAACTGCAACACTGCAGACATTGTAACAATATGACTGAAAAACTGTTAAAGCATTTTAAAAAATCCAAATCACACACACACACATGAAAATACAAAAGGACAGATCACATGGACAAGCCACACTTAAGATGGTTACATTGAAACCAAATTCATGAAATCTAAAACACAAATTTCGCTAGACAAAACTTATTTAACTGATATGTATTTCTTCAGGTCTTGCTACCAATAAACATTACTAATATTTTAATGGATTTAAATTTTGTCATATATTGTTGTTTATAAATATATTGTTATTTATTATCTAATAAACATGACTTCACATTAAAAGTTGTAACTTTCATAATGTTGATTCAATTTTCTGGGTACTAACCACTGTTTTGACAATAAAATGAATGCTGTTATCAAGTTTCCACTTCCCAATTTTGATCTTAATTTTATGTTATTTATAGGGCTCCTGCAGATTTAACAAAAACAAATTGCATAACTTTTCCAGGACCATTTCACAAAACTCAAGGACCACAATATTGATCGTAATTGTGTTGTGTTGAAAACAAGTTTTTGTTATTGGCGCTCGACATTCAATGAAATTAGCAGTTATCAAGCAGAGAGAAGTTTATACCGTAACAATGTACAAGACTTTTCTATCATAAACCATAACCTGCCTGTATCTGCAGCTCGTTGTCTCCTTGGTAAGACTCATCGTCACTTTGTCCTATACAGGAGTCGATACTGACAGCACTCTGTGATACATAGGTAGATGCAGTCTTCCCTCGAAAAGCCTTCACAGTTAGAGACATCCCTCTCTGTTTTCTCCTGAATGCTGTGCGACACTTTGAGTCCATGTTCTGCTTTATTCTATGCCAATCATTCTCTGTGATATTGAACCTATGTATCAAATGACCTGTAATAACAATCAGGCAAACATTTTATACATGAAAAGGAATCCTGTCATAATATCGTTTGTTAAATTTCACACAGAAACATTAAGGATCAAAATGATCCCTTCTCCCCTTCAAGTTGAAAATTTACTAGATTTTAGATGAATATGCGTTCTCAATATTAATGTGCAACATTTCAGATTAAATTCAAATTTTTGTTTAAGATAATAGAGATCTTCCTTTAGCTCCAAAACTGGAAGAACTCCAGACAAAACTATTAATGTTAGTATTAGAAGCAGATGTAGTTGTGGATTTGTTAAAAACAGGTAAATTATTTGATTTCTTTTTTATAACTGATCTTCTTTCAGTAATATATCAACAATATATCACCAACATATTTAGTGCTCAGTCTTTATATTTCTAAGTTATTTGTATATTTTAAAAAATTTCATATTTAACATTTGCATTTTCAATAGATTTGCCTCAGTTATGATTCTCAGCGATTTTATAAATAAGTTTCATACTACTGTACTGAAAGTATGGGCCCAAGACCTACATTTATTATGAATAAAGTTCTATTCCATTTTCCCCTTCTATACTGATGTGCTTGGCAAAGATTCTGAATATATTTCAGGGGAACAGGTAAATTGTTTTTCAAGAAATTCAGGGCAAAATCTGATACCCTAAGCAATTATTTCACTGCAGATGCTCTCTGGACTTGCCTTGAATATTACCAAGTAACAAAAAGTAAAATAGTGAAAACATTTTTAAAAAATGGATTTTGAGTTGAATCAAAGTTTCAGTGTCATAATTTCACATTTTATTTTGTACTAAGATCCTAATTCTACCCTAGAAATAGTGCATACTTCCTTGAAATTCAAAAGATTAAAACTTACATCTGATACCATATATCATCAGTGGATCTAACTGTTTCTTTCCATGTTTTCCCATTCCTGACAAGTTAGATGATGCTTGTGTTTCCCTATCAAACAGGTAATCTAACAGTGTTAATGCCATTTTCTCTGGAGTTCGACAGTTTGAGTGGATGTGTAACAGGTCGCTGCAAGAATAACAAGCTGGTGATGACACCAATGATGATGATGATAAACATTTTAACACAATGGTAAATTTGACTAGTCGAATTTTTGACAATTTTCAATCCCTTGTCATGCCAGAATGCTTTAGTACAAAAGTGAACTCTCACTGTGATAATTTCAATTTACAAAGTTCTAAACTGTGCAAAAAATGGCAATAATAATCTTGCATTGGAAGAATGGTTTTGCAAATATTCTTTCTCTTCCTCAGCTAATGGCACCAATGCAAATTTGCAACAGTAAGGTCATTTTTAACATCTTATAACGTCAATACAAGAATGTTATCATAACAAATAACATGAGATATGTTTGTAAGACCTGCATATCTTACAGAAGTCAAAGAATGTAACCATTTGTGTTCTGGTGTCCAATAATCTATAATAATAATGTAATAAACACCTGGCAAGCCTTGTCCCTGACACAAATCTAATGTATCTGAATTAATTTTCTCAGTCCTGCACACATACAGGATAAATTCTGTTAGTTCGGAGATAGTCATAACATTCTGCTTTGCTATTACCTTGAATTTAAACCAAATGCTCTATGACTCACTTTCTAACACACACACGTCTGCATTAGATATCAAAATATCTCTAGTTAGTACACTTCTGCTTGACCTGGCAATGTGCTATTTTTAATCTGATAATTATTTAGCAAATTTATGGGACTTCAAAAATGCCACCTCCTTAAGATTTTCAAATATTTCCATTGAAAAATTACAATTTTTTATTCCTATATTTAATTTCATACTCAATGACTCCAGGTGCAACTGATAAAAATGAGACTACCCCACAATAATTTTGAAAATTTTTCAAGTAACAATAAAAAACAGACAAATAAAACATTCTTGTTCCAGCATCATTTTCTATACAAACAAAATTTGTGGGTGGAGAAATGTAATTTAATTAAAATTTATCTTATGTATGATGTGTCTTCCTACTATATATGCATTTATGAATTTTGGTCAAAAGCATTTGAAAATGTCAACGTAACAGAAACTTCAATACATATAACATTTGACCCTGGTACTAGGACAGGGAGTCAAGGATGATACTCCTCTTGCAGATGAAGTTTTGTGAATTTTCATCCAGTGGTTTAGAAAATGTGGCAGACACAGAAAGCACAATATGCCCAATACTCTTTGAAAAAGCAAGTGATAAACAAAGGACCATCAAAGAAAAGTTTTATGACCCCATCTTTAGTATAACATGTAACCTCCATACACATTGCAAACCAGGTCTGCATTGTTTGCTTGAAATCATCAACAGAAGGGACAGCATAAACAGTACATATAAAAACATACATGAAAGACCAATTCTTCATAATGGTTGCTATGATATTTATCTTACCTTGGTGTAACATGACATCGCACCCTCATTTCAGGGTTATTTTCATCCCCTAGCCATGTGCCATTGGGATAGTCCTCTGCAAAAGAACTCAACTGGTTTCAACTTTGTCAGTATTTTATAACGTTTGCACATATATTAAAAGAATACACCTAATATTTTCTTCTGTAAACCCATTGTCAGGATAGCTGCCCAGTCACAGGTATGGTCCATTTAGAAACTACATTCATTTCAAAAGAATGCTGCCTCTCAAATGAATACCATTACAAATTACACATTTCATACAATGTCCCCAGGGGCCCCAAGTGATCTAGTGGTCTAAAGTACTCTCCGTTACGGATCACTGCCATCTCACCTGTCTGCGTGGGTTCGAGTCTCGGATTCGGCCAATGTGGATATCTGAGAAAGCTTGCCAGTAACTTCTCGAGGGTTGGTGGTTCTTTCCGGGGATTTCCCGGGTTCTTTCTCCACCATTAATACTGGCTGCCATGTATAGCATATCGTGTGCTGAAAAATGGTGTTAAACCCTACAACAACAACAACAATGTCCCCAGCTAGTGCAAAACTGTATAGTCAAAGAAAGTTGGTCAGTACAAACTCATTTTCACCTCACAAACAAATAAGGCATTGCATACACTAGAACTCTAGCATGTCTAAACTGTGTTTAGGACATAAGAAAAAAAACTTTGACATTTTATGAACATCCATTTGAGCACGGATCAGAAGTGAGAGAGAATCAGCCCAAACCGACACTTGCAAATTGATGTGCTGTGAGAACTCGGATGTAACCTATACAGACCTGCCACCTCTAGTAGAATGAAAATCAGGATGCCAAAGATAAAAAAACAGGATTTGGAAAAGAAAAAAAAACCAGGCTCAGTGTTTACAACTATATATTTACAAACGTTTTAAAAAAGAATTGACATCTCTGCTGTCTTATGCTATTTACTTAACATGAGAAATGCATGCTAGTCAAACTGTAAAAATGTATCATTTTTCAATTTTCATCATTTATGCTAATAATTAATGTTAATTCAATTCACAAAATAAATATCAGCATAAAAGTTGAAAGTGGAAAAATGATAGCTTTTCTCTGCATGACTAGTGTAGTTTTCATAGAATTTCTGCATCACTTTTGCACTTGATGAAGGTAGTGCAGCCATCATTAAAAGTCTGGGGTTTCTTTGGTGTTTAATTCAACAAAAAATTCTGACTAATTCGTGGTAAATTTGGATAAGTAGCAGGTCTGCATATAGTTAAAAAATTTTGTGCTGTGAGAACCTTGAAAACCATTTATTCTGCCTTATTTACTTTCTCTATTTTAAGGTTTACATCTACTTATTTATCTAATTTCGTTATCAACTTTTGTTTCCTTCATACTACACTAAATATAGCATAGATAAGAATTGCTGTTTTGCTGGTTTATTATGAATTCGTTTCCAAAAATGAGATACAGTGATAGCAGCACATGCTTGTGCAATCCAATATCATGCTTTGCCTTGATTTCAAATGAACCAATCATATTTTATAACTCTATATCCCTATAGACATGCAATACATTTGCTCTAAGGATAGAACCAGGTGCCCATTCTAAACTGAAAATTGCAATAAAAATTTTTATTTAATTTTTATATAAACAAAAATGGATTTTTTTAACATGCAAAACATACACCTGTATTCAGGTCCAAAATATGGGAAAAAACAGGACACTTGGCAGCTATGCTTGCTCAGGCACTGCATGGAATTGCAAAAGCAACAAAGATGGCTTGGTGCTGTACATTACATGTACACAAGACTTAAACAGCCATATGATCAACTTAGTCTAATGCAGATAGTTTGAACTTTGGTATCAAATTTCTTCATATTTAAAATACTTAGAAACAACAATGAATAATTACAATACAACAGCATCAGTAGATATGCAGTTGTTTGCATTAGTATAGTATAGTATAGTACATTATAGTATAGTACAGTATAGTATAGTATATAAAAGAACAACCTTCTTGAAGAAAGGAATATATTCTGGACTTTCTTTTAAGGTTTATTGGTTTCTTATCTGTTGTTTTTCCTTCACTATGAGCCTGATTTATGTTGAGACTGGCTCTTCAGTGCAACAAAAGGCAGGGAAAATCTGCTTTATTCATGACAGAAATAATACCTACCACACTGTTTTTTTTTCTTCTTCTATTAAATTGTTCAACAAACTGCCACAAATTGCCATTCAGTCTACTCTGCATTAAATTAAGATACTTGTCCAATTCTCAACCATTCAGAAGTGTCACCAGTATGAACCATGGTTGTATGTGCACTTGCTCTCTTGATAGCTGATTTTTTTTCTTTCTTCAAACAGTGTAATGACTGATGCATTAAAGCCTCTCCAACATTAATATTCAAAAGTAGAATTGTAGAGGTATGAATCTCATACGATTACTTTCTTTAATGTGACCTTATTGGTGGAGTAAGCAGCCTTTAGTATTTCATCTATCACAAATCACAATACCTCTCTCTCTCTCATACTTCCAATCTAATATGAACTATGTTCATAAAAACAATGATCATTTGACAAGTATTTTTAAAACACCCCCCCAACATAACAATATATATATATATATATATATATATATATATATATATATATATATATATATATATATATATATATATATATATATCATTATGAGTTTTTTTGTGCTTTACAGCACAACAACTCAAGTATGTTAGTTAGTGCCAAGGCAATTGGAGTAAAGTGCATTGCCCTAAGACACACCACAGAGCTGACTCGGACTGATCTGCTGGTAGGATTCAATCCTACACCCTTTGGTCATGAGTCAAGCATGGTAACCAGAGCTGCAGTGGGTCCTTATACATACAAGATTTTTGGAGTACATGGTGTGGGGTGAAAAATGAGTATGTACTGACTGGGAAAGCCACAGCATATTAGCAGGTAGAGCATCAACCTCATAATCCAAAGGATATTAAGTCAATACCTGCCCAGGCCAATCCATGTGTGGGGCCTCGGAGTGTACTTGGGAAAGGGGGCGCTCACCAGTTATTATGTACTTTGGAGAGAGTGACATACGTAAGGTGAAGCTGTTTGCATTTAAAACATGCACAATGGAGAGAATGGTAGCATACCTCTATGCTACATTATGTAATGTGGATGATATTTCTTTGGATATTGTAATTTTGGAAATTGTACATGATTTAAACACACTGCTAACTAAAATGAATGCTCCCTTGTGCTAAAAAAATCAACCTGAATTTGTCTAAGTACACTATCCATAGCAGCTATTAAAATAGGGAAAATCAATTTTGCCAAACTAGACAATACCAGCTTCTGAAAGGGCAATGAATGAATTACCAAATATATCAAATGTAAGAAAAGTTATCGGCTCTTTTTTATACAATTTACCTCTGAAGTTCAGGAAGTGAAAATGACCAAGTAGAGCTAGCACTTTTTTTTAAAGGTGCACATCTGGAGTAAGGCCAAACTGTATACTCTATAATCCATATTACACCCATCAATCATACATCAAAATAAAGGGAATTAAAGGTTCTTTGAATTATACCTAAGATATACAAGGTCTTTTTTAAATAACCAGTATAACCAGTGAGGAAAGCCGGGTAAATTCTTTTTCTTTAAAATCCTAACCCTATGCAAAATACGAAACTGTAGAGCACCACCAAAGCCACTTTGCTTCAATTTCCTCTGCATGATATGTCCAACAATGTATTCAAAATTCTATAAAAACCCAACAAACCAACAACTGTACTGACCATCTCAGTCTTGCCATTTTAAGTGTCAAACTGGCTGGGAACAAAACTACCTGGGAAATGTGTGAACTATACTGAAGTGAGTTTAGCTTCTAAAGGATCATTTGTGCAACCAGGCAGCTATCCTAACACTAGGTGTAGTTCTTCTTCAAAAGTGAGGAAAACTTTCTATGGATAAACACTTCTCGTTGCTATTACTGGACCAAAATGAAGCTCTAGACCCCAACCTTTTCTCAATAAAATGAACTCTAGACTACTCAGTTATATTGCTACATTATCGCTTATGTGTGACCTATGTAGCTGGCCGATATTTCAGTGGATAAGCAATTGCAAAGGAAGAATACCTACTGGTTTCTAAGAGCAAAGGTGACAATAGGATATGTGCAAAATGAGGCCTTTGAGTTATTTGAAGTAGATGAAAAATCTATTTAACAGAGCAAAACTTTAAACAGAACTTTAGTTCTATGTGCTCCCTGCTACAGGCTTGAACATGTAATAAGGAGACTAATGGAAGCAACATTTCTGACCTGGGTTGAGTCATATGATGACATTCACAGAACTGCCAACCCTGACAAGTCTGTCTCAGTAAGGCAGTTGATTTTTTCCCACAAGTGTGACCAGTTTTCAGTCAGGTGAAACAATAAAAACTGTTACTGTAAAGCTGGAAAACATAACTAAAAATTCGCTATTTGAAACATGCAGCGACAATAAACATTATGTTTAACTGAACAATTTGTAAAGTATGCGTAGACTTTATTTACCACTAGTACAGTTGCACAAACTTTAATTCCAAACCCTATGCAGCTCAATGGCTTGTTGCTATCTCTCAACTTACGAAATTCTTTTACAGTTTACATGACGGCGGCAATCACATCTCCCACCATGAGAAACACTCAAACTGGCACATGATGTCCAATAAACGTAATTGTGTCCCTTCCAGCTTTTATTCACAAGAATCTGAATATTCCTTTTTATTTTTCTGTGTTGATTAACACTGTTCAAGAGTATTATTTTCCCTTTAGTCTTAAACATGCATTGCTTGCTCAACACCATTTTTAAAAAAATATTTTGATAATCGACAGTTTGATCATGAACATGCTTCACATGAATAAATAGGTGCAGTTTAAAGCGTCTGAGTTGCTACTGCAAAATTAGTCTGGTTCTCTGACTAATTTCACTAATTATAATAAGAAACACAGATCCAAATTAAACACGGATGAACAAATTATCCTGACTTTTCGGCAATGAACATTTATCTGTAGTTTTTGCTTCCATGCCATAAGTCCATATTTTAAGGGTAATTTTCGTAAGACTTACAGCAAAATTGTAAGAGTTTATAACACCAGAGCTGATTGTCAACAGCTTTCCATGAGTATTTCTTTTAAAATGGAAAATGAATTTCAATATATGTTCACAGCATAAAGGGTACAAAAGTAGATAAAAAAATCAACAGAAATAATGTAACTGACTAGCCATCACTACAGCCATGGGACACTGCTTCATCTTGTAACTATCTATGTCAAGTGTCATTTGATCCACCAAACTTTTATCCCATTTTATTTATTTTTTCATGATTTTAAAAGAAATGTAAACAAAAAACTCTTAATTTAAAAAGCTATATATTTTATTCAATTTTTACGTTTTGTATTTCAACAGGTAAATTCAAAAAGTTGGGAAGTTTTCCAACAAATGCAATGACCAGTACCCATGTCCTAGTGGTTAGATCGTCTGCATCAGATGTGGGAGGTAATGGGTTCGATCCTTGACCAAGTCATAACAAAGAATTACAAAAATGGTACTAATAGCTGCCTCGCTTTGTGCTCAACATTAAGAGGTTAGTGTTAGGACTGGTCAGCCTGGTGTCAGGATAATGTGACTGGGTGGGACATCATGCTACATGTCTGCGATATGATGCCACAGTGCTAGACAACACTATAAAATGTCAAACTGTAGACATTGTAGCAATATGACTGAAAAATTGTTAAAGCTAAGCTAAAAATCCAAATCACACACACACAAATGCAAGGATTTTTTCAGAAATAAAACCAACTTTTCAAAACTCAAAGAGTTATCAAGGAAGCCTCATAAATTCAATGATTTTTCAAGGTTGCATTACATTTATATAAAAATTTGACTATTTTATGGATTTTACCCAATTCATGCATTTCCCTGTGCTCCATACGTCCTTTCTGGGATATCTAAACTCAGTAAATTATATATAGCCATAAAATCACATACATTCACATGCAAGTAGCTCCATTTGTAAGTACACACATACATACAGTTCTATGCACAACGTTGATGACAGCATCATGATATTTGTCAAACATACCTTCAGAATTTAGAGTAATGAGTGTAACATTGGGACCTAAGCTCTGTACTCCATCAGAAGAAGAACTGGACAGCCTCGCTTGGTCTGCAAATAGTACAAATTTCACCATGTGTAAGAGCTGTTCTGTACACTCAACTGCAAACAGTATAGATCCAATTCTACCATCACATCATATGCTGGTTAATCTGGGTCTATGCTATCAGTAGTTGGGACTACATTATAACAGCACAAAATTACAAACTTTTTTCCGAACCAAAATAAGAAAATATTGAAAAATGAAATTAGATTCTCAATTTGAGTAATGTACAAATTTTCTTACTGTAGACAATGCAACATTTTGTATTCTTAACTAAAATGTGGAAGCTTCATAATTGTTAAGCAACTGCAGCAGTGAGAAGACCAAAGATTGGAGCAGAGATCAATGATTTTTGGAGATCCTTTCATGAATATCTATATCTCAACAAAAAAAAGGCATTAAAACTCCATATATTGCTTATAGATTAGCATTCATTTGGACTTCTGTCTGACAATATGAGCACATTTCGCATAGAATCTTCGCCAAAGACAAAATGTAACTTGCACTAAAATCTATTCATAATTGCTAACCTCAGGAAGGTACAATTCTCCATTAATCAAACTTAAAATCTAATGCATTGGTCTTATATGTATCTATATATCTTTACTGCAAGCAGCATAGACTTGGATTTGCCATCACAATGTTGTTGCAGATCAGGGTCTATGCTGCTTTTACTGATGCATGCTTTGTAAATAAGCACATCAGTAGTTCACAACTTTACTGGTCAAATCATTTTATTCATTTTGAACCCTCATATATTTCAATTATTGTTTTTATGCTGATGTTCCGTGTCCTCTAAAATTACAATTTATCAGTTCATATCAGCATCTATCACAAATAAGATGTTTCTTGCACAAAGCACATAAAATAAAATTCAAACCTGCTTCATTCTTTCCACCACCCTGTGGCAAACCTACAATTACAGCCCTGTAAAGAAAACAAGAATTCTGTGGAATGTGATGTATTGCCTGCTCTGCTGTGGCAAAATCAACAAATTTTTCAAATTCACAACAAGAAAAATAGGTATTTTTGCCTGGTATGTAAGGTATTCATCAAGATAAATCACCTAAAAAGTTCCATGAGTGTATATGAAAGTGTCATAGAAACTAGATGCAAAAATAAACGTTATCATTGAAGTGAAAAGTAGGTCACTGTGATTTCTGTTTTGCACGTGATGGGAAGTGCCTTCTGCAAATCACGTTCCACTAGTGCATACAATGGTGTAACAGCACTATGTGCAAAAAAAAATGGGACATAATCAATGAATATATGAAAAGATCACAATGACTTACTTTTGCCCCTGATGAGAAGGGATACATCCATCAAGTTTGACGCCATGAATAATGGTACAAGAGAAACAAAGCTAAACGTAAAAACTGTATCGCTGGATTAGTAGTTGGCTTTAATGGCACATCACCACATCACTGGCTTATAGTGCAAGTTATAAGTTACAGATTTTAAAACCTATAAAGATCATATAAAAGATAATGGTATAAGTGCAAAAGCCTTAAAGAAATGGCCACAAATTGCTGTATAATCCACATTCCCTCAAAATGTCCATAATTTATTTGGGTGGTACAACACCATGATGTTTCTTCAAGTTCACATTAAAAAGTGTGCATTTGTGTGATTTAGATTTTTAACATAGCTGTAACAATTTTTCAGTCATATTGCTATGATGTCTGCAGTGTGGCAGTTTAAAGTGATATCTAGCACTGGGGCATCATGCCACAGACATGTAGCATGATGTCCCACCCAGTCACATTATCCTGACACCAGACTAAACACTATTCTCTTAATGCTGAGCACCTAGTGAGGCAGCTGTTAGTACCATTTTTATAAGTTTTTCGTATGACTCAACCAGGGTTTGAACCTCCCACATCCAAGATGGATGCTCTAACCACCTGGCCATCAGAGCAGTCTCACATTAAAACACTTGTCTGAAAGGATGTAACCATGAATAGCAGGTCACTGTTATCTCCTGTGATGAACAGTAGCCTTCATGACACAATGAATTTGCCGACCAAGTTTCATGACTGTAAATAAGGCACTGAGGGAGAAACTGAAGCTAAATGCAAAAATGCAACTTTGACACCTATGGCAATAAAATCAGGAAAGTGACAATACCTATGTCTCATCTTTGCATGTCAATTTCATGACTATACACACAACACCATCAGAGAAACTGAGCTAAATGTAAAACTTAACATAATTGCTGAAGCATAAAAGTGGATCACCATAACCTACTTTTCCATGGGAAGTAGTACCCTCCATGATGAAAACAAGAATCAAATTTCATGACTGTAAATACAGTATCAGAAAACCCGAATTAAATGAAAATTTAACACCGACACAACAAGAACAACGCTATTGGATAAGTGTTCCCTATGCTTCCTTATGACATAATAATGCATTTTCAGAAATGAACTTTTATTGAAACTGTTCAGAGTTTCTAAAAATCTTATTCAAATGAGAGTGCATTATAATCAATTATGAACCATTACAAATATATATAATGTGTGTATATATGCAAACATCAACTAAGAGACATTCTTGTGCATATTGATAGTAAAATCTGATGAAATATATTTGCAGTTATGAGACTTTTCTAGATTATACAGTAGTCATACCCTCGACAGGCCACTTTCAAGAGGTTACACTCCCACCCCAATAAGACCACCTTTACATGAGAAGCGATTGCCTCATAATAAGGTTACCATGATATTGAAAGATTGCAAGTGCAATTAGAATTATTACATACTGTTCACCTAAGGGGGGGGGGAAGGAGCTAATTTTTCACCAACAGAAGAGATACTGGGGAAATACTAGGACAGGTCCCAGTTAAATCCTATTTGTTGAGCTTATATACAGTAACAAAGCAGTTACAATGTGCTAGTAGTAGCAGTTTTTCATCATCAAATTCTTTTTAATCTCTAGCTGATAATGAGATATTAAACTATCAGTGTGAGAAAAACTGATATTGCTAAAATACTGACAAAAGTAGTTTTGCCACTGGTAAAAAACACATCTAGAACTAATTTCTATGCAAATTTACAAAATATATCTGGATTACAATGAGATAAAATTTCCACATTTAATTCTTTTTATTCCTTAAATTTTCACTCTTTCTTCCACTCTTTCTCTCAGCATTAGAATGAAAAGATGATAAATAAACTGTGCCTAGCTTTTATAAGTATTGATGCAATGACAGGCTGTGAGTCAAACGATTCCTAGAAAACAAATTTTAAAGCCTAACATATAGATTTTACATATTGGCCTATTTTAAAATCAAGCAAGTTATAAGATTTAACATCCCACACCAACATATATATTTAATATTCCTTCATTATCACAAAATGTCAGAATTCATCAATTAGTTAAGCAATATACTAACACTTCAATGTTAGGCAATTTTAACACTCATCACATTCAAATCTATGTCTGCAAGCAATGGACAAGCAGTGCATGGATGACAGCTGAAGGCAAACCAAAAGGTTAGCCACTATTGAAATTTGGCTGTTTCTTACTGAACTAGACTCCCAGCTTGCTAAGATCAAATAATTCCTATCTAACTTCGGAAACAACAAAACAAATGTGCAGAACACTAATAGGTAATTTCACAATTATTAATTCTTTAGTTTAAAGATGTTACGTACTGTAGGCTCTCGTATGGTATTCGACTGCACTGTGATGCTCCCCCCACCTCAACAATGTTCATGGTATCATTACACGAGAGAGATGTGCTGATGAAAAAGAAATATTTTCTTCATTTTTTGGGTATAAAACAGTCATTAACTGGACAATGGAAACTATTTCAATCGCTAAATGTAGGAAAGAAATTTGTAAATGTTCATGTCATAATCTTCTTATAACATTTTGTAACTTCTTTTCATTGATTAGTAATAGTTTACTTCCCTGTTTAATTCACTGGAATTGTACTGGACATTTTTCCACAATTAAACATACAACTAGAACTGTGTTTGTAAAACATATGCCTCAAATGTAGACATCACAGACCCAAAAAGTCTATGTCTTTCCCCCCACATAAAACTATAAGCATTTGATTTTTTTTTTTACAACAACCTGAAAATTAGATCAGGTTATCTACTGTATATACTCGCGCATAAGCCGAATAATTTAGGAAAAAATAAAGCCTGGAAGAAGGGGAATCGACGTATCCGCAGGCCAATGTGTAAACGTGACAGTGTTTAGGTGTTTTTGTAGACTACTGTAGTGGCTGTAAATCTTGGGACATGAAACAATAATTTTTTCCATGTCCTAAGACATAGGCATGTACAAAAAGTAACTTTCAATGATCTGACAATTATTAAACTGTTACACAGTACTATGATTGGTTTTGTTATTTTGCATGTGCATATTTTCTGATTTCTCCAACACGAAGTTAAATAAAGGTAAATACAGACTTCATAAGTCACGGGCCGGTTGAGTTTACCAGGGAGACCATGCTGATCAATAATGTACAGTACTTACACAATGCAAAGTGTGCATAGCGTCACTTAAATTCTTATTTATTCCCAAACATAGATGCAGATTTTGCTTTAATCATTGTTTCGACCAAATTGCGTTCTTCCAGATAGTATTTCATCTAGTCCTTAATAGCTGTTTCATTTACGCTGAATCACGTGCTGATGATTTACTCATTTTCAATGATATAAGCGATCCTACAATTTGAGGTAATATTTTTAAAAAAGGTATGCACGTTTATTTGTACAAGGCACATAACCATCATAATTTACATGTTCATGAAGACTGGTAATAATACAGGCTAAAACTCTAATAGAGATCAATGAAGATCAACATCAATCAATTTTAGTTTTGTGTTTTAGCTGAACAAACAGCTTTTCACACATTGGAAAGCTTGATGTTTCAGTGTCTCCTATGCTGATAGTCAGCAAATTTGTCTTTCGTTTTGCGACAGCACAGGCCAGTTAATCATTAAAGCCCTGAAACTGGCTCGTGATAAGAGGGAATTTTGACTGGTAACTATACCAGTTTAACATTGGTATATATGGTATAAAAATACCAGGCATTCACTTGTGCAAGTTTCTTACGTGGGAATGGAGCTATAACATATAGAGTTAAAGCATTCATAGTGCCATTCTTGCGATTTAAATTATTTGACGATTTTATAATTGTAGTTTATTTATTATTTCTGTATTAATGTAGACGTAAAATAAATCATTAATTCACATGAATAATGTTTAAACTTAACACTCTATTTAGCTAAGACGCGCATTCTTTATACTAAAAAGATTATTTCATCACAACAAAAATTCACAGGTGATACAATAGAACATGTAGGACATTTCTTGTTTAGAAGAAATGAAAATCGAAGACATAATGTAATAATCAGGAGGTAGGTGTGGAGCAACCCCAAAAATTGGGGGCTTTTTCCTCCCGGCGTGAAAGTTGACAGGTATGGTGTAAGGTTGTTTACATCAAAGCAAACTACAACTCAGCTTTTACGGTACTAGCATAATTTTTGAAGCATTATTTCCAAAACTTTATTATTTTATTTTGGTGATCTCATATAAGTTGAGCGCAATGGTGCCCATAATTCGACTCCAAGGGATGTACTTAATTCAGCGTGTAATCAAGCCCACAACGTACATGCGGTGGCACCATTATGAAAATATGTTCAGTATGCTAACTGCGAGCGTTGAATCGAACCATATTGTTTGTTGTGTTGTCATACTATGATTACATTTTAATGAGTTTAGGTATTTACAATTTCAAAGCAAAGTAAAAATGTCCAATTCAATAATGCATACACAAACAATAATCGAGTCAAAAGGGAGAGGTAATGTTACAGTAACATGCGACTGCTAAATTCTTGTCATCGTTTGATCAATTATACACAAATCCGTATTAGGCAGAAACAATATGAAAACAGAAAATCCAATAAATTAATTTTCAAACAGGTTTATACCATTTCTTTTTAATAATCATGCACGCCAACCTCGAGATAAGTATACATGTAAATTTTAAAGAAAAAAAATCCCTAAATAAATGCATCTAGAATTTATCTCGTGCATCTTGAGATGCCTCGGAGTTGTAAGTCGGCTTATACGTGGGTCATGCACTTTTTAGTGTTCATACCTGTTCAGTTTGAGGGTCGACTTATACGCGAATGGGCTTATATGCGAGTATATACGGTATGTAAGAATATCAAATTTAACTTGTCTCAAGTGATTTTTGCTAAATCATGATAAATATATTTTTGAAGTCCATACAGTTTAAAAAAATGTGATTAAAAAATTAAAATTGCTGTAATAGCTGAAATTTAATAAGGTCAATTACATATAAATACAAATATGGCTACCAAATTTATGTTCTCTATCTTAAGTGGTTTTGTTTGGCTCAGTTGGGCAAACAAGATTTCTGTATATAAAAAGTCTAAGTCAATAGTTTTAATAGAAAGTAGATTTCATAACACTTTTCTGGTTTGAAGTAAAGTGACAATACCGTGTTTCCACTAACGAAATATCTGATTATATCGACTAAAAAAACATAACATATCCTCTATTTATATTTCCTGTTTTTTTTCTATTACAATGATATGCAAACTGTCAATATAAATTCATAACATTGTCAACACCCCGGCAACCACCAAAAGAAAAATGAAACCTTTGTCTTTGCTATCTGATAATACGGGCAAGACACAAAGCATGGGAACAATAATGGTTGCTGGCTAGTTGTAGAGCAAACTAACCAGTTCCAACTAAAACAGCTGCTTACCCTTTCTTGACATTGTTAGGGGACATTATCATGCCAGAGCCATTCTGTTTTGCTACTGAGAGGAGCTGATCCATCTTCTCTTCAAGTTCTTTAGTACGATGGTTAATGTGATTCAGCGTGCTCTCAATGCCCTCCAGTCGCATACAAATGGCCTTGTTGATGTTGAACAAGATTTGCTGAATAAATAAATATATCAGTAAACAAAAAAGATTTCAGTGGAATGTTTTATTTTTTATATTATAATGTTCTTTAAAAAAAAATTCAACACAATTGCAATCAATATCATGAAAGTGAAGATACTACCACCACAATATATCTCACTATCCACTAATGCAGGGGAGACAATCTGTCAATCGAACAATCCATTTCAGTCAAGCTCCTATATATAATAATAGCACAAACAAAAAACAAAGGAAAATGTTTCATTTAGGACAAGACAAACAAGAAAGGAGGCACATAATACATGCAAAGACTCATTCACAAGAAATACACTTTAAAGAGTTTTCAGACTTTTCAAGTATTCTGGGATTTTTGAAAATTTATCTGTGCATTAAATTTTGGAGGAAACTTTATCTCAAACCAAATCAGTTCATGGTTTCAGGTAGTACACATTTTCCTTCATGATACTATTACTTTTATAATCAACTGACAAGAAAGAAAGAAAAAAGAAACAGAAACACAAAAGCACTGACCTTCATTTGTACAATTACCATACACATTTGACATGCACTTACTTTGACTGAACTCCCAACATTAAAATCGTAATCAACATCAGTCCTCCTTTGTTTTAAAGGAGGCTCCCCACTGTTAGAATCTAAAATGAATTAAAAAAAACAAAAGTTTGGTACACTGATAACAACGTAAACCATCAACAATGCATTCTCTCTCACATTCAGCACTCAGAGCACTCTGGGGGATTTTTGAACATAAACATCAATGAGCTCAATTTATATTTAAAAAAATAAACCAAGAAGCAAACAAATGGAAAACTAATGACCAAAGTTTGAATTCAGAAACCTAAACCAGAAAATGAATGTCTTGAAAGCAAAGCCCCTCACTAGAGCAACCTCTGTACATCCTACAATTCTGCTGTGATGAAGGATAAAATAGATTATAAATCTAACATTGAGTGTTGATCGAAAGGTAGTTTTCCTGATATTTTACTGCTACTGCTTTGTTACTAATTGTTTTTTCTTCCCTTACAGCTGATCCATTCAGCAAACACAAATTTATCTGGGGAATTAACTTCAGGACATATCTATAAATTCCCACATCTGCAACTGCACAGAAATGATATTTTTCCTAAAACACGGACCAATTTAGGTCAACATACATACCTGTAAAACAAAACAAGTAAAATCATCACATATTAAGCTGCTACAATAAATAAAAAATGTAAATATTTACCCTGATCAGTTTCAGAAACAGAAACCGAGTCATCCATATCATGTGATGTGTCCATCAATCCAGTGACTGCGATTTGCACAATCTGCGGGCTGGAACCCGGCTCGCTGGCCATCCTGTATATCTCCAGCCTGAGAAGACAGATGCAGTATTTCAATAACTTGATTTGGTTATTACTCAATAAGCTAAAATCAAGTTCATCAGCTACCATAAATGTCTGATTTTTATTGGAACTTATCCTGTAATGTGCAAAAAGTATACTACAACGTGAAATTATAGTCCAATAATGACTTAGTAAGATCAAAATGATTTGATTCTTCCAACCTTACCGAGTCCTTCTTGCATAAGTGCAAAGATAATCATACCTTTAGTAATAGTGCTTATATTAAGAATGATGATACATTTTTTCAAGGTTCCCACGCTTTTCTAAAGATACATTTCCAGGATGAAATTAATTTGTTCAAGGTTCACATATGACCATTACTAAATGGAATTAAAGAACATTTTAGATTATAAAACATGTATTTTCTAAATCTAAAGATGGTTCTCTTTCAAGATTGTCCAAAACATCTAAGCCAGAAAAGATGATCACATACAAGACCAAAAAAATGTATCACATGAAACAAGTTTGATTATATTCCTTTAAATTGTCATGTAAAGTCTTTTCAATGTACAAAATAAAAATTCTAACTTTATTTTGCTGACCTGCAATATGTTGCTAAGTGGGAACAACATAATGAACATAAATTAGTTTTGTTTCCTTCAAACCTTTAATTCTTAACTCATTCAGCCCCGATCCCACCTGTACATATGATCTGGTTTCTGCATTCAATGGCAGATCCTGCCTGTAGTCGTGGTTTGTTTACTGCATTTAATGGCCGATCCAGTCTCCAGTTGTGGTGAACGTGTGTTAGATATGTCTCTGATATGGTTACAAATTAGTTTTTTTTCTCAAGAATCAGACCAATATTAAACCAATCAGAAATGATTTTACTTTCTTCAAGCAAATATGGATTGTTCAGAGGCCAAGGGTTACTAATCGAAAGCAGTTTCACTACAGGTGTTCTGTTCATGAAAAATCAAAAATGATGGCAATGAGAGTGAAAATGAGGAGTTTCTCAGGTTTGATTCAAAATATTGAGCAAGCAGAGGAAAGATACAGAAGTTTCTGAGATTGAATCGTCAGAAGAAGAGAATGCTGACAGCGATGATGAAATTAAGGGCTGATGACATGATAATTCTAAAAATGTTGTACATAATTTTTTAAATAGTGTATAAATAAGTTCTGAACGACTTGGACAAATAGGAAAAAAATATATCACTGTGTAGACAAATTCATCTGGAATAATTGGTGAAAAATTTGTGGATTTTAATTGGATATAAGAGAAATTAAGGTAAAAACTCTCTGGGACACAAGTAGCTAAACATAGCTAAATGCTGCTGGGGCATAACAGCAGTGATACTGATAACAGTGCTGGGGCTGAATGAGTTAAGAATTCTATAGCAACATATATATATATGCACCTTACAGAAAGTAAACATTTCCTATTACAGTATAAAAAAAACAATAAATGCAAATAATTAGAATCTTGTCTTGTAACGAAGAGAGTTTAACCCTGAATTCATCTGTGCCAATAAAATCCCAAAGAACTTTTTTCAAACAACCTAATCTCCTTAAGACAATCTGGTTAAAAATCCATCATTTAAAAAACACTTTCAAAAGGGTTAATTTAATTTTGACAAAAGACCTTCAAAATTATATACTGTTGTACAAAAAAGAACTGAATTTTCTGTAAAATCAACTTTTCTTTAAATTCGTTAAACCAATCCCCAAACCTGTATTGATACAGGGGCTCAAATTGTTTTTTAATATGTAATGCAATGGACGACAATTTCTCATTTCAGCCGAGATTCAACAATTTTGGACTATAAGATTGGTTTAAAACGAATACCAGTCCATTTTTAATCTGGGCTTTCTCTGAATATTCCCACCCCATTTTTCATATTTGAACATTTAGGTTGGGATGTGGGGTCGTTGCAATTGCATATATAAAAAATTTGGAATTTCCACCACCATGCAGTAGCGACACATGGTAGTTGCTTACCAGCAGGACTAGAAAATTTAAACTTATGTTATATCGACTCATACCTGCATGAAACCAATAGGAAAATGATTTATTTTCTCAGAAATAGCAAGTATTATAATCATTATGTCTTTAATCTGCTGACAGACTAGATGAAACTATGGCAATGATGAAACCTGATTTGGTACTTGCCATCTGCATTACTAGTCACTTCACAAATCTCAAACAACGACATCAGAAGTCCATTAGTCACATGATATCAACAACAAACTCCATTTTAATGTTGTTGTAGAGAAATTCAATTATATTAAATGAAAGTCAGATACTTTTTGTAAAAACCAACAATCTGGCCAGTCTGATTTATCAAGCTGAGAGCACATGTCAACAAGGTAGTCACATGTTACAACCAAACTCCAGATGTTCTTAGAATATATAAATATGGAAAATTTTGTGTTCTTTTGTTTTTGTATTTTTATTACATCCAGTACACAACTTTCATTTTATATTTTTTAATTATTTTTTTCTCTACAACATTTGAAAATGTGGGTTAGATTTGTGTACTCATCTGACATGCAATGCAAATTGTGAGTACCAGGTCACATTTCAATAATGCTGTAGTTTTATCTTGTCTTTCAGCA
Organism: Sinohyriopsis cumingii; assembly: GCA_028554795.2. Classification (NCBI taxonomy): domain Eukaryota; kingdom Metazoa; phylum Mollusca; class Bivalvia; order Unionida; family Unionidae; genus Sinohyriopsis; species Sinohyriopsis cumingii. Next base: position 120,519,737 of record CM068835.1, on the reverse strand, counting down.
GACTAAAGACATAATGATTTTAATACTCACAATTTCTGAAAAAATAAGTAATTTTCATATCGATTTCATACATGTATCACTCAATCTAACAACGCTTAAAGTTTGCTAGGCCATCTGGTAAGTGGCTAAGCTTTCCCACCACAATGTTTGCCTCTTGTGATGCTAGAGTGGTTTTCGTACCTTCCATGTAAGGAAAGATACAGATATCGAGCTGACTTTGAAAATAAAGGTGTCTACTAAACAAATCTAATCCAATGAGTGTTTGGATTGACTCAGCATATATGTTTATTGCAAGCACACAAATGATCCATACTGCACCCTTCGAATATTCTGGTTAGAACTTGATAAATTTAACTCAAGATCAGTTTAGTTATGACTCAATTAAGTGAATGTTTCGGGCAACAAGTGGTGACGGAAAATTGCCAGGTTTTCCCCAACTTTCATCAATATTTGCAAAATTCCAGGACTTTTCACGGGCAGGAAAAAAATTATCATTACTCCCGACTTTTTCCCCAATTTACCAGTAGCGTGGGAACCCTGATTTTTGGAACATGACAAATAAATATGACATTCTAACTTTGTGCATTTGCAACAAAAATCATTTTCTTGAAATGCTTTAGTTTAGAATGTTACCTTTCTAAAAGCAAACTGAGACCAAAGCACAATCATACATGCAACATACATCAGGCAAACCTAAAAACATATAGAAGCTAAAGAATACAACAGTAATATCCGAATGATCTCCTGAAGCTATCATGGGGGTTGAGGTAAGATGGGCATGCTGGTGAAGGGAAAGTACAGGGACTAAATGGGCTGATGGGGAAGGGCTTGGAATTTTTTAAGATAGACTAGAGGGGTGGCATGGTTCGGGAAGTATCACTTCACTTATGTTCTATCTACTTGGGGCACTGTTTAAGCTCAGTGCCCAAAGTCATAGATTTTTTGTTTATAATGTTTAAACCTCCTTTATCTTCCTCCCTTGAAAGCAAAAAGTCAAACTTTTATACAGAAAGGAGAGACACATCACATCACGAAGCACATAATACAATTATCCCAAGAGCTTCAAACTGTTTATACAACCCACCCTAGCTCTGATTCATTCCTTTTCCCCCGTCAATACAGGCTCAGTTATAGTATTAGAAAAGCAGTTTAGTCTTGGAAGGATGGCGTTTGCACAGTAGTATTCCTTTGTACAAAATAAGCAAAGAACCCATACAATTAGTACACCAACATGGAAATGCAACACTACTCCAACTACACTAACACGACTTAACTGATTCACTCCATACTTTCAGTTTTAATCAGTTATGTGTTGTATTTCCTCATATAAATTCAGCTTTCTCCATATTCAAGGAGTTTTCAATGTTGTACAAACCATGTATAAAGATGAACAGACATAGGATGTATTGGAGTAATTCCATGCTAGATGTTAAAGTTGTTGCTGTTGTTGTTGTAGGGTTTAACGCCATTTTTCAGCACACGATAGGCTATACATGGCGGCCAGTATTAATGGTGGAGGAAGAATCTGGGAAAACCCTCGAAAGAACCATGACCCACGAGAAGCTACTGGCAAGCTTTCTCACATACCCACACTGGCCAAATCTGAGACTCAAACCTACGCAGATAGAGGTGAGATGGCAGTGATCCGTAACGGAAAGTGCTTTAGACCACTCGGGGCCCCTTAGATGTTAAAGTGTGATGACAACAAAATAATTATCACAAAAAGTTAACATTTTATGACAATATGTATGCATGTGTTTGCAGTCCACAGGTTTTCAATAAGCAATGCACTGATAGGTGGTTGATTCAGATTGTGCTAAAACACTAACCCACTGCTGACATCAGTGCTTTGCTAACCATCCAACCACTAATTTGTTACGATTAAAAAATGGGAACTCATCTTTTATATCCTTGTAAATCAATTAAAGTTATAATTTATATTAAAGAAAATATGTTTAGGAATATTCCAGAGCATTGTTCCACTGAATGCTGACCAATCATAAAGTGTGCAAGAATTATGAGACAGTTAAATGATATTACACAAGAATATGTAACAATTTAAACTGTTAAATTTCTCTTTGAAAATACAAACAGTATCACTGTTGTTCTTTCGGTTAGTTACCTTGACCTTTGAACCCAAAACATTGTTCTTACACAAAGTACAAGATGTTCACAAAGTTTCAAAGTTTAGTAAACTAAAATTAATGGAGAAATAATTATTGTACAGAAAATTTGTATCGTCTTACGGACCTTGATGTTTGACATTTTTCACCCAACTCATTGGGTATCTTCTTGATCTCAAGATCTAGATATCCACAAAGTTTGGTTACACCAGATGACAGAAAACACAAATTTTTGTGTGGAAACAATTTTTCATTATTTCAGTCAGTGTTCTTATCCTCTTACTTTTTTGACCCCGAAATCAAAAAGAGTTCTTCCTTGCCAAATGCAAGCTATGTATTATGTCCGGTCTCTGTAGATAGTGAACATTTGAACTACTATACAGAAAAAATTATATTTTTAATCAAGTGACCTTGGCATTTGCATTCAAAATTGATAATTTTCTTCCTTACCCTACGTGCAAGCCATCGATGTTTGGTAAATGTACATGGTGGGCAAGTAAAGATTTTGTGCAGAAACCAACTTGACAACAGATGGATGCATTGACATCTGTTATTTAATGTACATTATTTGTTAGTTTTTTTTATTTTTTTTTAATTTCAATGTACACCACTCACTCGATAACTTGTGCCCTGGTAACTCTCAAACCAGCTTATAACATGAGGTCAGGCATGGATCTCATTTTTTTTAAACCAGAAATTACCAAAAATACCGATTCCCATTTTTTAAACTTGACAAAAAACTGCATTCAAAATTGGTAACTGAAATGTTGATATATCACTCATTTTATGGTTGAAAACGGTAGATATGACCTGGAAACTTTAACATTTTGAAATTATCAACTTTTAATAAGAAGTCATATAATTGGTTACATTTTCTTTCTCAAATGACATTTTTAGTACACTGTAATTAAAGATATTCAAAGAAATTTCAATCAATGAAAATGTCACACCAAGTGCAGGCAGTACATTAATATTCAAATGCCAATTAAATAATTTTTATTTTAATTCTATCTTTTAGTTCCAATTCAGTGCAATTATCATAAATGCAATGTGTATTTAAATGTAAAATGTGTCAATCTATCCATAACAGCTATGTCTGCAAGCATTTCTTTGAGAACCTAATTAAGTACCGACCATGTTTTGATAACTGATGTGCAGAAGTATTTGTTGTATTGTTGCAATGAATTAAAAGCGGGCCTCCTTTGTATTATCAGTCAATTATGTCTTTTGAACCAAATAATGGAGGTGGAATATAAACAAGTTAAAAGGCACGCAAATCCTACATACTTAAAATCTAGCGGCCCTGGTCGTATGAACTCACTTCAGCTGATCAATCGAACACTGTTATAAATTTTATTGTGTATGTAACATAAACTACCTTAAATTAACTAACTCTTTCATAACTGTGATCAAAGATATCAGGCAACCAAGCAAAATTAATACTTTGTAAAATAAAGAGCTTGGTTTCACAGATACGGACCATTGTGGGCAAGTGATTTTCAGAGAATTTCTGAACTGGCACTTAGATATCCTCAAGATTGATAAGAAGTTCCACTCTTACTTTCAGTGAGATCACGACATCAATATTGTATTAAATGAACAATAAAAAATTGAGTTTTGACCTAGACAATTGTCCCATGAAACAAATGTCACTAGTTTTTGAAAAAAAGGAATCTAGTTTGGTGGTACATGTATATCAACAGATAGTCTAGTTTCCGGCTATTTTGACTCCCGACTTGCTAGTATACTATTTAATTACACTCTGGGAACCAGACTAATCAACAAAACAAAAGCAGTGATGTAATACACTTTTTATGTATACATGATGGTTGATGAAACCAGCTGGAACGATCTTTCACATGTTGAAAATTTTGAAAATAAATGTTATTTATATAGAATAACAAACAACTTCATTAAAAAAGCGTGTTATTAACAATTATTATCGATGTGATTGTAAAAGGAGGATTCAGTCATTAAAAAGCCCAGTTCCCTACCCATCGGTTTTCTCGATGCATAAGCAGATTGTTTTCAATTTGAGAAGGTCCCTCGGTAACTAGCACCTTTGCTTATACGGCAGTCTAGGCTTGTGGACCCCATTGTGCACGAGTTATCAGGGGAGAGATGTATGATATAAAAATCGTATGTTGGATTTGACCTTGTCCAAAATTCAGTTCATTTTCAACTTGACCTAAATCATTGATTTTTTTAAAATACTCTGTAAACAACATAGCAAATAGTTTCCTATGAGTATCCTATCGGGATCATTATCTTGGCCCAAGTCAAGGACATTGTGTTTACCACAATTTATATTCTAATTATAACTAAGATTTTATTTGTAAACATTAGGAACCTTCTTGAAGATATTTTTCATTACATAATATTTTTGTTTAGAAAATGCAAAGTATGCATGAAGTTAAGTAGAGGACTTTATAATCTTATCTACTCATTTGTGCTCTAAGATCTTGAGGGAGAATCAGTTGTATTATTGCCATGTGCAATAATTCATTTGGGCTGGAATTTATTTATTCAAATTATACTTTCACTGGAAATAAAAATGCTTACAAAAACTAACATTCTTGGAAACAGAGACTTGAATTTATAGTGAAATTTCAAAAAAGGATATATTGTTGGATTGTATTATTACAATCCAACAAATGATTATCAACACATCACCTCCAAACAGGCCACAGCAGGTACATGAATACTTCCAGCAATGGATTGAATTTGGATTTCCACTAAAGTTTATTCAGAACAGAAGTCAATTATTTGTTGAATTACAAAACTTGTTGCTTCTCACTCTTTTCTAATATTTAAGCTGTACTGATGTCGCTTTTTGTTGATTATGCAGATACCGCGTACAGCTGATTGTTAAAATTGCAGATACCAATTATTTCAAGAAACCACACGTTCTACAGTTAGTAAAAGCACTAGCATTTGATTGACAAGTGAATCATGCCCTATTTATGTTATAACTAACAATGCCTAAAATGGGTGCAGATTTATGTTAACAGTTCAAATGTGGTCTCAAGCTACCACACATGTGATAACTATTTTCTCACATTTTATATCCCATCTTATTTTGTATTCTTAACTCATATATGCAAATAAAGCTCTTTACTAAATAACATATTTATTCCGAATTAGTTTTTTGGAAGCACGTATGCTCTGTGATATGTTTCTTCATTCCTTCTTTTAATTTAATGATGGCAATTAATGCTTATATACACGGTACAGTAATGCCAGGTCAAGTTGACTCATGTAAGTTTCATTGGTGGGAATGGTGATCATAACTTGCTAGTCGAGAAAAAATCTACAGCATTCAGTGATCATTCCTAGGATTTAGGAAGCAATTCACTAACAAGCAAAGCATGTAAAGCGTGGCAAAAATAAATTTCTTAACTCCTGGTTGATGGAGATGTACTTTGTGAAGCTAGCCATAAAAAGGGGGGGGGGGCGCGCCAGCATTTAATTCCTGAATGCATGAAATCGACGGTCGCATTATACATCACTTATCTTACATTGCCAAGTATGACCATAGGGTTTTAGTATTAAAATGTCATTATCTAAAGTTTCTTAAAAAAATATTATTTGAAAAATAATATACATAATATAGATTTGCTTAATACCCGATGTTTCTATTACAAAATGAGAGACTGTAGGAAAGTAGATATTTTAGATTTGATAATGCATTTATTTCAGGTGACAACAGTTAGACCTATGCACTAACAGTGATGCGCAATGCAAAGACCATGGAAGTAGTGCAAAACAGTCATGTAATGATTTATTCTGTAATATTATGGCTGTATTGCTTGTTGTCAATAATGTAATAGCTATCCCATCTTTTTCAATTTTCACTGCCTATTACATTAACAGTCTTGGAAAAATATTTACTTATTCTGACGAAATTCTTTGACAATTGGCAACAAAATATTGAGATTGGTGATTTTTTTGGCGACAACATTTTAAAAGTCAGGACCATTCCTGTAATGTGTATGCTGGAAGTTCAACAGCCACATGAGGAATGTTCAATTCAACATGTTTTCAAATTGAGTGTGCAGCATATACATCAAGATCCTAACATTAGGGGAAGTATATGCCTTCGTAAAAAGTTTTGGGAGTATGCGCAACTTCAGAGTAACGCCCCTTTTGCAGAACCTGGAACCTGCATCGCGACTGTTTATCAATCACTTCCCTCATTCATCTGCTTTCAACAGAAAATTAGATGCATGTTAATATAGAGCAAAGAACACCAAACATATATGTATAATATCTTGAAGGTCGGTGTCTTTATTTACTTATTCGCAAATCACTAACTTTAAGAACCGCGATACCATTATAGCACAATAATAATCTCCGGTACTTCGGGAGGATATGTTATCGACATCTGGCTTAGATAACGAAAATACAAATCGAATGCAATAATGTCAGATAAAGAAAAAAAAACTACTAGAGGACAAACTTGAAGATTCATAAGTTATAAATAAATGCACCAACGTTGCACTGGCACATGTGAGGAAACGGATTTATAGCAGACGAATTGCCCCACACGCAAAACGATTCGTCTACAACATAAAAAAGTTTCCCTAAAATGGCTGAATCAGTCTTTCCTATGCAAGCAGCATTTTTTAAATCAAAATGTAATATTATTACCATGTGAACGTCAAAATTTCGGAATCTAAAAAAAGACATGACTCAATAAGAAGCTGTTTGACAGGTACTTTCAACTTTACCGCTCCTCGAGTTGCAAATATTTTTGAAATCCCGTCTGTGTCTCGGAGAACGATAATGGCGTCCTGAACGGTAAAATGCGAGAAAGAACGATAGTGCGCATGATCGACCCCCATGCACCCGCTGTTCCGTTTAATAATTTGTTCTTCCCAGTTACAGTACAGCTCTTAATTTTACAACCGTATTTCTCAACCGATGCATGTTTCCGACTTTTAAAATATAGTTTTTTATTTTAATACGACATTTAAAATGATTCGAATTATATCGAATAATATAGTGTATCGGAATTTTACTTCTAAATAGCAATATCGCGTTGGGTAAACTATTTTTCAAAGGAAGTGTCTATTCGCTCAGCCGCTGTGTACCGACTTTGGAGGTATCGCGGTATTGTTTTTCCATAGACCTCAATACTAATGTTTTGTGAAATAAATATACTTTCTATCCTACCTCAGCATGCATGCCACACACTGTCATAGAGAACAATGTCAGATTGTCAATTTGACAAAGACAAAACCAGGTACTCCATTGCATTTAAGAGAGATAACTCAGCTGGAACTAGACAGGGGTAAGAGTTATCTAATCAGAAAAGATATATTTTCAGCCATGTGTACCACATTAAAAAAGTCATAAAAAAATACAAAATATGATCTATATATGAATTAACATAATCACACATTTTGCCAAGAGGCTCAACTTTTTTAAGCCTATCAGAAAGTACAACTCTTACATAATGCACCAATCACAGCTAGTGTTGTTTATTTATGAATACAATATTCCCTACACCTTAAGCTCCGCCCACCTGGGGTTGTACAAGTGGTACCGTTATACCTTGGAAAGACTATTCGCACTGTTCTATGTGACCACAGTCGAAAAGACTATCAGTATGACGACCGATCAAAGCATTAAGGACGAGTCCCAAAAATATTTAGACTTATGTGAATTCAGATAAATATAACATATACCCATTAGTACCATTACAGGTTTGGCGGCCGATTTATCGGACTATAAACACCACAATAAACTTTTATCGGACTACAAACACCACAATAAACTTTGTTATAAAGGACATTTCACACACACACACACACACACACACTCGCATGACGACCTAGTAATTAATTCACTAGGTCGTCCTGCGAGTGTGTCTGCTACACACGAGCGCATATAACACCGATTGAGTAACATCATTTTTTTGGTGATGTGTGCTTAGTTGTGAGGGATGTGTGTGCATGTAAAGTTATGAGTGCCGTTTACCCGCGGACCTGGGTTCGAATCTCCGTAGAGTACGAATTAAAATTTCTCTAACTTTCATATGGCGGCCGTTCGCTAACAATATTCTGCGACCGGTGTCTGTCCCTCTGTTTGATCTAGAACATTTATATGGCATGCAAGCAATTAGAATCTGACCCGTGAATTGGTCATTTTCCATAAGAGACAAAAAATGGACAATTACAGTTTACTTTAACAGTCAATATATTTTTTTACCAATAGATATATATGTCCATCTGTGACACAAGAGACTTTGGATCAAATCCCACTCTATATTATTATTATTATTATTAGGGGCCCCGAGTGGCCGAGTGGTCTAAAGCGCTCTCCGTTACGGATCACTGCCATCTCACCTGTCTGCGGCGGTTCGAGTCTCGGATTCAGCCAATGTGGGTATGTGAGAAAGCTTGCCAGTAGCTTCTCGTGGGTCGGTGGTTCTTTCCTGGGTTTTCCCGGGTTCTTCCTCTACCATTAATACTGGCCGCCATGCATAGCCTATCGTGTGCTGAAAAATGGCGTTACGCCCCACAACAACAGCAACATTATCATTATTATTATTATTGGGGTGGCCGAGTGGTCTAAAGCGCTCTCCGTTACGGATCACTGCCATCTCACCTCTGTCTGCGCCGGTTCGAGTCTGGGATTCAGCCAATGTGGGTATGTGAGAAAGCTTGTCAGTAGCTTCTCGTGGTTCTTTCCTGGGTTTTCCCGGGTTCTTCCTCCGCCATTATTACTGGCCGACATGTAAAGCATATCGCGTGCTGAAAAAATGGCGTTAAACCCCAAAACAACAACAACATTATTATTATTTGTAGTAGTATTTAGTGTGTGTGCTTTATTACCTTGAATTAAAAAAGTTTTGTTTCATAGACCTAAGAAATCGGCTTCTTTCAAACTCATCATAAACTTCAACTCGTTTGACCATTAAATGAAAAAGAACATGTTTGCTTTGAGCGATAAACGAGTCACTTGATATTTACTGGAAAAGTTCTGTTTCTACATCAAACCAGGTAGACCAACAAATAGATCTCCGCTTTGTTTTTCCCCTGACATTACTTGTACCGCTACCAGGAAAATGTCAGGAAAAAAATCGGAGGTCTACTTGTTGGCCTACGGACGAAAGAGTATTGCATTGTACAAGTTTTAACAACGGTGACTTGCAAATATGTAATTAAAGATAACCAGTGACAAAACTGAAAATCTTTCGCAAATCTGGTACGCGGCAGCCGTACGAATAGCTTTACGTAACTTTAACGCGTAACAGCCGTTCGAATAGACTTTCCAGACGTGGTTTGCTGCGGCCGTGCTAATAGCCACAGGCTATTTCACGTGTCAAAATAGGGTAAACTCGCAGATGCATATGTATGTTTGTCACGGAATTGTACAAATCCCTTTATTTATTAAATACATGTACTTGGGTTTCGTGTGTGTGTGCAACAATATCCGAGGGTGATTTAAGTAGATTGTACAAATATTTCGAAACATTTGAGTTCGTTTCATCCTATGTAGGCCGATAGATCAGCCCTTCACCCATGATGATATTGATTTTCGAGTGATGGGCTGATATCACATATTCATTAAAAGCTGCAATTATCTGCATTGAAATTTGGCTGCACATATCGACGTATATTTTATACACTTACCGGTATTTCTCTGCAGCTACCGTCGGCTGAAGGGTTTTTTTTGGTGACAAGTAGATTACATTTCCTGAGCAAATCATGTTTGGTGACTTGTAAATCCAACTGGAATAGCACAACCATCTGTCCCGTGGCAATTTTGAATTTCGCGCTTGATATGGCTGCTACTAATTACCGTTATGTTTTGCTTTCTTCCTAAAATCGTGCTATCTTCGTGGAAATGTCATTTTTTAATGAAAAAACAACAACAAATTTTCATGAAGATTTAATGCTTTTTGTGAAGCAAAAGTCAGAACGCGTGAATCCATGATATTGACATCCGATTCGCGTCTGTAAGTCTTACGTTTACTGGTTCATACACACTAATCTTCAAAATATAGACAGGAAGTCAATGGGAATGTAAACCATTCATTTGAAGAAAACAAACATGATGTTACATTGGGGCAAATGCGATCAGCCAGAAGAAAGACCACTTCTCAATAGAGTAACAATGTATTTGCGGGCTCTGGGCAACTTATCTTTTTTTTTTTTTTCGTTAATGGAAAACCGTTTTCCGCCTAGGTCACTGTTCTTCAAACGTTTACGATTCCTCGGTCACTTAACCAATGGACCACCTACGAGTCGGGTCCTAAAAAAATCTCAGCTCCAGGACTTTTAAATTTTACGACTTGTGAGCCACTTAACCTCTGGTCTAGATTACGGGCCACCCATCTTCCACCCCACCTCACCCCTCCCGCTTTCCCCCGAATCTGCTTCTTTTCCTGATCTTCTTTAATACCGCACTTGTTTCATGTGTAGTTGTTGTTTCTCCTTCTTCTGTTCCTGATCTTCATTATTTCTGCTACTTGCCTTTTTTCCCTTGTCCTACTGTGATGCTGCTTTCGTTTCCGCTACTTGTTTCTCTATTTCCTTGGTCTTGGGTTGTTGTTGTCTTCTGCTTGTGTTCTAATCGTCTTTATTCCTGCATTTATCCGCCCACTTGGTCCCTTGTTCCTGGATTTTTGTTACCAATGAATCCCTTGCCTGATCATTTGATTTCACTTTCATTATGCTCGTTATTGTTGTTTGTTTGCTTTTGTTCTGCTTTGTGGTAATTTAACTTTCCTTATCTGCGCGATTTTATTATCTTTAGTAATTGTTGGCCTTAATTATTGTCCTATTCGTATCTAAATGTTGATTTTGTTGTTATTGTTTACGATTTGTATTATTGAAACTTTTACCTTGATGTTGATTTTGTTATTATTGTGTTGCTACTAGTATTATTTTAACTTTTACTTTAATATTGATTTTCCCCAGCCACTGTTTTTGTTTTTAGTCGTTGCTAAAAAGCTGTCTCTTTCGACCATTCCGACTATCTGCTTGTCGTGGGCCGATAAATCAGCCCCTCACCCGTGATGATATTGATTTTCGGGTTTGGGGATGGTATCATTTATTCATTAAAAGCTGCAATTATTTGTAGATAATTTCGGCTGCACACATCAGTGTACATTATATATACGCTTAACGGTATCTCTCGCGGGTGTAGAGCCACCGTCGGCTGAATGGTTCTTTCGGTGACATGTACCATATTCATATTTCCGGAGCAAATCTTATGTTTGGTGACTTGTAAATTCACGTCGAATAGCACAACCATCTCTCATGTGGCCATTTTGAATTTCGCGCTAGACATGGCTGTTACCAATTACCGGTATGTGTCCAAAGTGTACGCAGGTTTGTTCCACGCATACAACAACATTGTACATTTTAAAGAACAAGGGACATCAGAACCACGTTCGTCCACCAGTACCAACACAGATTTGGGGAGTTGATTTATCAGACTATTATTGTCGTAGCCAAGGATGTGGGTTTAATTTATTTATTTCGATTAGTTTTGAATTAGTTTATCTTTTAGATAATGCTATTTTCCCCCATCCCCCTGTTTATTTTTTATTTTTATTTTTTATTGTCGTTGTAATAAAGCTGTTTCTTTCGACCAATCCGACTATTTGTTTTGTCGTAGCTAAGAACGTGGGTTTGGTTTACTTATTACTGTTAGTTTTTAGTTGGATTAATTTATATTTGCCCTCTTTTCCCATGTTATTTATACATTCTAGGATGCTATTACATGTAAACCGTATGTTTTTGTTTTTGACCTCTGTTAATTGCGGGTATGTGTTTCATTCTCCTGTGTTTTTTTCTTCTTATTCTGTTTGGTATGTAACTATGTCCTTTTATAATCATAATAAGGTGCAGGTATTTAGCAAATGTTCGAGAGTTTCCAGAGTCGTGTAGCGGGGGCAGTTTGTACTTGTGACCCGTTTTATAGGTAACTGTAAAGTTAGCGTCACGAAACATAATAGGACAATGGATAGCGACGAATTAGCCTTACCCAGCAGGCTAACAGCTACCGCTAATTCATTTGCATGTACTACGGACTCTACTTAGCTGCAGCTTAAGGACAGGTCGTTGTCGTTGTGGGGTTTAACGCCATTTTTCAGCACAAGATAGGCCATACATGGCAGCCAGTATAACTGGTGAAGGAAGAACACAGGAAAACCTCGGGAAGAACCACGAACCCACGAGAAGCTACTGGCGAGCTTTCTCACGTACCCACGTTAGCCGAGCCTGAGACTCGAAGACTCGAACCCACATAGACAGAGGTGAGATGACAGTGATCCGGAACGATGAGCGCTTTTGACCACTCGGCCACTCGGGGCCAGACTGGGGGGGGGGGAGGGAAGGGAATAAAAAAGGCGGCCCGAGCCGAATAACTTTTTAATTTTATAAAAGAAAAATTGTGTTTGAACAAGAACTAGGAGAGGCCCGGGTGTTTCTTACCCCAGGGCCCGTGATCGCTCTCTACGGTCCTGGGTGTGGGACGGCAAAATATGAATCCGCCGAAACAGAAGAATTCACTGGGACGTGGGAATTGGATCGGACGAAGACAAACATCAAAAGAGTGAAGAGGAGGAAAGAGTCACGGAAGTTGCCACATATTAGTGATCCTACGGACAAGTTAATCCAACCCTAATACCGATTATCAAACTGGCGGTCGCTGAAAACACGGCAGCCAAAGCCTTCCCAGTGGCAATTTGGAGTACATATACTGCAATCCTATTATTGGGTTGCATACAGTCACTGCTCGATATCAGGACTCGTACGGCTGACCGAACACTTCACGGATATCCACGATCTGCACCCTGAAGAAAAGTACCACGAAGGAATGAGTGTAGAAGACAGAATGAACGAAGATATACGGATCAAATGATAGTCTGCATACATTTGTGAAAAAAAAAAAAGAAATAAAAAATGTTAGGGCTACATCCGGGATATTATGCTTGCCGCATAATATCTCATATCGATAAACAACTACCGCAAAATTTCCTGAACTGATTGGAAATAAGAAAGACGAATTTAAACCCTGGCATTTTGCCACAAATGCCCGAAACACCAGATTAAGATAACAAATACAAAGAAGAAAGGGACTTGTGCCTGATGATTCGAATACTTGTCTCCCTACCTTATATACGCTTAGCATCAAAATTAAAATCGTAGGACGTGATGTATGTGACTCGCGCATACCCAAATTAGGGCCTGTCTGATCATAGGTAACTGCGCGATATTTGACATATAGATAGGTCCCGAATAATGTCATTACCGTTGAGTTCATATGGTGTTTAGAAGTTTAAATAAATTCATTGAATCTGAAGATACTATTACAAGACATACATACATAAATACAACGCAAATCTTGGTAATTTATAAGTTGATTTTGCTTCAGTAAGCCTTGTTCAAAATGGTCAGTTTTGGTGGTTGCATGCAGGAGAAACTGACTGGTTGCCCATCGTCCAGGTAAAATGGGCAGAATATCGTCGGTAGTGACCTTTTCGGGAAGTATCTATTGTGGTATGGAAAGCTACAGGTACCCGGCGGTGCTTACAATTTTTTCCTATATTTTTATATGGTCAACAATTGACGACTCAATCACCGCTGGTTACCTGCGGCTTTCCATAACTGTAGACAATGGGAGCAATCCCTATCCAGGGTTTTCATTTGGACACATGAAAGCATTGTTTAGACGGAAACTAGTCCTGAAAGGATTCCGATTGGCAAGCTGCTGAAGAAACTAACGAAGTGCGACACCCCAATTAAAATCACAAACTTCCACGGCTATTATAAGCTATAATGATAGGTGAAATACTTTGGAAAATATAAGCATATTGCACAAAAACTGAACAGTAGATAAATTCACAACTCAGGAATATTCGATCTGAATGTGACTTTCAACTGGTTGGCGTTAGGTTAGGGACCGCTCTGCAAAAAAAAAAAACCCAGGAAATTGGGCATATATTTGAAACAAATGCAATCTGTGAAGCATGTATAAATGGTGACAGCCATGAAAGTAAAGAGACTGACGGAAGCGTTCCTGGCACTTCTACTCAGTTTAGCATGCTTTTGGTGGGCATGACTGTAATAGTCTATCGTACAAATTATGAAGTAAGCAACGAGCGATATGAGACTATAATGCAAAAGAACGAACGAAATACCCCACTCCGATCAACTTAACATTAGTTAGCAAAGACTGACAACCAACCGGATGTCATATGTATTCAGGAAACTCACCTGAACGACACCACAAACGTAACAGTATAGGACGTAACAATAAATATCTTAAACATAGATCACCAGCCTGTAGAGGAGGGGGATAGCGATATATATATATATATATATATATATAAAGATGTTGTTATTTCAGAAAACTACGCGATACCGGAAATATTACCACCATGTGAACTGGAAATACAAGCGATATAAATCAAAACATAATTAACCAAGTAATAATAGTCAACATATACGAAACATATTAACATATGGAACATATTGACAACGCAACTTCATTAATTGGTCAGTACCATATAGAAGATGAATTTGTACGTGTATGTTAATTGTTGTATAAGTTGCAATATAAAATCTGCAACTAAAGTGGGATGATTAAGCTGCCGCTGTAACTAATACTATGAAAGCCATCATGCTTACATTGGAG